>OX453319.1:2483202-3074177 GCA_949710035.1 Crambus lathoniellus
CGCTTTACCGAGGCTAAGGTAATAAAAGAGATGTGACTTGTTCGGTGTCAAGATGTATATTGAGATAATAATATTGAGTACAATTAAAGATACATTATCTTAGTAAGCGATCTTATTCTAGATTGCTGAGAATGCTACGCGTGTGTTCCAATTTTCTGTAAATGCGCGATAATGCAAACATCTTGTTTGTGTAATATGTTGCAATCATACTTCAACAAGTTTCAATGAGTTTCAATGTGTAAACAATGTCCCAAATCATTTAAGTTTCACTAAGTATTGAGTGCAAACTTATTAGCTGACCTTTTATTAGCTATTATTTTAGCAACAAACTTGTCAATATTCACAACTCAAGTTTGCTGACAAAACTAAATAATAATTATTATGAACAAAGAAAGGTATCTGTTTACATTTTGGAACTTCAATACATGACAATTAATTACAAGACATGGAACCAATAACAAAGGAATGCCCTTTACTTTTCAAATGCAAGTTAATTACCATTTACAAGTACAAATTAATCTAGTCCGGACCAGACTGGGTCATCAAACGGCACTGATTAATACAAAGTTTTGGCGTGGGCCTCTCAGGCCTTCAAGCTACGCTCTTGCTACCAAGAAATGTTCAGTACACCCCTGCCTAGACCGCGGAGTCAGCATTGGCGCAGTGGAAGGCTATCATGAGTATAGACTCCGGACAAATCTTGGTTTCAGCCGGGATGTAACTGAACAATAGGACTGCGATACACAGCGGAGAGAATTTTAAGTAAGGTAAGGTTACATACGGGTCTGTGGGTCGACCGTCTCCAAGGCAGAAGTGGTGTAAGGGGGCGCGCGCGCCCCTGGGGTCCTGGTAAATCTTCTTCTTCTGCAGACCTTACCAATTAGTCACTTCACTCACAACACAAATAACAGCGTTCACAAGACACTGGGCGTTTCAACAATAGATACACAAAGACACACATGTGGGAGCTTTTTTTATTACGATATAGTGTCCCGACAACAAGCGCATGTGGTAGAAAAGGTTATCTTTCAAAGCATCCGCGACCGGCCACTCCAGAGATGGCATCAAAACCTTGGTCGTACAAAACGGGATCACATAGATAATTTAAGATGTATTCAAACTCGATATGCCAGGCACATTCAACGCGAGCGATTTTTAACAAATTCAGCAAAATTATTCCGACATTTTTCCAAGAAGAATTCCAATCAAGTGTCTCTGTCAACTTCAAGTGACAGCTAATGTCAATTTGACGTGACATTAGAGTTGCGTTCAGAAACGTCGATCTTTTCCGAACAGAAACATTGGACAAAGTTCTATCGAGACGACCGATGCCACGGTATACACAAGAACTACCGTCGTTCAGCGGCTCGCCTCACGAATGGTTATTGTTTAAGGCCGCAGTGCGCGATTCGACACGACTATATAAGTTCACAGCAGAGGAAAACCTAGCAAGATTACGCGTGAGCTTGAAAGGGGAAGCGAAAGAAAGTGTGTCGGCGCTACTATGGAGCGCCACCGATCCCGATCGTATTATGAAAACACTGGAGCAGTGTTACGGCCGGCCTGAAGTACTTATAGACAGAGCGCTAGAAGATTTAAAATGTTTACCGCGCTCGGGCACGAGTGCTACAGATTTAAATACCCTCGCAGTAAAGTTACAAAACATAGTTTGTGTAATTCAGGCAGTGGATGACCGAGGGTACTTGCGAAATCCTTTATTAGTACGGGAAGTTGTGAAGAAACTTAGCCCGCACTTATTATCGAACTGGGTAGCCTACGCTGAAGCAAACCAATCGAGCGATCCCGAGATTATTATTTTATCTCG
Source organism: Crambus lathoniellus (assembly GCA_949710035.1). Classification (NCBI taxonomy): domain Eukaryota; kingdom Metazoa; phylum Arthropoda; class Insecta; order Lepidoptera; family Crambidae; genus Crambus; species Crambus lathoniellus. The sequence goes on from OX453319.1 coordinate 2,485,028, forward strand.
ATTCCTTATGCGCGAGGCTGACCGCGAGCTGAGATACGCGTACGTACCGTCAACGTCGTACAGCAAAGAAACAATCGCAAATAGAAATCGTAACCAAGAAAAACGCCGTGATAAGAAAAACGTCGCAAGAATATACACTTTAGGCCAGAAAGAGACGCCGCATACGCCGTGTTTAATGTGTGGAAACGATCACAAAGTACCCCACTGTAATAAATATAAAACCATGACGGTAGATGAGAAATGGCAGTGGGCTAAAAATAATGGTGTGTGCTTTCAATGTGTGAACAATAAGCACCGGAGATTTCGCTGTAAAGAAAAACGGTGCGGGATGAATAATTGTTATTTGCGTCACCATGCATCGCTTCATAAAGACCGGACCGCAAGTAATGAAGAGACGTTGGTGCGACAGTCGCAAACAGAGACTATCGCCACGATTAATAGGGCCAACGTCGCGGAGAACGCCGTCTTATTGAAAGTATGTCCAATTACAGTGAAGGGGCCTAGCGGAGCCGTACGAACGTACGCGCTATTGGACGAAGGCTCGATGATCACCATTATAGACCAGGACCTGGCGGATGAAATAGGCGCGTCAGGGCCTGTAAAAGACGACCACATCTACTGTGTTCCACAGTTTATTGAAACGAAGGTTTCCCATGCAAAAATTAAGTAAATTAAACTAATCCTACCTTACTAAAATAGTGTCCGTAATCCAGGGGGGCTGACGTTGTCTCGCCGGCGCGCGCGCGCCCTGGCAAAACGATCTCCACACAACCCCCGATGGGATACTCTTACAGCTAACACTCTTATACTACACAATGCCCTAATAGGCCGCTAAAACTTTCCCGGCGCTTTTCAAAGCGAACACACACGGGTTACACGTCCGTACCCCGACCGGAGCCCTAGTAGGTGCAAAACGAATCTCGGTCCCAAAATGGGTAGGTAACTTGCGCGGCACGTCGCTACAGAAACACACGAACTTGTCTCGCGGCTGCTTACGGCCAACTGAGTGCCGTGTCGCGCGGGCGGCGGTCGGCGCCGAACCCACGAACGCACGGGAATGAATGAATCACGCGCGGCGTGAACATCCCCCCGTCCCGGACAGTAGCAAACTGTCCGCCAACTCAATCTAAGGGCAGGCGAGAGAGGGTAGCGATCGCTCGCTTCAAAACAGAGTCCCCCACCAGGACCTCGGCAAACCTGGGCACACCATCCGACCCCGGATGAAGCTGAACAATGCGTCCTAAACGCCAGCGGAGGGGCGGCAGGTTTGGATCCTTTACCAACACGAGGTCTCCGGTCTTGGGTGGGGTCGTCCTATCCGACCACTTAACGCGTTGCTGCAAAATGTGCAAATACTCCAGATGCCAACGGCGCCAAAAACTCTGCGTAAGCTGCTGGAGCAATTCAAATCGCGAGAGCCGTCCGGAGGGCACTTCGGAATAAGGATATTCCGGCAAGGCGTTAAGCGGTCTGCCAATCAAAAAATGGCCCGGCGTAAGGGCCTCTAAATCATTCGCGTCCGAAGACAACGGACACAACGGACGCGAGTTGAGGACCGCCTCAACCTTACAAAATACGGTCGCGAGTTCCTCAAACGTGAGGACCGTCTCCCCAATAACGCGACGAAGGTGAGTTTTAGCGGCCTTTACAGTTGCTTCAAAAATCCCTCCCCAGTGGGGGCAGGATGGCGGGGAGTACTGCCATCGTACCCCTCTGCGAGAGAGTGTGGATCCGATCTCAAAATTATTCCTATCCAAAAATTCACAAACTTCCCTTAAATACCTATCGGTGCCCTTGAAATTGGTTCCACAATCGGACCTGATTAACGACGGCATTCCGCGGCGAGACACAAAACGATTCAACGTGGCTACAAAGGCTTCTGTGGTGAGGGCACTAACCACCTCCAGGTGGACCGCTTTAGTGGCCAAACAAACAAATACACACAAGTAAGCCTTTTCCGTTCTAGCATTATGAAGCCGCGATGTCTTAACGGTAAATGGCCCCGCAAAATCCGTTCCAACTCCTGAGAAGGGCATCGATTCGTTCACTCGATCGGCAGGCAAATCACCCATCTGGGGCTGCATCGTATCGGCGCGCAAACGATAACACGGGAGACAACGAAAAATAACGGATCGGATTATTCTCCGCGCTGACAAAATCCAGAACTCTCGTTGGAGGAGCGCGGTCAAAGCATTACAACCGGCATGAGCATTCTTTACATGTCGGTCTGTAATCAACAGTCTAACTAACGGTCCATCCTTGGGGAGCAACAAAGGGTGGCGTGATCCGTACGGCAGGTTGGCATGTCTGAGCCTACCTCCGACACGCAGCAATCCGGTACTGTCCAAGAAAGGATTCAACCGCACCAAGGGTCCCTTCAACTTGGGCTTACTTGAGCGCAGGGCTTTCAGCTCCGGTTCAAACTCTCGCTGTTGCGTCACTCGCAACCAATGCAAAAGAGCGTCTTGCCGCTCTTGTGGGGCGAGGACCGGAGACAACAATTTCTCCTGAGGCTGGCGACAATTTCGCACAAAGCGCCTCATCCAAGCAGTCACGCCGAGCAACTTATCAAGAGAACTGTAGCGGTCTAACAAAAACTCCATCTGCGGAGCCGCCACCGTCTCCACAGCGTGAACACGCATGCCTAGGTCTGGGACTCTGGCCACAGCCGGGGTGGCAGGCCATGAGCGCTCAGGCCGTAACAACCATGATGGACTCCACCATAGGTGGTGGTCCACTAACTCAGGCGCCTCGCAGCCGCGGGAGGCACAATCTGCGGGGTTCAATTCGCCCGGTACGTGGCGCCAAATCAACGGGGCCTTTGAAGTCTGAATTTGTGAGACCCGGTTGGCCACAAAAACCTCAAGGGTGTGGACTGAACTCTTCAGCCAACAAAGGACGACCTGGCTGTCAGACCACGCAAATATCGACTCCAAGTCGACACCGTTTCCCAAGGTGTCGGCAACATGATTGAGTAGCCGTACTAAGAGAGTGGCGCCGGACAACTCCAACTTCGGAATGGTTAGCCTAGTCCGAAGGGGGGCGACCTTACTCTTGGCCGTAACTAAGTGTACGGCGACAACGCCTGCTGCATCCACCGTTCGGATGTAAACGGCTGCCGCGTATCCGCTTTCGGACGCGTCACAAAAGCCGTGCAGGGAGGCTTTAAACTTTCCCGAAGGCAGCATTTGCCTCGGTATACAAACCCGATTGACGTCGGGTAGGGATGACACGAACCTCACCCACTCTCGTAGGAGGCTACCAGAGAGGGGCTCATCCCATGACAATTCCGCAGCCCAGAGCTCCTGTAGGAAGCACTTCATCGAAAACACTACAGGGCTGAGCCAACCGTTCGGATCAAAGGTACGGGCTACAGTAGACAGCACCGTGCGTTTAGTCCAGACCTTTGGGTCTGGCAGTTCCAATCTATATGTGAACAAATCCGGGACTGGTCGATACTGGACTCCCAAAACAGACAGCATGTCTGGAGTCTCCGGATTTTCAAAGAGGAGCGGCTCTTGCTGGTGGTCCTTAGGCAAATCTGCCAATAGGTCCGGTGAGTTAGACAGCCACTTCCGCAACTCATAGCCACCAGCCCTCAAGAGCGCAATCAGCTCATCACGTAAGACGAGAGCCTCATCTAAGCTCGAGGCCCCCGTGCAGATATCGTCGACAAATAAGGCCCCCCCCTCAATAAGAGCAGATGCCCGGGGATAGCGTAGCCGTTCGCGCTCTGCGAGCTCCAAAAGCGAACGGATCGCCACAAAGGGGCTCGACCGCAAACCATAAGTGTTGGTGTTCAGCTCGTAAGCCAACATCGGATCCTGGGGATCCTCACGCCAAAGGATGAGCTGGTATCGTCTATCCTCCGGGTGAATCACGGTCTGTCTGAACATCATGCGGATATCGGCCACAAAGACGACAGCGTGCCGGCGGAAGTTGGTCAAAACATCACAGACATCGTGATGCAACTTCGGCCCCGCATGCAGACACTGATTCAACGACACTCCGGTTGACGTGGGAGCTGAACCATCAAAGACCACGCGGATCTTCCCATTGGAAGTCTTCAAAACAGCGTGGTGTGGCAGGAAGTAATGTTCCACATTACGCCAGTCCAACTGCGAGATGGACATGTGCCCAAGGTCCAAATACTCCCGCATGAAGTCTATATACTTCTCCTTGAATGCGGGATCCCTGGCCATCCTACGCTCCATGGACAACAATCTCTTCTCGGCCATCGGTCGGGAGCTCCCTAAAGGAGGGCGAACCGCCAAGAAGGGCAAGCGGGTAATCAAGCGACCCGAGAGGAGGCGCCCAGTGTTGTTCTGGTAGAACAATTCGCACTCCTCGGCTAACGGATCCAACCGCTTGGCAGTGGGAGGTTCCTCCACCTCCCAAAACTTTTGGAGAACGTCGGACAAAGTAGAACCGACAATGGTCTGGCGGTCTACCGACGGGGTCTCTGGTGTCTGTGGTACCTTTCCCATCACCACATGACCCAGCGACGAGGACAAGGCGACAAGATCGGCTGTCTGCAAAACTCGCTTGCTTCCACACAGTACACGACCGAGGACATCCGCACCAATCAACAAGTGTATTGGGCCCGGTCGGTGGAAGGAAGGATCAGCCAAAGCCAGTCCAGACGTCAGCTCAATCGTGGATGGCGGCACTCGGACTTGCGGGAGTGGTCCAACCACCTTATCAAATACTATCGCCGAAGCACCGATCTTCGGCCTTGGCGTGAAGTGGGGGGAGAAGGAGAACTCAACTCGACCAATCGGATCAGGGATCCGCGAGTCTCCCACCCCCCGTACCGCTTCGTGATGCGGCACAAGCAAAAGACCCAGCTGTCGGACAAGCCACCTGGACATTATGCACCCCTGGGCACCTGAGTCCAAAAGGGCACGCACCGTGACAACATTGCCCTTAGGTCCCCAAACATTCACGGAGGCTGTTGGCAACAGCACAAGCTCCGGAGGGGTGGTTGGGTCCGACAGGGGCGCCATTAAAAATTTTGGGGGGGTACTTGTCCCCCTCGCGCCTGAGTCGGCGCGCCAAATGTGGGACGCTCGTACCGGGCGAGCGGGTCCCAATCGGGTACATACTGGCCCCGACCAACAGCACTCCTAGGTGCAGGGTAATACCCGTGTGGGGCGTGCCTCGGTACATAGTACCCCAATCGAGGCCTCTCCATTAGGGGGGGGGAGTAGCAAATAGGGCCCGTGCCCATCGCCACCGTGGCGTACTCTTGTGGTACCCCCCTACCCCCGCCCGTGGCGGGGGCGTCTCTCCTATAGTTCCCCCTCTCCGGGGGGGACTGAACGGGGGGGCTAAGCCCCGCCGAATCTCTAGGGGACCGGTTCCGGGCTGCCGGGCCCCCGCCCGTGCGCGAGGAATTCGAACCCCGGTCGCTCCCGGCGTCCTTGCGGTCCAAACAAAGGAGGGGGTGATGCCTCCCTCCGCAAAGACGACAATCCTCGGTCTGGGGACACGCCGACTGCATGTGTCCCCCCAAACACCTATAGCACCATTGGCGCTGTCTTGCAACGGCCCTCCGTCCCTCTGGGCGGAGGCCTCTAAATTTGGCACATTCGTGCACCCCGTGCCTATCTCCCCTGCAATACCTGCACCGCTCACTCGGTGCGGGGGGAGGGGACTGCTGGAAGGCAGCATAGCGATTGGTCGGGCGACGGGGCTGTTCCCTCGCCGCCACCGTACGACCAACACCTGGAACCGGGGCGGGCTCCAGGTGGTCCGTCACCCTACATTCGTCCTCCAAAAAACGAAGGAGGTCCGCGAAGGGCGGGAGATACGAGGCGCTGTCGCCTCCGTACCTCTGTTCGAAACGCCCCTTCATTTCAGCGGGCAATTTGGCGAGGACTATGTGCAGCAGTATAAAGGACCACTGATCCACCGGCAGGTCCAATCGCCTTAGGGAGTTGACCGCTGACAGTAGCGGGTTCAGCAACTCCCTCCGTAACAGGTGTACCCGCGTGATTCGCGGGAGGGCCAAAATCGTGGCCACGTGGGTGTCCGCCAGTAACCGGACATTCTGGTACCTGCTAACCAGAAGCTGGCGAGCCACCTGGTAGTTGTCGTCGCTGATGAGCAGGTGCTGGATTACCGAGCTGGCCTCTCCTCGCAGGGAGGAGCGCAAATAGGCCAACTTCTCACTAGGGGATAAGTCCCGTCGTGAATCCACCAAACTGTCAAACAAATTAATGAAGCCCATCCAGGCTGACAGATCCCCATTAAAAGTGGGAATCTCCAAGGTAGGCAATCGGCCTAGCAACGCCGTCGGGGTAGGTTTGACCTCCCCGCTCAAAACCGGCTCCCCCTTCCGAACAGCCAGGGCCCTCTCAGCCGCCTCCGTGAACTGGTCAGCCAGCTCATAGGCCTGGGCTACATCCTGCTCCAGCTGTTCCGACACGGCATCATCAGCTGGGGGGTTTTCCAAATAATGCGCGCGACACTCCATGGCGTGGCGCTCCAGGTCTTGCAGCCGAGCTGCCAGCCCGCCATACCGAGCTAGCAACGCGCCTACCCGGTCGGCTCGGTCTATTAATGTGACCGCACAAGCAAGCCAACGCAAAGCTCCTTGGATGCCAGCCCTGGATACGGCGGTCGGATTCGTAGGAGCCATTTATATTCCGTTTATAAACAAAGCAAACAAAGAAATATAAAAGTGGTAAACATCAACAAAAAAAACAATAGAAATAGGTCGCGTCACGATAATATAAAACACAAGTAATCTGTGCCGGCCGGCGCCTGGTCAATATTGGCCGCCCCGGGTTTGAGTGAACGTTGACAGCTATATGCGTGGTCAGAATTGGCCCCAACGGGGTTCAAGGGTTAAAATTCGGACGACATACACGGACCCTACTAGTTTCATAAATTATTAGCAACTTACCAATTTCAAGGGCTAACAATATAACGGTATAAACAGAACGTATAGGATTAACGATATGGCATACACGGCACGGCCAAGTCAACCTCGCAAATCAACTACTAAACCGTTATCAACAAACAAAAACAAAACTATTTTTAATAATAATACTCGTAATTTAATACTACTAATAATTAAAACCACTTTCCTCTTTTTTAACTAGGCAAACGGACTCGGAACAAACACTAGTATGTGGTACTAATAAACAACACTTTCGAACGAAACTATTCGTCAAATAAATCCGGACACACAAAAAAAAAATATACACATCTAGGCGAGTAAACTCGTATCAAATCACTAGTATGTGACAACAATTATATAAGTGTCTATCTATTATCGGATCCACCAAGTGAGAAACATTCGGTTCGAGAATTTACTAGAACAATTTCTTAGTACTTAAAATCGTCTCGGGATCTTCAAATACCCTCGATATTTCAACAAAAAAAAATAATTTTTAGGTACGCTTTTTAGGTACGCTTTTTATTTTTACTATGAAATTTTATGTAGTTAATTTTAATATGAAAATTAATTATATCAACTAAGCTCTGCTACCAAAAATATGATCACGCACAATTGTGATGACCACATCTACTGTGTTCCACAGTTTATTGAAACGAAGGTTTCCCATGCAAAAATTAAGTAAATTAAACTAATCCTACCTTACTAAAATAGTGTCCGTAATCCAGGGGGGCTGACGTTGTCTCGCCGGCGCGCGCGCGCCCTGGCAAAACGATCTCCACACAACCCCCGATGGGATACTCTTACAGCTAACACTCTTATACTACACAATGCCCTAATAGGCCGCTAAAACTTTCCCGGCGCTTTTCAAAGCGAACACACACGGGTTACACGTCCGTACCCCGACCGGAGCCCTAGTAGGTGCAAAACGAATCTCGGTCCCAAAATGGGTAGGTAACTTGCGCGGCACGTCGCTACAGAAACACACGAACTTGTCTCGCGGCTGCTTACGGCCAACTGAGTGCCGTGTCGCGCGGGCGGCGGTCGGCGCCGAACCCACGAACGCACGGGAATGAATGAATCACGCGCGGCGTGAACATGCGTATATGTAGTATAAACGCGCAAGGGAGCGTAGCGAACAGCAAGGATGTTAGTTTGGTGTTAGTAGGAAGAGACGAAAGCACACATCACGTTCGCGCCAAGACAATGACGGGTCTAACGCTCAATCATCAAACAGTAAATGAAGATTGCTTACAGTACGCGCACTTACGAGGATTATCGACTAGCGACGTGTGTTATGAAAGAATTAAACCACGTTTGCTCATCGGGGCCGATAATTGGCATCTGATAGTGTCACGCAAACTGTTAACAGGCGGCCGTCGGCAGCCGGTAGCTTCGCTCACGAGGCTCGGGTGGGTTATACATGGAACGGCGCCCCGTACTAAGGCGCTAGGGGGCTCGTCGAACGTTTATAAGACGGAGCTCATCCCACCTGAAGAAGAGCTAAGGGACATAGTAAAACGTTATTTCGAGATAGATTCACTGGGTATCGCTAAGAGGGAGCGCGCTAACCCGCTAGAGACGAGAGCGGTTAACGCGTTCAATGAGAGTATTAAACGTGTCGGCGACCAGTGTGAGGTTAGTTTACCTTGGAAGCGAGATAATGTTAGTTTGCCACCGAGCTACGATAACGCCGTAAGAAGATTACTTTCGATAGAACGGAAAATGGATAAGTCGAAAGAGTTCGAACAAGCATATAAGTCGCAGATAGACAATTTATTAAATAAAGGCTACGCCACTGAGTGTGACGGGAGCGAGACAGACGACGCGAAAGCGTGGTACCTACCTCACTTCGCCGTTGTAAATGTAAATAAGCCGGGTAAGATAAGATTGGTTTTCGACGCGGCCGCTAAAGCAAATGGAATTTGTTTGAACGACGAATTATTGGAGGGGCCTGATTTATTGCAAGAATTAAACGGGCTGCTGTTACGCTTTCGTGAGAAAGAGATAGCGATAACGGCTGATATACAAGAAATGTTCTTACAAGTGAAGATAGCCGCCGCAGACCAACCGGCTCAAATGTTTTTATGGAGAGGCGGTGATAGAAGCGAGCCGCCAAAGAGATATAAAATGACGTCAATGATATTCGGAGCTAAAAGTTCGCCGTTCCTAGCACATAGCGTTCGCGACTGGAACGCGAAACAGAACGCGGAAGAGTACCCGCTGGCGTGCCAAGCAATAACGAGAAATCACTATATGGACGACTGGGTCGATTGTTACGATGATAAAGAACAGGCGATCACGGCTATGAAGCAAGTAATAGACGTGCACCGGCGCGCAGGATTCAAGCTGACCAGCTTCAACTCTAACGAGGCTGCGGTCTTAGCTGAGCTGCCGACTGAGAGCCGTGCCACCGCGCCTAAACAATTGGGATCAAATTTAGATAGTGGTCGCACGCTGGGCCTACTGTGGGACGCGGGTACCGACGCGCTCGGGTTTAATACAACGCTCGCGAGAGTACCGGCTGATGTAAAAGAGCTGAGAAGAGTGTCACGTTCTTACCTCCTTCACCCTAAATCTACCGGGATAAGGATAGGAAAAGAAACGCGAACAAATGATGAGTTAAGATATGTTTTTATATTAAAATAAAATACCGATGAGAGGGAGCGGTCATGGGTGAAGCCCAAAGAATTTATAAGGTAGACTTGGCTCGATTTCCTGCTAGTCGGGTACTTCCCGTGTTGAGCGCCTCGGTGAGGGACAGGAGCACAGCAGGGACGCAACAGGAACGCAACAGGAACGGTGTCGGGCGCAACAGGAGCGCAGCCCAAGGTGACCTTCAGGTAAAGGTAGCAGTGACCTCGTACCCCAATCTGGGGTTTTCCAAACACAATTTCACTATTTGGCCGACTAGGCACGAAATATTATAATATTAATAACTAATTTAAATAGGTTAGGCTGCCAATAATTATATCTTTATTCATTATTTCAATTTGAGGTAAAGAGCAGCTAGCTACGACTGTTGCCGGTCAGGGAATGAGTCGGCCGGTGTGAGTGAGCAACGAGCGAACGGCCGTCGAATGAATGAATGGACGGCTTGCGAACGAACAGGTGATCGGTTCTACAGACGAAACGTCAAACGCGACGGCAAACTAAATGAGCGCTAAAATGAAATATTCCTTTGATTTTCTAAAGTATTTATATTTCATGTTATTAATATTTTGTTACTTATAAGCTTTTAGTTTATGGTTTTATTTAATAATTCAAGTAAATATTGTTAGATTAGGTAAGTGTGTTTAGTAAAATTATAAGTTTTATTGTGAAGTTGTAATAAAATCAAAAATTGTAAGTTATCTTTATTATTAGTTTATAGAAATAGGTCTCATAAACTTGATTCAAATTATCATGTACGTTTACAACGTTACATTACCCCCCGCTTCACGGAAAGGTTTTAAACCTAATTTAAAACCGTCTTATATTTCCGGACTATCGTTAACACTGCACATGCAAACTAGTTCAAACAATCATCACCTTCCATAAAACCAATCACAATCTTCTCAACCATAAAAACAACAACAGCGATTTTATACGCTGTTAACGCACTCTTTCATAAAAAAAGTTACCAACAGTGACACATTGATTACTTTTGCCAACGATAAGATATTTTCTAAGCGAGATGTAACTACCCGTGCATTTTAATTTTACCTAATTATTTTTATTACCTACTGTTTTAAAATCTTTAATGTGCCAAGCTCCTATGTTCTTACCAGACAATACGTCTTCCAGTACATAAACTAGAGGAGAACGTTTTTCAATAATACGGCACTTAATAAACTTTGGCGCTAACTTTTTACTGAAGTATTTATCTTTGTCACTCAACATAAAAGTACGCTTATAGACCAAGTCACCGACGTTAAATTCCGAGTGTTTCCTACGCAAATTATAATGACTAGTATTTTTAACATGAGCCTGCCATAACGATGTCTGCACTTCATCGAAAACAACCGAAAGGCAACCCAGGTTCTCAGCGTAAATATCGCGCGGAAGGAATAAGACTTCATCGCCCAAATCGATATCTGTATAATGAGATCCACATCGGACCAATTCCCTACCATAGACCAAAAATGAAGGGGTAAAACCAGTAGCTTCATTCACAGAATTATTTATGGCGAACTGCACCTTGGGAATAAAAGTGTCCCAAGAGCGATGGTCTTTTTCGACAAATGTGGCCAAACAAGTAACTATTGTTTTGTTATAGCGCTCCACCGTATTGATTTGAGGCGTATACCTCGGAGTAAAATAGATGTTAGGGATCTTATAGTTCTCAAATAAAGTATTAGTTACAGAACTAATAAATTGAGTACCATTATCCAAGAAAATTGTTTGGGGTACGCCATGAACTAAGAACACCGAGTCTTCCAAAATTTTGACAACAGAATCTGAAGTAGCGCGACGTAACGGAAAAATCATACAATACTTTGAAAAACAGCAAGTGACGACGAGCATATAACTATTTTGTTTCCGGGTAACTGGAAGTGGGCCGACAAAATCAATTGAGATCATTTGGAAAGGTCTTGAGCACTGCTTTGGACGTCCCATATGACCCAATGTAGTGTGATTTTGGGCTTTATATGATAAGCAGGTGGAACAAGATCCCACAGCTTTCACGACATCATGGTACATGCCAGGCCAGTAATAGCTTAAAGATAAGCGCCTGTAAGTTTTAAAAATACCAAGATGTCCTGCTGTTGGTTCCGAATGATTTTCTATTATTACCTTCTCACGGAACTCCTCGGGAACAACTTCTTTCCACGCAAACTCAGAAGTTAATTGACATTTATTTTTAGATAAGCGATACAATGAATTATTTTTAATAATGAAATTAGGAAATTTAGTTGGCGAGTTCAAACAACCATTATAAATCTTTTTATACCATGAGTCCTCAGTGTTGAGTACGGAATTCGAAAGCGATAAGGCAGCAAGAGGTAAGGCACGAGAGAGAGCATCAGGAATGACATTATCTACTCCCTTCCTATGCTTGATTTTGAAATTAAAAGCAGACAATCTTACACCCCAACGAGCTAATCTACCTGTAGGGTTTTCTAACGACATGAACCATTTCAACGCAGAGTGATCAGTGTAAATGGTGATCGTCTGCCCATTTTCCACATAGCAACGCCAATGTTCGAGTGCAGTCAACACAGCTAGAGCCTCCCTTTCAGTGATACTGTAATTCTGTTCGGGCTTACTAAGAGACCTACTCATATACGCTATGGGATGCTCCTTACCATCTATATTCTGCGTTAGCATCGCACCAATGCCATAATTGCTTGCGTCCGTGTGGACCTCAAAAGGTAACGAATAATTCGGACAAGCGAGAACAGGCGCAGACACTAAGCACTCTTTAAGGGCATTGAAAGACCTATCAGCTTCAGGCGTCCATTCAAAAGCGGGCGAACGCTTGCCATTAGATGTCAATCTATTAAGTGGTGCTGCCACGGTACTGAAATTGGGAACGAAACGCCTGTACCACGTAGCAGTTCCAAGAAAACGCTTCAACTCTTTTTTATTTGTGGGAGTCGGGAAGTTGAGAATGGCCTCCACCTTTTCAGGGTCCGTACGCAAGCCTCTGGCATCAACCAAATAACCGAGATATTTGAGTTGGCTACGGAAAAAATTACACTTTTCAAAATTTACTGTGAGATTGGCATTCTGCAGCTTATGTAAAACCCGTAATAGAGCTGCAACATGCTCCTGAAAAGAGGAACTAACGATTATAATATCATCGAGGTACGCAAAAGCTTTAGACTCCATGTCAGCAAAGAGAAAATCGACCAATCGCTGTTGTGTAGCCGGAGCATTGGTCAGACCAAAGGCAGTAGTCTTAAAACGGAATGTTCCTCGGCCAGGGACATAAAACGCCGTCTTGTCTCTGTCCTCAGGAGCCAAAGGAATCTGCCAGAACGATTTGGATAAATCAATGCTGGACAAATACTTAGCATCACGAAGATTATCGAGGATTTCTGAAATGTACGGCAAGTTGTAGGCATCCTTCTTCGTAACTGCGTTTAGCTTACGACTGTCCAAACAAAACCTGGGCTGACCATTCTTCTTGTTTACGATAAGCACGGGTGAAGACCAGGCGCTCTCGCACGGCTCTACTACATCCAAAGACAGCATCTCATCTACCTGTTCAATTAAAATTTTCTGTTTTTCGGGAGACATTCTGTAATAACGCTGTCTGATGGGTTGAGCGTTACCGGTGTCAATACGATGTGTTATAAGATGCGTTCTACCCAAGCCCTTAACTTCAGTGGATATAGTTTTAAATTGTGAAATGACATTATCGGCTAATATTTTTTTTGAGTCGGATAAATTATCATAAGAATGAATAAAAGTTTCGCTAGTATTACACTTTACCTCGGCTATCTGGACATCGGATAATGTGATGCTACCTAAATACTTAGGGCATAAATTAAAAATTCGCCAAAAATCTACACCTAATATGATAGAGGTTTCGACCTCGGGCACAACAAAAGCTTTAATTATATGAAACTGGCCTTCAAACGAAATTGGTAAAAACATATAGCCAATACTTTGCAAAGACTGGCCACCAGCAGCAATCATATTAGTGTGATTGTCATAGTGCAATAAACAATCATCTTCTAAATTAAGATGGGAGTTATTGCCTAAAATACTAAGCGCAGCGCCAGAATCTAACAAAGCAGTAGCTTCTTTATTATTTATTTTAATATTAACATAAGGCCTGGAATCATTAGCCGGTTTAGAATTCAGAATTGTAGAAACTTTATAAGTTGCAGAGAATTTTCTTAAAAATGCAAGCCAGTCATCCCAATCTTCCTTATCAAAATTACTACAATTCTGCTTAACTAGTTTTTTGAATTTCGTAAATTATTCTTAGAGCACACGGGACAATCAGGCGTTTTCACATCCTTCATACCGCATTTAAAACAAAACACATCACTACTAGCTTGACATTGTCGTATATGATGAGAGTTGCTGCGACATCTGGGGCAGTAAGGTTGATAGTGGGTAGTATTAATTGAATGTATATAATTTGACGATGATTGTCCGCGATTACGGTATGTACTATAGTTTTGATTTTTGGAATAATTTCCTTTGTAATTGTTATTATTATTATTAGAATAAGTTCTATTTTGATTATGAGGATTGCTATTAGAATTATTGTGAGGAAATGATTTATGTTGATAATTAAAATTACTATTATTATTATAACTACTAGTTCCGCTATTTTGTTTAAATGTATTCCTATTAGTTTCTCTCTTGTATGCGAAATCGGGAGCAAGAGTATCTGAAGTTACTTTAGGCGGTTCCTGAAATTTGGAAAAACGATCCTGTACCACTTCATAATTACGGCATAATAAATGTAACATTTCTATAGATGTCACCTCACCAGCAGACGCTAAAGTGCTGGCATAACAGGGCCTGACATTGTGAAGCAGTATTTTTAGTTGTTCCCTTTCAGAGAGGGGCTCGTTCAAAGAAGAAAACATTCCGCTCATTATCGAAAGATATATAGTAATGTTCTCACAATCACCTTGAGTGCGAGCACGTATTTCAGGAATAAAATTATAATCAAACTCCCGCGATCCAAACGTTTCCTTTAGCTTTACTACTAGCTCGGGCCAGGAATTAACTTTACTTTTGATTGAGCGATACCAATGCAAGGCATCGTCTTGAAAAATTTCGGAAGCAAAACTTAAAATTTTTGTCAAAGGAATATTTCGAGCCTCAACAAATTCATCTACACGCTGTATAAACGCATTTACGCAAGTCTTTCCATTAAACTTCAATTTGGACAAGTCAGCCGAACTTCGATCGCATGTTACCGAGATCACATTAGACACATCCGTTACAACAGGTCTACTCTCACTACTAGTGCTAGGGTTTACCGACGAAACAGGTAAAGGCTTGTTAACTGAAAGAGCAGTAAGTTTTTGAAGTAAAAGCTTATGACTTTTAACAACGCTGTCGTATTCTTTTTTAATATCGTCGGTGCAAGTTATTCTCGCTATGCGATTATGTAAATGGTTTAATAAATTTTGCGTTCTCAAAAGTACTGGAATACTAGGATCAGCAATGTCAAGATTTAATTTAATTTTAGACACCACGTCCATACAACCAGTAAGATCCTGTTTTATTTCTAAAGGCGACTCCAAAATGTGCTCTGAAGGAAATGCTGGAGCCAATTTGACGATTTGTTTGCGTAATTCATCAACAGAGGTTGCAGGAGTGACTCCTCTAATGCCCACCTCGTACTCCAGCTCCGACTTTTGCAGAGATAGGTATTTGATTGGCAACATCGTAAAATTTAAAATATAAAAAAAATAGTTAACGCCCGATGGAGTAAGTGGTATTTACCTATATAACAAATTAATCTAAAAATAATTAAAGCACAATCTCCGCACCGTTACAAAATCAATTAAAATACGTTTTTTTTATTAAACACACAATAATCAACAAAAAAAAATAAAAGCACACAAAAAATTTTTTAATTGCAACTAAAAAACAAAAAAGCAAAAATCAAAAATTCTCCGTGCTACTGGAATGCACCTTACAAAACGTCAAAAATACTAACAAAAATAATTAAGTTGATTTCACAATTTAAATGTAAAATAATTAAATAGAAATTAAAGCGCCATATTAGGGCTCCGGTAACAATGTTAATGATAATATATTAGAATGAAAAGACGAAACAAAACTAACAGTTACGAGACAAAAATGTGCGTCGTATAAAGACCGTTACTTATTTTTAAATTTAGTACACTACAGCAGCACGGGAAAAAAAACACAAAAAAAAAAAACTCTTCACAAAAAAAAACAACCACAAACACAAAACTAGCTACGTTGCGACTAAAAACAGGAAAGAGCCAAGCATAAAAAAATTCAACCACGTTAGGCGCCAATGTCACGTTCTTACCTCCTTCACCCTAAATCTACCGGGATAAGGATAGGAAAAGAAACGCGAACAAATGATGAGTTAAGATATGTTTTTATATTAAAATAAAATACCGATGAGAGGGAGCGGTCATGGGTGAAGCCCAAAGAATTTATAAGGTAGACTTGGCTCGATTTCCTGCTAGTCGGGTACTTCCCGTGTTGAGCGCCTCGGTGAGGGACAGGAGCACAGCAGGGACGCAACAGGAACGCAACAGGAACGGTGTCGGGCGCAACAGGAGCGCAGCCCAAGGTGACCTTCAGGTAAAGGTAGCAGTGACCTCGTACCCCAATCTGGGGTTTTCCAAACACAATTTCACTATTTGGCCGACTAGGCACGAAATATTATAATATTAATAACTAATTTAAATAGGTTAGGCTGCCAATAATTATATCTTTATTCATTATTTCAATTTGAGGTAAAGAGCAGCTAGCTACGACTGTTGCCGGTCAGGGAATGAGTCGGCCGGTGTGAGTGAGCAACGAGCGAACGGCCGTCGAATGAATGAATGGACGGCTTGCGAACGAACAGGTGATCGGTTCTACAGACGAAACGTCAAACGCGACGGCAAACTAAATGAGCGCTAAAATGAAATATTCCTTTGATTTTCTAAAGTATTTATATTTCATGTTATTAATATTTTGTTACTTATAAGCTTTTAGTTTATGGTTTTATTTAATAATTCAAGTAAATATTGTTAGATTAGGTAAGTGTGTTTAGTAAAATTATAAGTTTTATTGTGAAGTTGTAATAAAATCAAAAATTGTAAGTTATCTTTATTATTAGTTTATAGAAATAGGTCTCATAAACTTGATTCAAATTATCATGTACGTTTACAACGTTACAAGAGCGCCGACTAAAAGAGAGGCACTTAGCGCGGTTATGTCTGTTTTCGACCCGCTGGGGCTACTAAGCTACTATACCATAAGAGCGAAGATTGTATTACAAAGTATATGGCGACTGAACATAGAGTGGGACGAGGCTCTACCAGAGACGGAGGCCGAGGAGATTATTAAGTGGCTGAGCGACATAGAAAAATTGAAACACTTAAGGTTGCCACGACTCTACGCGCCGACGGGGGGAGCGCCGTTATTACGACGGGAGTTACATATATTTTGTGATGCGAGCGAAGCAGCGTACGCGACCGCGGCTTACTGGCGTATCGTACACCAAGATGGTAGAGTGGAGGTCACACTGGCAGCAGCTAAAGCCAGAGTAACGCCTATGAAACAGTTGAGCGTGCCGCGCCTAGAGCTACAGGCGGCCTTGATAGGAGCGCGCTTAGCACACAGCATAAGAAAACAGTCGCGCTGGGAACCCGAAAGAGTTATATTTTGGACAGACTCTCGTACCGTGTGGCATTGGATTCACAATGATAGCGTGCGTTACACACCCTACGTAGCGCATCGCTTAGGCGAGATAGCCGAAACTACAAAGGCCACACAATGGAGATGGGTCCCGACGGCGCTGAACGTGGCCGACGACGCAACGCGACGACAGATGGTTTAAAGGGCCCGAATACCTGTACAAAGACGAAGATGTATGGCCGGTGTGTGAAGCCGTACAAGAAAACACGGTAGAGATGGTACTGGCGACGGTAGAGCGCGTAGAGACAAACAGTAGCGTACCTAGAGCCGAGCGCTTTTCGACTTATGAGCGCTTGGTAAGGACGATGGCGAGAGTATTACTGTTTATACGCAAGTGTCGTCGCGACCGTGATAAAGCAATGAATGTAGAGCTGTTGGAAGAAGCCGAGACGTGGCTACAGCGCGAGTCACAGCGACAAAGTTTTACCGAAGAAATAGAGCGAATAACCGCACGGCAAAACCTCAGAGCGGGAAGCCGGCTGCGTAAACTAGATCCATATTTAGACGAGAACGGAGTGTTGCGTGCCAGGGGACGGATAGGGGCAGCGGGTCTGTCTGCCCCCGCTATTAACCCTATAATACTGGACGGCAGGCACCCGTATGCGCGGCTGCTGCTATATCGCGAGCACCGTCGCGCCCACCACGCACACAACGAGCGTGTAGTGAACGAAGTTAGAACTAAATATTGGATACTTCGACTGCGACCGACTATACGCACGGTGGCTAGCAAATGCGTATTTTGTCGCGTTCGAAAAGCTCGCCCTGTGGTACCAGTGCACGGAGATTTACCTAAGGCCAGACTACAGCCTTATATGAGACCATTTACAAACTGTGGAGTAGATTTCTTCGGGCCCATGACGGTGACGGTGGGACGGCGACGTGAGAAACGGTGGGGCGCGTTGTTTACATGCCTTACAACGAGAGCGATACACATAGAGTTGGTGGCGTCGCTATCGACAGACTCGGCAATAATGGCTTTAAGAAGAATGGGCGCGCGCCGCGGGTGGCCGCGCGTAATGTATTCAGACAACGCTACAAACTTCAGAGGCGCCGACGTAGAGCTACGTCGAGCGATCGAAGAATGGGAGCCGGCGCTACGTGACTATGCGCTGGCAGAGCGTATGGACTGGCGCTACATATCACCAGGCGCGCCGCACCAGGGCGGCGCGTGGGAGAGGCTCGTGCGCTCGGTCAAGAGCGCGCTGCGAGTCACACTGAACGAGAAGGCGCCGCGAGAAGAGGTGCTGGGTACACTGTTGGCGGAGGTCGAGCACACTATAAACGCTCGCCCGCTAACCCATGTGCCCGTCAGCGAGGAAGACCCGGAGGCGCTCACCCCAAACCACTTCCTTTTGGGGTGCCCGCGCGGCCTGCCTCTAACCGGGCCGTGCGAGCCAGCTGCGCGCAAGCTGTGGCGTGCTGCGCAGGCGCTGGCCGACGAGTACTGGCGACGCTGGGTGCGCGAGTACCTGCCGCAGCTCGTGCCGCGCGGCGGCGCGCGCGACGTCGCGGGCCGCTCACTCAGGCTCGGCGACGTCGTCATCATCGTCGACTCCAGTCTGCCCCGCAACGTGTGGCCACGAGGCGTCGTGACGGCGGTGTATCCAGGACCAGACGGCGAGATTCGCAACGCAGAAGTCAGGACAAAAGGAGGAGTGTTTCGTCGCCCGACAGCGAGATTGGCTGTCCTCCCGACTGAAGAAGATGGTGCCGCCAGCGCTGCACCGGGGGGAGAATGTTACGGACAGCATCAATCTGTGATAAAAGACAATTTAAAGTGACACTAAGTGCGTAAATAGTGATTAAAATCAGTGATTGTTTATATCATGTAAGTACCTAGCATAAGTAATATTTGCTAAACTTGCCTAGTAAAAGCCATAAGCTTATAACTTTGATAACTTTTTTGTATATGAATATGTAACGTTCTTTTTAGTTTAATAACGTAGATAAAATTATAAGCTTTCTAGTGATATGCTTTACGTTTGTGTGGCTTTTATAGTTTTTAAGATAATTAAGTTATAGTGTAATTAAATAAACTTAGTACTTACATAAGCCCTAATGTGACCTAACTTATAGTGTAAGGTGTTTGGTATGAAAATAAAAACTATTTGTGTTCCCTGGTTTCATTGTGCTAACCTAATTAGCTATAAGTAATTAATACTAGTTAGGTAGGTAGGGAAAGGTATCAAGGTTCTAGGTCTTACAATCCTGGGCTGGTGGAAAACCAGAGGTATCCCAATGAAGCCAGGCGAGGTGGTAGGGACTATGTAAGTATAAAGTACTGAGTAAAACCAATGACGTTTTATTAGTAATACTATGAAATAATGAGACCTAAGACATAGGTCGATGACATAGGTAGCCTGAAAAAGGGTGACTGAAAACTTATCTTTAATAAATAAGTTTTCAGGCACCAGGTGGGTATTCAGTCTGTGGCCCCCCGATGGTCCCTGTAAATGAGCGGGATGGGTCAGTATAATAAAAAGAGACAGACTGATAAATGTCAAAATAAATGTAGGTAGTTATTTTATAAATTCTTGGAGGGGGCAAGCCTCGCCCATGAGCAAGCGAGAGGTCGGACGTACGACAGAGAGGTGAACAGAAATGTTAGAAACCGTGTCGGTACTTCGAATGTGCCGATGGGGCGTGGCCAGGTCCGGCGCACAATGTTTTGCGCGTGCCCACCTTAGTTTTATAAAAATAAGAAATGTATTTCGTTTGTAAGGAATCGATGTATGTAGTATAAGATAAGTAGCCACTAGTTCGGGCATAGCAAAAATGTACATTAGGGGCCTTGCGGGCGCAGGCTCGGTTGTAAGCTCGCATGGCTAACTTGGAAGACAATACAAGAAATTATTGAGAAAATCTTCGTTTCAATCGACGCATTATTCCTATGGTATGGTAAACACTGTTGCGCATGGGTAACAGTAGCCTTTTTAATAAAATTCTACCGCCTTTAAATCAATTCACCTTTGTGTAAGTAAATTCAAAAGTTTATAAAGAATCACCCATGGGCAAAAGGGATAAAGACCCGCAATGCATGGTATTGATGTAACATAAACACTAGGCATTATGTTTCTTTTTCTATTTTTATTAATAATGTGTAATGAGTAACGATATAAATATCCTTAGCTCAGAAAACGCTAGCAGTTTATTGTGCTTGCTATTCATGTTGGTTAAAAAAAACCGTAAACATAACTCTTTGTTATTTTTAATTTCAATACCGGGTTGGTTAAAACATATCATGCAAAGCTTAAGCTTAAGCTTCCCTACAATTGTAGTGAACGTATTGCCGATTTTAAGAGTAACAAGGTTGAAATTCCATCATAAGTTTGAAGTTTCTTGTCAACTGGTTTGATGAACTTTTTATGTACATTTACTTAGTTCTAACAGTTTTGCATATCCAGTTGGTGTCTTGACATTGATACAAATCGGCATAGTCAAGTTCTCATCAGTATTGTATTTGTAAAACGACTGACCTGATATATCACGCATCGATCCGAGGATCGACCGTTACCTCAGCTCTTAGTTTCCTTTTCTCGGTGTTTGATGCTTGTTGATCAGTCTCACTGGAGCTGCTGGTCAAACTCTCCTCTTGTACTGGATCCCTCTCGTCGATGTCGATGTAATGGAGCCCGTTGACCAACGCCATATTTTTCCGCAAATTCCGTAATAACCGAGAAAAAAATAACAAATTTAATATAGATCGTTTATGAAAAACGTTAACAATTAACGTGTGAGTTGAATTTCTGATCTTTATTTGAAGATCATGAAGATTCAGGACGATTTTCGTCCGTACGTGACGAAAGCAGGGACTAAAATATCGATAAAAAAATATATCTATATAAAAAAATATCGATAAAATTTATCGATATTTCTATTATCGATAATTATATCGAAAAAAATATCGAAAAAAATATCGATAATTAATAATCGATAAGGCCTTGCTGCGTCATATCATGTATGCATGTTGCCAACTTTACGTCCGTCTGGATATTGTCTGGTGTGGTGTAGTGTGTGTGGCTCACACACTCACACGCCACACACATGGGGCGCGCCGTTGCTGTTATTTATCTTTTACTTATATTCTTTTAGTGCACTATCGTTATGATTAATAATTATGTTAATATTATTTTGTAATAAGTGATTGAAATGCGTTAGAAAATGAATCCTTAAAACTGAATAAAAAAATTAACAATTTTTTTAAATTTTTTGATGTCGTTTTTTATTTTGCTTAGTGCTACTTTTGGCGGCGCAGATATTGAAGATGACCATATATTATGATATGACGTGCCAGATTCTTTGGTGGTAGATTTTTATTGATGATATCCACCATATTCCATCCAATCATCCTTAGAACGAATGAATCTGCTTGGGAGTGAAGCTGATTGCGAAAACTGAATAAAAAAATTACCGGATTGTCAACCATTTTTTTTACTTTTTTGATGTCGGATTTTTTTTATTTTACTTAGTGCTACTTTTGGCAGCGCATCAGTTATGGCCGAGCTTCACCTGCGTCTAATGCCATTAATTAGCGTGCTATTTGATATAATACGCAGTTGCAGTTGCCGGGTCTTAGCGCACTAATTTAATACAATTAACGCGCTAGATTCTGCATTCTGCTAGACGCGCATGCCGTTATTATGCACGCAGGTGAAGCCCCAGTATGATTGAAGATGACCATAATATAATATTGGGAGTGAAGCTGAATTTTATGATAACGGTGTCCCCTTCACTCCTGTGTGATGCAAACTGTATCTATAGTCGTAAACGAAACCTATTATAATGCTTTACTATACATAAATCAGGTACATACAAGTACATATCGCGAATTTATGCGATACCGCGTTGTCGGTACGCGATATCGCTGTCATCCTCGGTAGCCTCACCGCTATACTGTAAAAACGTACTAAATGACATTTTACTGAAATGTCTGAATTTAAATTTTTTTTCTCTTTCGGCTGGTAAAATGGATTGTAATTTTTATGATCGAAATTAAACTATTAATAAATTATTTTTTGTTTTAAGTATTAATGGTGACATTGAAGTATTCATTTAACTTGTAATAGCATTTATTTATTAGATTTTTTTTAATTGGTTAGTAAACAAAGAATATTTATTTTCATTATTTATTGAAGGAGGTAATTTATTATGTAGGTTACATATTAGTTATATTAGTTAGGTAGGTTATATATTTTAATAGATGAATGTTATGTTCTATTAGATGTTAGTTTTAATCTGCAACTTGGCAACATTAATTTATTTTTGTATCGTGATGGATATTTCAATGGAATATCTTGTCATTTTGTGTAAAATTCGCTACTGTTTGCGTACAAGTTTGCAAACTTCGTAAATATACAAACACGGCAGAGGCAGTATTAAATAAATAAATAAATATTTTCTTACAATCACACCAATTATCTAAGCCAATAGTAAATTTCTTGAGAAACTGTGTCTATGTGAACTTGATGACGGATAAATATATACTTAAATATTTTTTGTTTGTAAATACATACTTATTATACATAGAAAACACCCAGACCAAGACAAATAGTCATGTTCATGCACACAAATATTTGTCTTGTTCGGAAATCGAACCCGAGACCTCTGGCGCGGAAGGAAGGTAGTTTACTCCTGCGCCAAATCGGTCGTCAGGTATCGTCAGGTAAATATATTTTAAAATACTGTTTGCAGCTTTCAGTTTCTTAGATGTTAGCTATAATGCGGATCAATTTCTTTTGCATGGTGAGTAGCACCGCCGCGTCCGTACTGTGGCCCAGTGGTCCTACAGCACCAATCCATTCAGGCATGTATTTAACAATTTTTCGGGTAATTGTCATTTAGTACGTTTTTGCAGTAGGTATAGCGGCGATATGTCCTACCGAGGATGACAGCGATATCGCGTACCGACTTACCGACTCGGTATCGCTACCGAGCTCGAGAGCGATATCGCTTATATTTGAGCAAGGCTTTAAAAGGGTTAAAATTAAGGATATAACGATACCGTAGAAAACCTTTACCTACCGTATAGTAAATTTTTACGATCATTAGCTATCGTCAACATCAGGATACGATAATATATGTGTACGATTCATTCCTTTTCCATATTTTTTCAGTTTCGAGTGAAACAACGTGGTACCTTTTTGTTTTCTCAATAACAATTTTTGATCACAAAATTGCTAAAGTAAAAAAATAACGTTATTATACAATTAAATAAATTAATTAATCAATTTAGTTTTTGTTTTACTTAGTCTTAATATTTATATTAAAACATATATTCAAACAAAGCTTCAAATAAATTCAACAAAATGCTATCAAAAAGAAGTCGTAATGCATTCGTATCGTAATTTCTTTTCGTATTGGGTCATTACGATGTATTCGTCATTCGTATTGGTATCGTAATAGTCACAAATAGGGTAAATTACTAAAATACGCAAAGAACGCATTTTAGTTGGCAGCTATCTGCCGCTTGCCAAAACGCAAAACAAAATCAAACGCTTGTCGTCGTGCCTTCGCGTCGTTGTCGCTCCGACGGTAATCCCCCGATCCGATCCTCTCGCCCTGCTAAGTTTGGCAACGTCGCACTCGCACGTTTCGTACATTATCGATATTAAAATATCGATAAAATTATCGATATTTTAATCGCTATTTCGTATCGATATCCAACTATCGAAATTTTATGCTTATATCGATATTTTTCAAATATCGATATAAGTCCCTGGACGAAAGTACACAACGCTATGAGACTCGGAATGGCGGCAAACACCTTCCGCCCTAGCTGGGGACACAGGCGACAGGCGACACCTAGCGGATGAATAGTGGAAGATCGACTTTGTCTATGGCTAAAGGCCAGACCACACCATCGTAAAGCTAAGTACACACTGCTTCTTCATAGACAATGCTGTATGTTTTCCGGAGGCACATCAATACTGCATTATGTGTAATCAATATTTGCTTGTTACATAAATAAATGTTTGTTGAAGAGCATTATCACACTTCTTGCTTTAAATTCGAAGCGCATTGGCAAAAATAAACCTTAGGAAGGGAGGTGTCGGTTTGGAATAATTTACCTGTGAACTGAACATTTTGCGGGATTATTTCATTGTGTTGTACAACAATCAATAACTGAGCAAGTCACCATGTTTCCATATCAATATTGGCTAAAAATATCTAAGATTGCACGTAAAATCCGAAAAAAATAAAACACCTAAATTCTCAGCGTGCTGATAAGTGCTGACGAACTGTCAAACAGTAGCCAAAAACGGTTCTGTTAAGCCCCCAGTACAGGATGGCCGACCATGGTCGGCGACCATGACCAATACATCGTACATTGACACTTTTGAAAGAACCTTTTTAAACTTGTTTGTTCAAAAGTGTCAATGTACGATGTATTGGTCATGGTCGCCGACCATGGTCGGCCAACCTGTACTGGGGGCTTACCGTTGCATCACGCATCTCCTTTTATCTCACAGTGTTGTTGCTAGTGACATCCCGCTCGCTCAGCCCTTTGTTTCTCTATTCACAGCCGTCTTTATCGTCTTCTACAAGCCATGCTATGATACGGAACGGCAACATTGCTGTGAACCCGTTTACTCCTCTGAGTACTAAATCCTATGGAGGTGGCATACCTACGAAAAAGTGAGGTGTAAGTAAGTCACAAATTAAGAAAATCTTGGAATTCAATTTTAAACTACTTCTAATTGTCGTATTAATCGGTCCGTCAAAATTGGTCCAGCCGTTTCAGAGATTAGCCGGAACAAACAGACAGACAGCCAAAAATTGTAAAAAATGTCATTTTGGTTTATGTGCCGTAGATTTAATCATATGCACGGCGTAAAAAGCGATTATTTCATGTTACAAACAGACACTCCAATTTTATTTATTTATATAGATGTATAGAAGATATGCCATCTCCATAGGATTCAGTACTCGAGATTTACTCGCCGTTTACCTGTCAAACGGTGTCAAATCGGTTCACTTAAAACTACGTTGCCAACTTTATGCGCATGGCCAAAGCCATCTTCTATCTCACTCGTTGCACTTGTAACAAGCCATGCTCCTTGGAAAAGCGGCAACGTTGCAGTAGATGACGTCAACGTGTTCTGTCCCGGTGGTCAAAACTGGAACTAACGTGTTTTGTTCATAATGTCATTTTACTGTCAAGTTGCACTGTCCAACCAGCGCTGCTGTCACCGGAACAGAAAAGATTGTTGATCTATACACTTTACTCTTTGTTCTATATAAATAAACAATCGTGTAGTGTTGCCAGGTTAGGCGATAACTCTCAAATGAGTGATTTTCTGAGAGGCCATTTAAAAAAAAAAGCTTCCAATTGCTTCACTAGATGGCGTTGAATAAGTATGTACATGTCTATGGTATATTTTGGTATGAAACATATTTAAATTAATTACTTTTTAACAACCCAAAGGAAACTAATGTAAACTACTGTGAGGAACAGAAACGAAATAGGTAAATTTAAAGATTTAGGTAAATAAATAACATCTGTCTACGTTCCGTTTTACGTAAAAAAGTCGCGTCAAAGTAAAATTTATAACGTTCCGTTCCTTCTAACTGCATAGGTGGGACAGCGCCATCTAGTGACTGAGCTTTCAGAAAATGGCCCATTATGTGGAAGTAAAAATCAACGAACACTCGAAAAACAGTATAGAGGTAAATGCTTGGAACACAATTTTTGACTTTGTAACTTTGTTTGGGCTAATAAGGAGGTAAACATAGCAAAAGTCCCCGCCCGTAGCACTTTCATCCGGGGGGGGGGGGGGGGGCGGTTTGAAGGTCTAATTTTTTTTTTCAACCCTATTTTAGGACAAACTAGTTTTTCCTAGGCCAAACTAGTTCATCGCGTTGACATTTCAGAGAGCGACTTTGCCTCGGAAGACCTGTAGATGTAGAACATGACACAAAAAAAATAACCACCATTTTAACCAATCACGTGTTCTACAGGACTTCCGAGGCAAACTCGCTCTCTGAAATGTCAACGCGATGAAATATTTTGGCCTAGGAAAAACTAGTTTGTCCTGAAATCGGGTTTGGCCGGTACTATACTGAATATATTTATACAGTATTTTACAAAACTTTTAGCCCAAACAAAGTCCCAAAGTCAAAAATTGTGTTCCAAACATTTCCCTCTATATCTCTTCGTTGACTAGGCTAAACTTGATACTCACTTGATATAATATAATAAAAAAAAATAACTTTCGCCGTAATTCAATTCACATCTTACATTTCTGCGCGAACTGTTCATTTAAATAAAACACTTTCTCGGATTTTGCACGCATTTATTTAACAACTTGGTAAAATTTGCTTGTTACAAAATTTATTTATTTATTTATTTATTAAGAAAATCAACAGCGCTAAGAAAATCAACAGCGCAAAAAATAAAAAGAAAAATCTATTATTTTTGCACATTTTGGATATTTTTTTTATCTGGATGTGGCAAGTCGGAATACTCTTTGGTCATGTCAAGAAACGCATAGATCACAGCCGTCTCTATCGTCTTCTACAAGCCATGCTATGATACGGAACGGCAACATTGCTGTGAACCGGTTTACTCCTCTGAGTACTAAATCCTATGGAGGTGGCATACCTACGAAAAAGTGAGGTGTAACTAAGTCACAATGTAAGAAAATCTTGGAATTCAATTTTAAACTTCTTCTAATTGTGTATTAATCGGTCCAGCCATTTCAGAGATTAGCCGGAACAAACAGACAGACAGACAAAAATTGTAAAACATGTCATTTTGGTATATGTACCGTATATTTAATCATATGCACGTAGTAAAAAGCGGTTATTTAATGTTACAAATAGTCACTCCAATTTTATTTATTTGTATAGATGTATAGAAGATATGCCATCTCCATAGGATTCAGTACTCGAGGTTTACTCGCTGTTTACCTGTCAAACGGTGCAAACAGTGTCAAATCGGTTCACTTAAAACTACGTTGCCAACTTTATGCGCATGGCTTGTAGAAGACGATAGAGATGGCTGTGCATAGATGTATTGAAGAAACGTTGCTGTTTGATTTTCTTGATTGCTGTTTGGGTGTTTTAATACAATATCTATTGTATAATTAGTGCATATAAATACGTGATCATTGTTGGAAATTACTTATGAAACCTTGGATCTCGAAAGATTTGGATTCCCGAAGGAGGAACACTGCGTCAGCGATGGATTCGTGCGATACCTCGAGCCGACTGGGAGCTTACAACATCAGTAGGAGTGTTTAATAAACATTTTCGTGACTGTGATATAGTTAAAATAAAACAACCCTTAGTTATGTACGCGTATTATTTGATTTTAAGGCGCTATAATCAGGAATTCATCTCATCTCATGCATACAAGAAATTAGGATTAGTAGACGACATTGACATTTATGACGTTGCCAATCCGAGCAGCATGGCCTGTAGGAGCGCAAGCAGCCGAGAAATAATAGCGGGCCATGGCATGGCTTGTAGAAGACGATAGAGATGGCTGTGCTCTATTCCGCTAGACATGTTCCTTGTTGATTTCTCTCACTTATTAATACCTTTTATTCACATGAAAGTCTCAAATTAAAAGACTTTTATCACAAAACACTGCAAATACCATTGAGATAAAAGAACATTATAACTCAATGGCAAATACAACTCGCGTTGACAGCTCACATACCTACCGAGAAACCTAAATGGCGACCGGCTTCAATCATGCATTACGATGACGTCACGTTTCAATGTTGCCAAAAAATAGGTCGAATAAATATATTGCTGTCTCTTTTTACATGAAGTATTGGAGGTAAGATAGAACAAGATGGCTACAGTATAGGAAAAATGTGTGATAGTAAAAAACCACGAGCCCTATAAGTAACTTTCAGGCGGGACAGTAATTGCATTGTAAATGCATACAAATAATATAAAATCTCAAGATGGCTACAGGTTTATGAGTACAATCACAGAATATATATTAGTACCTTACGGTACAGAAATTTCACTTCACATTTTCATTTTAGGTATGATAAACGCAAGCGTCCGGTCACCGTAGGCTGGCACTCGCTCGACTTGTCGCACACGCAGCGCACGCATCCGCATGTGTCGCCATCTTTCACAGATAAAGGCCGTGTTCCGTTTTGAGTCAATAGTACTGTTGGCGCTGTGAGCGCTAAAAGCTGTTCCGTTTTGTTTGATTATCGCGCTGACAACACTGTTGACGCGATTTCAATTTGGAACGGCTATTTGCACGCATCGCGAGCGAGCGTTGTTTTGATTTGAATTTGTAAGTAAATAATCACCGGTTTAGTATGGATATTCGTCAATTAGAGTGCTCGTCAGATAAGTCTGCGCGCGGTGAAAATCGAATAGGTACTAATCTTTTCTATAACATTAGAACAAAAAAATGCACTTTAACTAGCGCCAAAAACGCGCCAGTCACGTGCTGAGTTATCTGACACACACTCTAGTAAACGTTTTATTGGACAGCGATACAGCGATGATGATAGTGATCCGTGCTTAAATTTAGAGTAATGTCTCTACCATGGCCCGCTATTATTTCTCGGCTGCTTGCGCTCCTACTGCAACGAGTGAGATAGAAGAGGGCTTTGTCTCTACCCGTCGTCTCATCTTTAAATAATAAGCACTATCATTTTTCTGGCTTTCTGCTTCGGGATAAACAAATAAAATACCTAAATAAAACCTAAAACGCTGAGAT
Source organism: Crambus lathoniellus (assembly GCA_949710035.1). NCBI lineage: Eukaryota > Metazoa > Arthropoda > Insecta > Lepidoptera > Crambidae > Crambus > Crambus lathoniellus. The sequence continues at coordinate 2,513,974 of OX453319.1, forward strand.
TACTCAAACAAAATCACAACAAACAATGACGTTTGACAACAAAACGTCAAATATGACAGCCCGCTCACAGTGCTAACGCTTGAGAACGATATCATCATAAAGTAGTACCTCTGCCGGCCTAGCATGACCGGCTTATAACGCGCGATATGATATGGTACGGCAAGTTTTCTTGCTTACCCCACTAAGGTGTAAGCAAGACGGCATGCCGTATCATATCATATCGCGCGTTATAAGCCGCTCATGCATGCTAGGCCGGCTGGCAGCCCTATCAGATTGAAGCGAGGCGACAGACAGCTATTTTACTATGAACGCTATACGCAACGCAAAAGGTTGAAATTAGGTTGTTTTCCAGAATAGTAGGTAAATATCTCAGGGATTTTGCGCCCCTTGTATGGAAGTGAGACAGGCCTGGTACAATGTCGATTTAGCTCATATTTTTATAACCGATAGTTCATATAGAACAATATGCCATCTCCATAGGATTCAGTACTCAGAGTTCGGTACGCAAATCAGCGCGATGAAATCGATTTTGGTCTGAATCGGAATGCACCCTATATAATTTGTGGTGCCGTGGATTTTGTATCTGTCAAAGGAAGGAGGGCCATAGCTAGAAACAGCTTGAGACCTATCAGAGGATTTAGTAAAAAATAGTTGATTCCTAAGCAAAACTCCATTTAATTTCTAATAGTCAATTAAAACTGCTATGACCAAATGAGTCAGGCCCTCAGTTCATCAATTGTCAAAAATTTGCTGTCACCTGTCAAAGTAATTCTCGCACGTTCACTCGCGACGTTCACCGCGGTTATTTAGACTGTTTATTATTCTGGCATCTACTGTCGAAATAGTTTCACCTAACCTTTTTTACACTTTGTTATAATAATACCGTCCTTAAAAAAAGTAAAAAATGATGGTCACCATCTGTCACTTTTGTTCTCACAAAAATAAAAAATTCAATCTCTGAAAGTATGGTACTTAGAGAAACGGATGCTAGGTCAACTTCTTGTAAAGATTTCCTAAAAAAACGTAAGCTTACTTTCATTAATCTATGTGGCGAAGCCTAGTCAGTAGAACCGAAAACGTCAGGCCCTTAGTTCATCAATTGTCAAAATAAAAAAAATCCAATTTTTACTAAACTATTAACGTTTGCACCATTGTTTCTACGTTAGAAATTCCCAGAAGTTTTAAAGAATCAGAAATTCAAAGTATTTTTATGTATTTCTTTAGTTTACTTGCAAATTTGGAAGATTCATTATTGTACAAATTGATGAACTGAGAGCCCAAGCTAAACCTTTATAAATCTGTAACGGTATATTCTAGACAATTGAAAACTTCTGAAAAGATTTCACGAAATCTTTATGTTCAGTACACCCCTGCTAAATCCGCGGAATCGGCTTAGCGCAGTGGAAGCTGGTTTTACTAATATAGACTCCGGACAAAAAAATAGGTTTCAGCCGGGATGTAACTGAACAATTGAACTGCGATACACAGCGGAGAGAATGTTAAGTAAGGTGAGGTTACATACGGGTCTGTGTGTCGAACGTCTCCAAGGCAGAAGTGGTGTAAGGGAGCGCGCGCGCGCCCCTGATGTCCTTTCTTCGTCTGCCAACCTTACCAATTCGTCACCTCACTCACAACACAAATAACAGCGTTCCCAAGACACTGGGCGTTTCAACAATAGATACACAATAACACACGGAGGAGCTTTTTGTCAAGATATATATTGCCCCTGCAACAACGCGTGGTAGACAATTATCTTTCTTTCAAAACTCCGCGACCAGCCCGATGGATGGCGTCAAAACCTTGGTCGTACAAAACGGGATCACATAGATAATTTAAGATTTTATTCAAACTCGATATGCCAGGCACATTCAACGCGAGCGATTTTTAACAAATTCAGCAAAATTAATCCGACATTTTTCTACCAGAATTTCAATCAAGTGTCACTGTCAACTTCAAGTGACAGCTAATGTCAATTTGACGTGACATTAGAGATGCGTTCAGAAACGTCGATCTTTTCCGAACACTTTACTATATTCGGATTCAAAAATTATTAACCATCAATGCTTAATTACTTTGACAGGTGACAGCAAATTTTTGACAATTGATGAACTGAGGGCCTGACTCATTTGGTCATAGCAGTTTTAATTGACTATTAGAAATTAAATGGAGTTTTGCTTAGGAATCAACTATTTTTTTACTTAATCCTCTGATAGGTCTCAAGCTGTTTCTAGCTATGGCCCTCCTTCCTTTGACAGATGATTTTGTTCAGTCAATGTGTCATGTCCATGGCTACGTTCCGTTTTGCGTCAACAGCGATAATATCACTGATATCGCGCTCACACATCGTTCCGATTTGTTGTGAGCGCGACAACGAAAGCAGTAATTACGTCACGGATGACGTCACTACCGCCGCCATTTTGCGATCACGGTGATATCGTTCTCAAGCGTTTGCACTGTGAGCGGGCTGTCATATTTGACGTTTTGTTGTCAAACGTCATTGTTTGTTGTGGTTTTGTTTGAGTAATCTCTGCGTTTTAGGTTTTATTTAGGTATTTTATTTGTTTATCCCGAAGCAGAAAGCCAGAAAAATGATAGTGCTTATAGGTGGAGAGCCGACCGTAAAATTTCGTACCGATTTGATACCGCGTTGAAATGCACAATGGCTTTCCATAAAAGTGATGCTAAGTCCGAATGTGATAGTCTGCCATGGCGGAACTTGCCGCAAGTAAAGAAAAAACCGACATTTTCGGTGCGAAAAAGGGGGCGTTTTTTACCCATCTGATACCGATATAATAGTTACGGTATCAGTTAGAAATTTACTGGTAGATACAGAAAAGCGAAATCTGCCAGTATTTTTTTTGCCGGAAGTGCTTGGCAGACGCTCTCAAAGGTGACCATCGGGACCCATTAATATACCTATCTGATACCAGCATGAAACCAATTCCAGTCGGTGGGTATGAACCCTTATTTCAGGAATATATAAGTCTGCCAAGTCGTTTTCTGCCGAAACACCTTGACAGACGAGATTATGTAAGCAACATCCGTTGAACCCGTATTTGGAAATTATACTGATAACGGACATTTTTACTACTTTATGCTTATATTTGTATATTTGGGGGCACGGCAGTGTCCCCGCCAAGTCAAACGTGAAGCAAACACTGGATAGGTTTAGAAATCTAAAATGCTGCATGCACAAATAGGACACCAAAATTTTAAGTTTGTAGCTAATTTATTTCCGAAGTTATACGAAAGATACGATCCCAATATTTCTATATGGCATTGAAGACGTAAACAAGCTCACGGAACTTCTTGAAAGTGTCGCAGATAAATCGGATTTCACCTATAAAATCATGAACAAAAATCAGCTTAGAATTAATTGCGCAACGGTTGATGCATATAAAAATATAAAAGACATTGTTAGACAAAAAGAATTAATTGCACAAAATTTCAAAAGCAAGGATAAACGACACGTCTTTAGAATTGTAAATAAAAATCTTCACCACACTACGCCTACCAGTGAAATCAATGCAACAATAGAGAGAACTAACTAACTAACTAATACCTTGGTGATTGGGGAAATAATCTAAATAAAAATATGTAGTTTGAAAAACTATAAAAACACACTTTTATAGGAACAGACTAAAAAGTACAAAATAACCGAATATTCAGTAACTGAAATTAAAAAGCGTGGTGCGCGTTGTCAATATTATGAAGTACTTGAATGCATGCTTTGCAAAGGGCGCACCACGCTTTTAAATTTCAGTTACTGAATATTCGGTTATTTTGTACTTTTTAGTCTGTTCCTATAAAAGTGTGTTTTTATAGTTTTTGAAACAACATATTTATTTTTTACTTTTTAGTTTAATAAATGGCAAGCTATGGATGGATAGTAATGGATTTCACAGTTCATTCATGTGTCTGCCCACCCCGTAAACATTATAACTCAAAGGCGTGATTGTATGTATTTTTTTTACAAATTCAAGTGGAGTCTATTAGTTACCAGATGCACGAGCCGAACCCTTACTTCATCCTTACTCCATCATCAGACCCTCACCACCTAGTGTAGCAAATAGGTCTCATCAGAACGAAACAAATGAGCCCAAATTTGAGGGATTTCCTAGTGGTCATTAAGAAGTGCCACTGACTTCCTCCCTGCTCCATCATCAGACCCTCACTACCAAGTGTAGCGAATAGGTCACATCAGAACGAAACAAATGAGCCAGAACTCGAAGGGCTTCCTATTGGCCATTGAGGAGTGCCACTGGCTTTCTCCCTGCTCCATCATCAGACCCTCGCCACCAAGTGTAGCGAATAGGTCTTATCAGAACAAAAGAAATGAGCCTAAACTCGAGGGGTTTCCTAGCAGCCATTAAAGAGTTCTATTGCCCACCTCTTGACTCCATCATCAGATCAGCTCGATGGTAGCAAATTATTGTATTGTCATCGGATTCATATAGACTTGCAAAGTTTCAAATTAATACGACAATTAGAAGTAGGTTAAAATTGATTTCCAAGATTTTCTTACATTGTTACAAGTGAAGCTAATAAAAGTGTGGTAAAAATAATAAATAATCTATCTTAATAAAAGAGTTCGTTTTATCTCTTTAGTGATACCAAAACAATTGAGACGTTCAACAGCCAACTCTCGTCCCGTTACATGCTAATTTGGAAACGGATATAGATCGAACACATATCCCAATACAAAGGCGAAATATTCCGACGTATTAATAAATAACTTAAACAGCATAGAAGCAGAGATCCCATCATCAAACAACACAATAGAACAGATGGTCTTGAAACAAGTAGAGAAATTAGATATGATCCTTCAACAAATGAGTACATTAATTTTAATTAAATTAGTATCTTAACAACTCTAATATCAAGGGAGTCGCGATGACTTCCCTTAAGATTGTATCCTGGAACCTAGATGGACTGTCTCCATACAAGGAGCAAGTTGAAATCTTATGAAAATCATACAACATAGACATATTGCTTGTGTCAAACCCATTTCTCTCTGAACTCAACTCAATTCTTTGTCGCGCTCCTTCCAACCAATCAGCACGTCGCCTTAAGTCACGAGCACTATCTACGAGCGATCTGATTGGTTGAAAGTGCCCGCGACTCTTTTTCACTCGAGTCGCGCTCAAGATGTGCTAGCCCTACTGGAGGCCCAATACTCTTGTGCTTTGCATTGCAATCTCCCCAGCTATAAAGCGCGGGCCCAAGGTATTGAAGAACTCGTCGTATTACTCGTTTCTTGACTTGCTTGTTTCAAGACCATCTGTTCTATTGTGTTGTTTGATGATGGGATCTCTGCTTCTATGCTGTTTAAGTTATTTATTAATACGTCAGAATAACTTCCAAATTAAATGCAGATGACCAACGTCGCTCTGCTGCTACTAATCCGTTTCTTTTTCAGTGTTTAACTCAAGTAATCTGAAACCACTAATCAAGCCCCAAGCCATCAAGATAGAATCTCTCACCTATCTATACTGTGTTGACAAAGTATGAAGCCAATTCTCAGCGCAATAGATAAAGATAAAAAAGATAAAAAGATAAAAATATTCTTTATTCACTTAGACATAATAAATATGTACTTATGAATCGTCAATATTTTCCTACCACCCATTCAAGACTTTTTTAACTGACAAGAAGAATGGGCGCAAGAAACTTGCCAGCGTTTCTTAGTTAGGTAACGACATTTACAAAAAAAAAACATATCGTTACTAATACAACAATTGCTTAGTATAAAAATACATCATATTAAACAGTGATTATGTTATGTGTTACATCATGACCATGCATTGCGGTCATTCAAATAATCGTCTACTTTATAGTATCCTTTGCTCATCAGCGACTCTTTAATGTAACATTTAAATGTATGCAATGGTAGTTCAATTATATGCTGTGGAACTTTATTAAAAAGGCTATGCTTTTCCCCAGAAATGAGGCTCTGGATTTTTCTGTTACATGGTAATTGGCTAATTTTGTTCAATACAACCCAGTTGACACAACCCAATTTGATTTTGTGATTTATTCCCACACCAGAATTCATTTATGCTATTAAAAAGTTATTGAGGTAAGTAACATTAAATATTTTGACCTTAAATCCTTAAGAAATATTCGAGATAGATCAGGTGCGATCCTGAACCGTTACATGTTGCATTGATTTCACTGGTAGGCGTAGTGTGGTGAAGATTTTTAATTATAATTCTAAAGACGTGTCGTTTATCCTTGCTATTGAATTTATGTGCAATTAATTATTTTTGTCTAACAATGTCTTTTATATTTTTATATGCATCAACCGTTGCGCAATTAATTCTAAGCTGATTTTTGTTCATGATTTTATAGGTGAAATCCGATTTATCTGCGACACTTTCAAGAAGTTCCGTGAGCTTGTTTACGTCTTCAATGCCATATAGAAATATTGGGATCGTATCTTTCGTATAACTTCGGAAATAAATTAGCTACAAACTTAAAATTTTGGTGTCCTATTTGTGCATGCAGCATTTTAGATTTCTAAACCTATCCAGTGTTTGCTTCACGTTTGACTTGGCGGGGACACTGCCGTGCCCCCAAATATACAAATATAAGCATAAAGTAGTAAAAATGTCCGTTATCAGTATAATTTCCAAATACGGGTTCAACGGATGTTGCTTACATAATCTCGTCTGTCAAGGTGTTTCGGCAGAAAACGACTTGGCAGACTTATATATTCCTGAAATAAGGGTTCATACCCACCGACTGGAATTGGTGTCATACTGGTATCAGATAGGTATATTAATGGGTCCCGATGGTCACCTTTGAGAGCGTCTGCCAAGCACTTCCGGCAAAAAAAATAGTGGCAGATTTCGCTTTTCTGTATCTACCAGTAAATTTCTGACTGATACCGTAACTATTATATCGGTATCAGATGGGTAAAAAACGTCCCCTTTTTCGCACCGAAAATGTCGGTTTTTTCTTTACTTGCGGCAAGTTCCGCCATGGCAGACTATCACATTCGCACTTAGCATCACTTTTATGGAAAGCCATTGTGCATTTCAACGCGGTATCAAATCGGTACGAAATTTTGCGGTCGGCTCTTCACCTATTATTAAAGATGAGACGACGGGTAGAGACATTACTCTAAATTTAAGCACGGATCACTATCATCATCGCTGTCCAATAAAACGTTTACTAATTGACGAATATCCATACTAAACCGGTGATTATTTACTTACAAATTCAAATCAAAACAACGCTCGCTCGCGATGCTTGCAAATTGCCGTTCCGAATTGAAATCGCGTCAACAGTGCTGTCAGCGCGATAATCAAATCGGAACAGCTTTTAGCGCTCACAGCGCCAACAGTACTATTGACTCAAAACGGAACACGGCCCATGTCATCCAATCATTTTGTGTTTGATTGCATTGATCTAGTCTATATAATTTGTGGCATTGATTGATTGTACTTGTACGATGAGTCTGTAGAAACAACCAACTGAGCTAAAAACTGGATACTGGCGAAATCCGGAAGGGAACAGTGTTGCCAACTTAGCACTTTCGGTGCTAGATTTAGCACTATTTTCATAAGTCCAGCACTAAAACAACGGCATATAGCACCTAGCACCAAATCTAGCACTAAATAGTAACTACTCGTGCTGATTTTTTCTGGTTACCGCAGAACAAAAGGCAGTCACGCGGTCAGTAACAAAACGCTTTATGGAACGGCAATCTGATATAATTTGACCTGCCTGACTAGATCTTCTTTTAAGATAGTTAAGTCTTTCTTTGTCTTGTTTGTTGATTGATGATTTGCTTCTTTAAAATGGTCGAAAAAGCGTAGTGCGTGGTGAGTTACGAAAATGGATATTCCTTTAAGCAAAAAAGTCAGTATGCTCAAAGTTTCAGAAAGAAGTGGGATCGGCTTCGTTCGATCCGAACGAAATACAAGAAATGGCTTAGATAGACCACTTGGTAATAGCTTGAAAGCAATGTGTATATTTTGCAAAACAGAAATAAATGCAAAAATAATCGAAATAAGCGTCATACACAATTAAAAAAAAATTTTTTTTTATAATTTTACTAAGTTTCCGCCCGCGGCTTCGCCCGCGTGGACTACACGACGTCATCCCGCGGGAATGTGTTATTTTTCCGGGATAAAAAGTAGCCTATGTTCCTCTCCAGGCTACAAAGTATCTGTGTCCCAAATTTCAGCCAAATCCGTTCAGCCGTTTCGGCGTGATTGAGTAACAAACATCCAAACATCCAAACATCCAAACATCCAAACATCTAAACTTTCACATTTATAATATTAGTAGGATGATTTTTTAAAATAATCTAGCACTATTTTTGGAAATCCATACTAATCTAGCACTATTTTAGATGACGTTTAGCACCAATTTGTGGTATTGAGTTGGCAACCCTGGAAGGGAAACGCCATTGCATAAAAAGAAGAAGAAGATTGCATTGATTGGATTCCTGAAAGAAGTGTTATTTGTTGTGTGTGGTTATTTGCCTAGAATCAATGAGTTTCTCCTAGAATTAAAACTGCTATTAGATTGTTCTCAAGTTTTTCATTAATAGAAACATTGACCTAAGTATTTTATCTCAATGTTAACCCTTAACCACCTAGCATAGGTCTGACAGACCCCGACGAATTTATAATCCTGAATATTGTTGAGCCCGAGCTTCGTATAAACTTGTTCGTCCATGTACCTTTTCCTCGCGCTCCCCAGTGCCGCACAACCGCTTCTTGCAGTCGGATGTTTGCGCGTTTGTATCTGGTAAGTAAAAAACTGTCGCCGGGTGAAAAAATTTGGGAAAATCTGTGAGTTTAAGTCCTGGTATTTTGTTTAACTTTTACTTTTTTGGAGATGTTTTATATTTTTTTTGTGTTTTGATTACTAAGTAATAAAAAAAAGTACAAAGAAGTACCTACTTATGTGGTTATTATAATGGACCTCATTTTCCTACTATGTCAGTTTATAAGTATAGTGTTGATTACTTAATTGAGATTTTCTTTTAAATGTGGCTTTTCATGTGCTTTTCTTATTTTAACAGATAGTTTAATATGTTCCTAACAGGTTTTTTTATTAAAAACTTAAACTTACCACACACAGTTTTACAAACGAGAAACATTTAGCTCCGAAGTCTCACAGACGTATGCTAGGTGGTAGTGTGACGATAACTGATGCTAGGTGGTTAAGGGTTAAGAAATGCTCTAGTGCATAGTTGTGTTTTACAGTTTTCCTAATTTCATAAAATATAAAAAAGGTAATTAAGTATGAACCGTCTACTGGCATGCAGAGTATGCTTGGCATACGATACCCGCTTGTGTTCGATAATGGATGGCCAACTTCGGGAAATTTACGAAAAATTGGTTGAAGCATCGGTAAGTGTACCTACTAACCTTGAATTTGTCGATTTATAAGCCTCATTATAATCTATGTCTTCTTCTTGAGCCAAGCTTTATGCTCAAGAGCCTGTTTTGAATTATTTGTCCTTGAATTCAGACTGGACTGTGAAGTTTAGTTTATTGTTTTATTGTACCTATTTATTATTTTTTATAACTAAGCATTTCCTGCACCTGTTCATTAATAATTACTTAGTTTTCTGATCATCTAAACTATTTACATAAAAACCTGTTGCAATTAAAGGTACTAATCGTTATACATGCTAACCTCCATTTCCATTCCAACTGGTGAATTCTTGAAAGTAAGTTTGTTACTTTGATTTTCAACCTAATGTCATTATTTTGAACCCTGTCCCTTACTATCAGTTTCATTAACTTTAATTTCTCTCACCCCTTCTACATAACTGTAACCTTCAAATAGTTAAGGCAAATAGCAGCACTTGAGAATAACAAAGAAGCTACGCTATCTTACTTGAGATAAGTAATAGTATTTACTTCATGATTATAATTTAGAAATGAGACATTTTAAAACTTCTTTCCACCATATTTAAATTTTAACTTTCAGAATGAAATTTTTTTATTGAAAAATTTGAAATGAAGTATTTTAGAAAAATGACTGTAGCCATTGTGAGACGGGTCGGATTTTCTAAAATACTTCATTTTCAATATTATGTCCATATCCACCATATATTTTCATATATATTTACATTTTCAGTATAATTTTTAACTGACATTGTTGTTTTATCAAATCTTGTTTCATTCATTTTCAGCTGGATACAGAAGAAATATTGCCCACGTCAGTCTGTTACATTTGTGACTCTTTGATGAAGAAAATGCTGCAGTTTAGAGACAGGTCGCAGAAAGCAAACCAGATACTGCAACAGATGATAAGCTCTGGCTTAGAGGTATCCTTATATATTAGTAGCTTACCGGCAAACATTGTTTTGTTTGCCATAAGTATAAATTATTGTGAACAAAGTTTTTTACACTGCCGCCTGCCATAAATGTCACTTATTTAAAGTAGGTAATCCAAAGCTAAAATTTCATTGATTACATACTCTTTGGAAGTGGCCATGGAAGAAATGACAGTTTTGTAATATTTTGTACAGTACGTAGGACAATTTGTAACAATGCCGTTTCGTTCCAGTCTCATGGAAGGTTAGATAGAACCTCTATGATGGCTGGAAACTCCTCAGTTTTACTTACTGGAAATCTATTATTATATTTCTATAATAAGTATTACAAAAAATATATTGTATAAAGAGCATGGAATATGGTTGGTATACCTAAAGTTTCCCCAAGAGAGCCCCACTATGGAGAAATCAAAATATGGTAGCCAGTGATGAAACATATGTCAATCGATAGGTGAAGTCGATACACATTAAAAATTATTATTTTGATAAAATCTCGAAAATGATATACTTACTTTCGGAGATATGCATTATTTTTATTTCGAAAAATAAAATCTTAAAAAATCGTTTATTAATATTTTAGGCTTTCTTTAATGAATACCTACTAAATAAAATAATGTGTATGTTAAACGGTATTGTGATATGATAAACTAGCTGGTGCCCGCGACTTCGTTCACGCAGACTGTACGACCTTTATGATTTACGACTGTCATAGGATTTCTTTATAAACTACATTCGTAGTTTTTCCTTCGAGGGCCAATATAAGTCCCGAAGCGTTAGTGACCCGCGAGAAAGCAACATAAAGTTGGCCGTGTGAAAAACAACAAGTTCTCAGGTCAACACCAGCGGCTTTCAGCGTCTGTCCCTGCAACTTATTTATTGTCATCGCAAAGCAAGTTGTCACAGGAAATTGTGTGTGTTTGAACTCAAATGGAAAATTGTTAGGGATGAATGGAATACTGGTATAAATACAGTTTTACCTGCACCACACCCGATGAAAATTCTTATATTTCGATTATATTTCTCTGCAAAGCACATACGGTCGGTCACAGTCGGGTTCCGATACATAGTTTGGCGGAGTATGATTTCGCATTAGCAATATTGGAACACCAACTTTAAGTCTGATCTTATGAGCCTGGAGACCAGTCGCTATAAATGAATTCAGAAACTAAACGGGGTCATATGTGGCATCGTCCTGTTCAACTACATTATTGAAGGAAAAAAAATTTTAGCAGAACCTGTTTGAGATGAATTATCAAGAATCCTACTAATATTATAAATGTGAAAGTTTGGATGTTTGGATGTTTGGATGTTTAGATGTTTGGATGTTTGTTACTCAATCACGCCAAAACGGCTGAACGGATTTGGCTGAAATTTGGGACATAGTTACTTTATAGTCTGGAGAGGAACATAGGCTACTTTTTATCCCGGAAAAATATCACACTCCCGCGGGATAACGTCGTGTAGTTCACGCGGGCGAAGCCGCGAGCGGAAAGCTAGTCAAGAATAAATTTTTTTTTACTCAATTTAGGTTGAGGTAACAACACTTATGAACGTCAAAGAAGCTACGCCATCGGTTCGCAAATCCTACGGCGGGAGACCTTGCGAGAAGAACCGGCAAGAAACTCGTCAAGGGCAATCTTTTTCTCCCTGTTATATTTCATACAGAGTCGTCAAATTGAAACATGGCCTTTGAAAAATGACAATTGGTTTACACTTCATCTCCAACAATTTCTGTTTTTTTTCGTTTATTGAACGGATAAGTTCCTCTTCGGAAGACAGCTGACTATTTTCTTCTGGAAGGAGCCCTTCACCTTCTTATGCATTCTTATGCATGTGAAATACCGCCAAGATGGACTCTCATATTAACTGTTAATCCCAGCTTTTGTATCTGGGAATAAGAATGTTTTAATGAGGAGTTAATCTCATCTGCTCTGGTCCCCCGACTTATAACTGGAAGGGTTTGTCGAAAATCTCCCGAGAACAAAACTGTGATGTTACCCATTGGCCTGTCATCTCGGCGAATATCCCGAAATTTTCTATCCACAGCTTCTATGGCTTTTTTATTTGACCTTGTGCATTCGTCCCATTCAATGAAACAACAATCCTGAAACATTTTTTTGCTTTGTCATATGTTGGTGTTTCAGTTCTGTCTAAATCAATTGAGATTTTAAACACAGAATATGCCGTCTTTCTGCCCGGCACAATGTGGCAGCAATCCCTGACGATGCTACTGCAACAGCAATCTTATTCTGTCATCTAACTTCAGCAAGGATTGCTCTCGCCAGATAAGATTTTCCAGTGCCACCTGGGGCATCTAGGAAGAACAGCTTCCTATCGTTGGTTAGAACATTTAGAACAACTGTATTAAATACTTCCATCTGTTCTGTTGTGAAATTTAAAATGATATCATCAACTACGGTAGTTAATTCAGAGGAGCAGTAGTTTGTTTTAGCGATGTATTCTCTATTGACGCACGTCGCACACACTCTTGATCAGTCAGAACTGCTGCTACTTCATTTGTTACCGGAGCATTGTACCTGCCTCAATGCTCAGCAGCGGGTCGTTTATCTGCGTTAATCACAAATTTGTAATCATTTCTTTATCCTGGAGGAATAGATTCTAATGCAGCTTTGAAACTATGTACATGGGTTCACTTGATGAAGCATGTTTTGAAGCAATTCAATCAATTCATTATTAAGGTAGGTAAGGAAAGTTTTTGTTTCTAATATTTGCCTAATTTTGATAATTTGACAAAAAATATAATATATCTGAAGAAACTTCGGCTCATTTTTAGGCAATAATGAACCAATAAGTTGGTAAACCTGGCTCTGCACCTTGAATGTGGGCATAAATAGACGTTCTGATATCTGCTTTGCACCAAAAGATGTTATTTGAAATGCATTATTGTATGAATGGATGTTGTCCAAGAAATTATAAGTAAATAAATATTGATGATTGATAAGTTAGAATGAAAACTATTTATTTGTAGCATACCCTTATTTTATTTATTTGGTCAGAACCTACAGCTAAAGACATAAGAAGCCAGGGCCGGTTAAATTGCATAAAAAAATTGTAGGTACCTACGTACTGGCCACATTTCGTTTATGAGTAAATTTGTAAAATGGCATTAGTGACTTTTGTTTACATTGCTAACTCTGCGCGCGACTGGGGCGTTTTAGCGCTAGTTACAGTACATTTTTTAGTCTAAGGTTAGGGTAAATGATTAATATTCGATTTTGACCGCGCGCAGACATATCTAGCGTGCACTTCTACAAACTTAAGGGCGACTTTCATCACTGATATTTAAACGTGATTAACGCTAAACGTGTTTAATACATAGTTCTGTCACTGTCATCTGTTTGAATGTGACAGGGACAGAAATACGTTTTAAACACGTTTAGCGTTAATCGCGTTTAAATGTCATTGGTGAAATCGGGCCTTAAACACGGTGGTAATTATTTAGTACTAAACAAAATTAATAATGTTGACGGCAGTCCATTTTCATAGTTAATTTTGTATTGCTAGAAGCTCTTCCACCACCGGGTCAGATATGTTTGTGGCACTATACCCACTGTTGCGCCATCTAGCGTCGAGTAGAAATATTACATCCATCCATAGGGTGGAAGCCCCAGTTTTGGCCACTACTGCCCCGAGTGTGGCCACTTAGCTTAAAACATTTAATAACTTTTGCTTATTCATATAATTTTTTATCTATGACATTTAGTTCAAATCAAAATGAACGTTTTTTTAATCTTAGATAAGTAAGTATTGTATTCTCGCTGTATCTTAAAAAAATTGGTTAACGAAAAACACAACAATCGGCACCCTTCGAAAATATTGTGTAAAGAGCAGATTTTTAACTGACTTCAAAAAAAGAAGGTTATCAACTTATCAGTTTGACCTGTATGTACGTGATGTAATTGAAATTAGATAACATTTGATTATATCGTTCTATTTGGGCTTCCAAGCACGTGTGCTAAATTTTGTAAGTATTTTGTATATTATGTTTGTCTACGAATTTCTCGGTTTAAGCCAAGATCAAAAAAAGCTTGAAAAAGGCACCGACCTCAAAAAGCTAGTTACTTTAAAGAGAATATTTTTCCGTTTTAGTTTACATGGTAATTTTTTTTATTCCCTTTTTTGTGTTGTATTAATTTATTTGATATAAATTTTGTCTTTTATAGGTTATATGTACCTACTTATGACAATAAGCGAAAAAGTGAGAAACATCTTAAAGTGGCAACAGAAGGGGACTTCACCCTACCTAATATATAATCATTCGAATGTAATTTTGCGAGAAGCATCGTTCTTACTGACTACCTGCGCCATCTATTGCGTAGTAGCTATAATGACGAACATAACACAAAATTATTTATTTATGGGCCTGGATGGGTTTGAATTGATATTACGTTTTGAAGTAGGTAAAAAAAATAACATAATTCATTATTAATTGAGAAAACGATTAAAGATAATGTATTTTCATAATCATGTGGCGACAACTATTTCAGCAAGAATCAGTTTTTGTATTTTCCCGTAGGAATGAGGGGTTTTTACGCTTCAAAAAGTATCCTATACTTTTTCCAGAGTAACCAGTTGTCTTCGTACAGAATTTTATAAAGATCCGTTCAGTGGTTTTTGCGTGATGCCGGCACAAACAAACAGACAAACCGACAAACAGACAAACAGACAAAAAAATAAAAAAGAGATTTTTACGCTCTATTGCTTATTTCTAATATGTTCTGGTATTTTTTTTGCAAATATCTTCAATGAACAGACACAGAAAGTCTACGATTTTATTATATGTATGTATACATTTTTCTATATTATGATATGTAAGTATCTTATCTATGATGCAATTATTTCAAAACGAGAATTCAATAAACTGATTATTTTTTACATCGTTTAAACAATTTACAGCTCATAAAAAATCAATAGCAATAGGTAGGTTGGAATGTGAAAATAGATTAAGTAAGCAGGTGCCTACTTAAAAATATGTTGATAAATAAAATATTAAAAAAACACTTATACGTATATAAGATCAAATAAGCAATACTATTGGCGTTTTTGAGACCTATCATATGACTAAGCTTTTGCTCGCGACTTCGTTCGCGTGATTAAGATAGCTGCGTTTAAAAGTCGTTTTTGAAAGTCACGGATTACCAATATAACTATCAAGGTATTTATTTATCAGTAGACCTTATTTTTTTGTTCTATGCTCACTTATCTTCTGACATAGTGGGTCAGAGTCTGTTCGCTTGGTTTTTACTATCAATGAAAGCACTATTTGCACTATGAATGAAAGTTATCTACCCTTCAAAAATGGTATCTTTACCTTCAACCTAAATGGAAATTCCTTTACAAACTGAAACACCTTGTAGCAACCTGTATAATGGGAATTTTCCAAAACCCTTTCTTAGTGCTCACCTACACAATGAAAGGTTTTCCCCATACAAACTGGAACATCCTGTAGCACCCTGTATAACAGGAATTTTCCAAAACCCATTCTTAGTGCTCATACATTATAAAAGGAATCAACCCTCCAAAAATGGTGTATCTATCTTCAGCCCTGACAAATTCCCATACAAACTGGAACACCCTGTAGCACCCTGTTCAACAGGAATTTTCCAAATCCCTTTCTAAGTGCTCACCTACACCATGGAAGGTATCTACCCTCCAAAAATGGTATCTCTGCCTTCAGCCCTATTCAAATCCCCATACAAACTGGAACAGCCTGTAGCACCCTGTGTACGGGACTGGCCGTTTATGAGCGGTAGCATCCCCGGTGTACATTAACTGATGCGGAGACGGAAGGGTTCCGGACGGTGAGGAAAACCAGTGGTTGTTGATGCTTGTTCGGGCAGAGTGACTATTGTTCTTCTACAATGTTCTGGATGCGAATGAATCTTAATGCGAGGGCACGCGATATTTATAGCGACTCATAATTGTTTCCGCGAATTTCCACACAATAGAATTCAAGGAATTGGCCTTACACGCGCAACGCTAAATCACTTCTTAGAATTGTGGCAGTCCACGTGTAAGGGAGTTCCGAGCTGTGCCGCTAGAGGCGCGGCTGTACGAGAAGAGCACATCTCGAGTGAGCGAGATAGCGAATCGGACCTTAGGTACGTCGAGGCAATACCGTATCGAGAGCCCTTTGCATTTTACAAATTATTTTAACATTATTAACGATCTATATACACAAATAAAACTTATCTAAACCTACCTAATTATCTCAACCTATCAAAGGGAGTAAAAATGCACACCAAAATATCATTTTATTATACAACAGTCAGCTCAAGGAATTTTAAATTAAAATATATACATCTTATTTCTAACACGCAATAAATCATAATAATCTGTCCTGCACACCCTGTATAACGGGAATTTCCCAAAACCATTTCTTTGTGCTCACCCACACCATGAAAGGTATTCCCCATACAAACTGGAACACCCTGTAGCAGCCTGTATAACGGGTATTTTCGAAAACCCTTAATGCTTACCTACACCATGAAAGGTATCTACCCATCAAAAATGGTGTCTCTATCTTCAACCCTATACAAATTCTCATACAAACTTGAACCTGTAGCAACCTGTATAAAGGGAACTTTCTAAAATCCTTTCTTAGTGCTCATCTACATCATGAAAGGTATCTACCCTCTAAAATAGTGTATCTACCTTCAGCCGTTAGGGCTCTACGCCTATGCCAACAATGAATGAATCAGTCAATCAATTTTGAGTTTTATAAGTATAGATAGATGACATGCTTTTCAAAACAAAAATAATTAATATCTCTGAAAGTATATAGTTTTCAAGATTTTACCCGTATACATTTTTAGTTTGTATGGACTTAGTCTATCTATTGCCATATGTTTCATAACTGGCCACCATATTTTGATTTCTCCATAGTGGGGCTTTCTTGGGTGACGAAAGGTATACCAAGCCCCATACAAATATCTTCCATGTTCTTTTTCAGCCCTCAGTCAGTTCTCTGGATATGTTAATGAAAGACCGAACTGGCATTTCTTGGACCCTGGGGCTATCTGACGTTGAATGGACCACCACTACTTCAGCCGAAGATAAGGTTAAGGTGAAGATAGAATCTGTGGAGTCGGATATGGACACTGACGGAATCAGTGATCGGAATGAAGGTATGTATTTGCTCATCATCATCCATCATTGGTAAAACATAATTATGTGTGTATTGTTAAACAAAGTCGCTTCCCGCCATCTGTACCTACTCTCAAATTTTCGATATTTCCTTGGGTCTGGTCTGGGTGTATGTGGTAAAACCCGTCGTTGTTTTCAATTTCCATAATACTAGTGCTTAAGGTGGTTCGATGAGCTCAGATGCGCCACCAACGGAAATAAGTCATTTGCGATTTGTCAAGGGCTTAGAATAAAAGTTTCGGTTATTTTGCGCAAATAGAAGAGCAAAATGCAATGTTTAATTGTTTTTTCATTGCCTCAAATACGAGCACCAAGTTATAGATCTCGATATTGCCAAATGTGGCCACTTTTGGCACTATTGAGATTCACGACTTATTGCGTAAGTTTGAGTTCTCAAAAGTATATTTATAAAACTCTCTCACCTGCGCAAAATAACCGAAACTTTTAATCCAAGCCTTTAATAAAATGCAATTGATTTATTTCCATTGGCGGCGCCACTGAGCTCATCGATACACCTTAAGCTACTATACTTTAGTATTGGAACAATGTAGGTATGCGGTGGTGTCCAATATTTATTTATTTATTTTATTTAGACCTCTCATATTACGCAACAACTTCATGCGGTTTTTATCAATAGGCAGAGTGTAATAGGGGTAGGGAAGGGATAGAGTAGGGGTAGGGTGCAGTAGGGTAGGGGGTAGAGCCACGCGAACGAAGTCGCGCCGGGTCAGCTAGTATATGATGAATGTACATGAGTGTAGATAAAGTAGTGTATGAGACTGCACATAACTCGGTATTAAAACACTCGTGGATTACTATTAAAAAACTCGCCAACACTGGTTTTTTAAACTCCGATTTTGTTTTAATACCCACATTAAATACTATTATCTACACTCATGTATCATTTTATAACATTCGAAGTATGAACACGTATTTACACAATATAAACCATAGATTACTTAACCTTTTGGGCGCCACGCCATCAACGCATTCCTGTGTCCTGCACGCCAGAGCATAAAATAAACAAAAATACCTACGAAAAATATAGTGCTGCCAAGAGTCGATAAATTGGTAACACACGGCGACCTGTTTTTGTTGTTTTTTTATGCAATAAATGACTTCTTATAATCTGGGATGTTTAATTTAATCTTGTCCCATCTTCCACTCTTTGTATATATGTACTTAGTACATAAATAAAAGCATGTTATTGAAAATAAAATGGTGGTAAGCCACAGCACTATTCTCTAATAGTGATGTCTTCATTGTCACGACTGGACGACAACGGCGCAGCTGGCCATCCTTTATTGCCTCTTCCATAGAGATGTACCCGAGTCACACGTAATGTATCAATTTCGAAATCGATACCTAGAAAGATATCGATTATGAACATTTTTAGTAACAAAAATGAGTATCCATTATCATAGACAAAAAGACATGTATATACTTGCTAAAGATATATTATAAATAGTGTTGCCGGTGCGGATCTTTTGGTCCGAATTCGGATCCTGGAAGCCCTTGGCGGAACTTTGTCGGATCTTGAAGTATGTCGGATCTTTTGTGAATTTCGTATTAGTAATTAAAAAAATGCAGTGATAAGAACAGTCCCCAAGAAAAGTATTTAGCGTTCTTTTAGTTTTATCATTTTCAAATGCATGTCTCGAGAGAGAATTTAGGAAAGTAACGATGGTCTGTTTATATTGTTTTCCTACCTATAAAACGAATGAAATACCTCCACTATTTGCGCACTGATGAACGCGGCAAAAGGAACAAAAGAAGGATTATATACTGAATTTTGATACCATTTTGTCATTGGTCTCCGTGTTGCTTTATCTATTCCGCGCTTCATACAAACATCGGATCAAAAAATGTGACCACTAACTTTGACGTTTTTCTCCAAACAACTGACTCGATGGCAAGTGATGATCGTTGATGCCGTATGCCGTTGTCACAATGTACGGCCGGCAGTGCGGCAGAGTAAAACGGTAAAGAGTTTAATGTATGAGGGTGGTATCTAGTTGTAGCAACGGAGAGACCAATAATAACTCTTTGTTTGATACCTGTAATCGGATTTTTGATTCAGTATAGTGATTGGACTGGTTGTCAATGCCACTTTGTAAAAAATATGCAGAATTAAAATGTAGCTACAGTGATAATATTGAATTTGTGTGCGTGAATGGAACTTACTGAACTGGAACTGGATCTGTGCAAATCATTACGAAAAACAGTTTAAAGCAGGATTATTTTTACAAAGCGACATTGGAAGCGGTGGGCTAATTGTCTATTTTTAAAATCTATCGCAATCCCTTTCAATTCGTCATTTGAATGATGTTCACATGCTTCAGGCTAGGGATTTCGGTCTCGGAAGCATTTTCAGTCCCGGGACCAGTCTCGAACTTCTGCAGCTAGTCCCGGGACTCCCGGGAAATTCGAGACTCACCTGTTTTTTATTTGAATAGTTTTTTTACGTTACGGATGGAAGTGTGCAAGAAGTTGGTGATTTTGATATTGTGTTGGAAGGTGAACAAGACTTATTTTGGTAAAACCAAAAGAAATGGGAGTATGAATGAATGACTTAGTATAATAAACATTAAGAGAAATTAGGTGAGGGTAGTAGTGAAATTGAAGTGAGCGTAGTGACCTGTGAAGTAAATGATAATTACGACTGTTTATAAATCATATTTATTCCAGTATATAAATCTCATTTTTTAAGAAAGCAACATTTTTAGTAATTCTGACTTTTAGGTTATTATTCTAATGATAAGTCTTCTTTAATTAGGAACTTTGGTAAAAAAAACTTATCTCTAAGTACATAGTCGTTTTATCTAAGTAAAGTATTAAAAATATAGGTACCCTTTTCTTAAGTTTAGGGAATTAAGGTATAAAGCTGTCCGTCTGTCTGTCCGTCTGTCACCAGGCTGTATATCATGAACCGAAATAGGTAGACAGCTGAAATTTTCTCAGTATGTGTATGTCTATTGCCTAAAAGTAAAATTAAATAAAAAATTAAAGGATGGCCCAATACAAGAAACGTGTTTTTTTTTGTTAAATCCGTCTGTTTAACAGCGGGCTGTATCTGACGAACCATAACAGGTAGACAGTTTTTGGACAGTATTAATTTTAATTGCCGTTATAACAACAAATAATAAAAATAAAATAAAATTTATAATTAAAGGGGGCCCCCATACAAAAAGTGTGATTTTTGTTTAAGGACAATGCTATTTTTGTATGGCAGCTGGCGTCTTTTTTTTTTCTTGCGGCCATCAACCAAACTTTGAAATATAATTTTTTGGCAGCACTACAGACAAAATTTGCAAAGGAAGTATACCTGTAAACTCAGACCGAACCGTGTGAGACTAGCTAGAACTTAACTTCGTTTTTCATAGTGTTTGTATGAATTACAAAGTTACATTTGCGGTTTTTTTAAATGTTATATACGGACGAATGGTTCTAACTTGGTTCTGTTCTGACTGAGTTTACAGCTATACTGTTTTGGCAAATATTGTTTGTTATACTATCAAGAATTGATGTTCAAACATTTTGTTGATGGCCGCGAGACAAAAAAAAACGACGCCAATTTCAGGCATTGCCTTTTTGTCACTCCGCGGGCTGTATCTCATGAACCGTAATAGATAGACTATTGAAATTTTCACAGAATGTGTATCTCTGTTGCCACTATGACAACAAATAATAAAATTAAATAAAATTATAAATTAAAGGGGGCTCCCATACAACAAGCGTGTTTTTTTGCCGTTTTTATAGATAATGGTACGGAACCCTTCATACGCGAGTCCGACTCGAACTTGGCCGGTTTTATTTTACTGGAACATTTGGTCTCGAAATTCCCGGGAATTTTCATCAAAGTCTCGGTCTTACGCACAATACTTTTCGGCACGAGTGTAATGCCGAAAGTTAGCAAGTCGACACCTACTTACCCGTTATTTTAGACCTTAATGCTTACTTACGGTTACATACCAATTTTTTTGAAGGATTATATTGAACTATGATTAAGAGATTTATTTCTCTAAAAAATATTACGCTATTATATTATACCTATATGCATACATTAATTATCGTTGAACTATAAAAATACACCAAACACATTGAGAATTATCCGCTCGCGTGATCACCTAAACATATTTATAGTGATTTCGTCCTTTTCTTCGCAGCTGTTACGAAATACAATTGCGGCTCGCCTTAGAAAAATTTTTGTTATGATTTTTAAGTTGATATTGGTTATTTTAAACTCGAAAACAAAAACTTTAAAAATGTAGGTAATTAGCGAAATAACCTAGGCTTACAAGAGCTGCAAGGAGTTATTTTGTTTCGAATATTAATTATAGCTACATACATACAATTAAACAAAATGTAATAAAACAATTGTTAACCTATATAATAATAATAATATAAATCGTCAACCTGACAGGTCGTTATTTTCCATAATTTTATTGATTTTATTAAGAAATATTTAATTCAGAGGTCACATAATACCATAATAATAATATTTAATATCTAATAGCCTGCAACAATATATATATACTTACATAGAACAACAACAAAGAAGATACATATTTTATAATCTATTTAAAAATGATCCTGTATGACAGTTGAAAATGTCATCAACAATACAAACACAATTAAATGGGAATGGGATATAAATGAACAAATAGATGTTGACGAGAAGCCGAGCAGCACGTCTACCACCTCCGGGCTCGTCACCTCGCTCCGCCTCGCAGTTGTCGGCAACTGCCTCAGTGCCGTGTGTTCAGCTGACATCTGCAGTTGCGTCGAGCGATAGTGACGAGTACTTCTCTCCACCGACGTCGCCACCACCTGTACGCCGGAGGCGGGGCCGGCCACCGAAGAGTTTGGGGCTTCTGGGGCAAACGGCTCCGGTCAGGGCCCCCGCTCCCGGTGGAGTGCAGCGCATGCGATGGACAATTTCCATCAATGAAAATGTCATGCGCGCATATTTTGAGGCAACAGAGGCAGGAACTAATCTTACTGCGTATCGTGTTCGGATGCTTTCTCTGTTTCAGGCTCTCGAACCATCAATCAACGTTTCGGCTCAACGACTGTCGGATCAGGTGCGAGCCATTCAACGGGGTCACTTGTTGGATGACTCGGTACTTGATCGGCTCCGTACGGAGGTGCAACGTAACCGTATCATTACTACTGCATCGCAGGCGGCAACTCAAGCTTCTGCCGCGGCCACATTGCAAGCTGGCGTTGCTGATAGTGATCGTGGAGATGATATGGTTACTACTGTAAGTCCCCAATACAATGATATATTGAGGAGTACTCTTGAAGATGTAGTTCGGGAATTTCGATCGACTTCGGTTCACCTTAGACCTCGGCTTCCACGTTTTCCCATGCACAAAAAAAATAGGGCGCTGATGTGTGCCTTAGATTTGCTACTACCAAATTACTTTGATAGTAGTGAAGACCTGGCTGATACTCATTCGATCCTGTACTGTGCGGCTATTACAGCTTGTCGTGTTGCTCATGTCAAATTTCCAAATACTGACACAGCAACACGCCCTCGCCTGGCTGTACCAGCCTGGCAGTGTAGGATTGAACGTCGTATCAGTGAGGCTAGGGTACTCATCGGTAAGCTCAGCTGCTTTAGGGAGGGCAACATGCGCCCTAGGGTCATGCGCTTTGTGAAACGTGCATTCTTGGGGACTGGTATTAGTCCTCAAAATTATATTTCATGTGTCACAGAGCGCATCGACTTCCTGAAGCAGAAAATTTGTGCATGGGCTAATCGTATTCGGAGGTATAGGGTGCGAGTCGATCGCTTTACTCAGAACCGCATGTTCGAGAGAGATCAACGACGTGTTTATGCATCCTGGGAGCGATCGGATCAGAGTGATACTGATATGCATCGGCCGGATGATGATGCCATGATTTCTTTTTGGCACAACATCTGGTCCGTGCCTGTCACTCACTCTGAAGGCGCGTGGATGGAGGATGTTAAGCGTTCGTGTGAGCTTATACCTGATATGAATGAAGTAACCATTGACTACCAAGACGTAGTTTGTGCAGTTCGTTCTTTACCCAACTGGAAATCTCCAGGCCCGGATGGACTGCACAATTTCTGGTATAAATGGTTACCTAGCTCGCACGTTTGCTTAGCATCTCAATTTCAATGCGCTTTATTATCTCGATCGCTTCCAGAATTTATGACAACAGGCATAACCCATCTGCTCCATAAATCTGGTAGTACTGCGGACCCCAAAAACTATAGACCTATCACCTGTCTGCCAACAATTTATAAAATTCTTACGTCCATTTTGAGGTCGAAGATTAATAAACACATTGATGAAAATTCTATTATGTTCGCCTCTCAGAATGGATGTAGGAATGGGGCCCGTGGTACTAAGGAGCTACTCCTCATTGACATGGCTATTAACCAGCAGGTTCGTCGAAACCGAAAGAACCTGTCGACTTCCTGGATAGATTATAAGAAGGCCTATGATTCCGTGCCGCATTCGTGGCTCATGAGGGTGCTGGAGTTGTATAAAATAAATACAACTCTACGCACTTTCTTGATATCGTGCATGCCAAAATGGAGAACGGTCCTTTTCTATCCAGGATCTCGACGGATTCTAGGTCAGGGCGATCCTATAAAAATAGAGCGAGGTATCTTCCAGGGTGACGGTTTGAGTCCATTGTGGTTCTGTCTGGCCTTGAACCCTC
Organism: Crambus lathoniellus; assembly: GCA_949710035.1. Taxonomy (NCBI): domain Eukaryota; kingdom Metazoa; phylum Arthropoda; class Insecta; order Lepidoptera; family Crambidae; genus Crambus; species Crambus lathoniellus. Next base: position 2,538,146 of record OX453319.1, read on the forward strand.
TGAGTACACTTCTCGAGAGTTCAGGATTAGGCTATCGTTTACGGAGAAATGGTCAAGTAATATCACACCTGCTGTACATGGATGACCTGAAACTATTTGCCCATAGCAGTTCTCATTTGACAGCGTTACTGAAGGTTACTGAAGCTTTCAGTAATGCCATTAAAATGGAATTTGGTGTGGACAAATGTGCAGTCATGCATGTAAAGCGTGGTCAGATAATGGAATCTACGGGTATACAACTCTCGGATTCTATTCATCTTAGATCTCTCTCCGTAAACGAAACCTATAAATATTTAGGTATGTCACAGGCATTAGGCATCAACGATGCTGACATGAAACAGTCGTTGAGTGAGCGTTTCTTGGGGCGCCTTTCAAAAGTCCTTAAAAGTCTTTTGTCAGGCGGAAACAAGGTTCGCGCATACAATGGATGGGTCATGCCGGTACTGATGTATTCCTTCGGCATACTTAAATGGACTCAAACTGAACTGGATGCCCTGGATAGAAAAGTTCGTACATTGCTAACAGCACACCGCATACATCACCCACGTTCATCGACCATGAGATTGTATATCCCGCGGAAGTGCGGTGGTCGTGGCTTCTTAAATGCTAAGACATTGCATAACCGCGAGATATGCAATCTTAGGGAGTATTTTCTCCAAGTCGATATGGGGTCTCATAGAGATGTAGTTGCTGTTGACAATGGACTGACTCCTCTATTTTTAGCAAAAGAAAACTGGCGCAATTCTGTAGTACTTAGTACTTCCGACCGCAGCACTGTGTGGCAAAGCAAGGAGTTACATGGCAGATTCTACCGGGCTCTCCATGGGCCCGACGTAGATTTATTAGCCTCAGTATCCTGGCTCCGTTTCGGTGATCTTTTTGGTGAAACCGAAGGTTTTGTCTGTGCAATTATGGATGAGGTTGTGATGACGAATAACTACCGAAAGTATATCCTAAGGGATGGCACAGTGGATATTTGCCGAGCGTGTCATCGTCCGGGTGAATCCCTTAGGCATATAATCTCCGGTTGTTCTCGTCTCGCAAACGGCGAGTATTTGCATAGACATAACCAAGTGGCCAGGATAATACACCAACAACTTGCTCTGAAACATAGTCTTGTGGCATCCGAGGTGCCGTACTACAGGTATGCACCAGAACAGGTCCTTGAAAATAGCCATGCCACATTGTATTGGGATCGATCTATCATTACAGACAGGACTATTGTAGCTAATAAGCCTGATATTGTATTGGTAGATCGACACGAACGCCGCGCGATAATTGTTGATGTCACTGTTCCCCATGACGACAACCTTGTGAGAGCTGAAAAAGATAAAGAAACCAAATATCTTGATTTAGCTCACGAGATTGTTGACATGTGGGACATTGATTCAGCAATTATTGTTCCGATAGTCATATCTGCCCATGGTCTGATAGCCAAGAGCCTCGATAAACACCTTAAGAGGCTTGCGTTAGGTGGATGGATCGGGAGTCAGATGCAGAAGGCAGTACTTCTGGACACGGCCCGTATAGTGAGAAGGTTCCTGTCTCTGGATCCTTAACCATCGGTAGCCGGGACCTTGATCTTGCTGCCGTTGGGGAACTGCATTTTTGTATTTTTAAATGTTATATTTTTTAGTGTTATACATTGTAAAAATTTAATGTTTAGAAATATAATTTTGTAAGTATTTAAAATGTAATAAAGGAAATAATAATAAAAATAATAATATAATAAAAAAAAAAAAAAAAAAAAAAAAAGCGTCAACGTGACAGGACATTCTTTCCCCATTTTATATCTAATATTTTATTCAGAGATCGAAATTCTCATATTTTCTGTAATACTTCGATCAACAATAGCATCCAGTTTGTAATACCACAATTATTTCATATTTATTAGACCTAAAATACCAAAAACAAAAAGAAAATTTACTATGACATTTGAGAATGTCATCGCCAGTCATCATCATATTGCCAAATTACGAAATCAACAAATGGGATAACGAATGAAGAAATAGATGTTGACGAGAAGCCGAGCAGCACGTCTTCCACCTCCGGGCTCGTCACCTCGCTCCGCCTCGCAGTTGTCGGCAACTGCCTCAGTGCCGTGTGTTCAGCTGACATCTGCAGTTGCGTCGAGTGATAGTGACGAGTACTTCTCTCCGCCGTCGTCGCCACCGCCTGTATGCCGGAGGAGGGGCCGGCCACCGAAGAGTTTGGGGCTTCTGGGGCAAACGGCTCCGGTCAGGGCCCCCGCTCCCGGTGGAGTGCAGCGCATGCGATGGACAATTTCCATCAATGAAAATGTCATGCGCGCATATTTTGAGGCAACAGAGGCAGGAACTAATCTTACTGCGTATCGTGTTCGGATGCTTTCTCTGTTTCAGGCTCTCGAACCATCAATCAACGTTTCGGCTCAACGACTGTCGGATCAGGTGCGAGCCATTCAACGGGGTCACTTGTTGGATGACTCGGTACTTGATCGGCTCCGTACAGAGGTGCAACGTAACCGTATCATTACTACTGCATCGCAGGCGGCAACTCAAGCTTCTGCCGCGGCCACATTGCAAGCTGGCGTTGCTGATAGTGATCGTGGAGATGATATGGTTACTACTGTAAGTCCCCAATACAATGATATATTGAGGAGTACTCTTGAAGATGTAGTTCGGGAATTTCGATCGACTTTGGTTCACCTTAGACCTCGGCTTCCACGTTTTCCCATGCACAAAAAAAATAGGGCGCTGATGTGTGCTTTAGATTTGCTACTACCAAATTACTTTGATAGTAGTGAAGACCTGGCTGATACTCATTCGATCCTGTACTGTGCGGCTATTACAGCTTGTCGTGTTGCTCATGTCAAATTTCCAAATACTGACACAGCAACACGCCCTCGCCTGGCTGTATCAGCCTGGCAGTGTAGGATTGAGCGTCGTATCAGTGAGGCTAGGGTACTCATCGGTAAGCTCAGCTGCTTTAGGGAGGGCAACATGCGCCCTAGGGTCATGCGCTTTGTGAAACGTGCATTCTTGGGGACTGGTATTAGTCCTCAAAATTATATTTCATGTGTCACAGAGCGCATCGACTTCCTGAAGCAGAAAATTTGTGCATGGGCTAATCGTATTCGAAGGTATAGGGTGCGAGTCGATCGCTTTACTCAGAACCGCATGTTCGAGAGAGATCAACGACGTGTTTATGCATCCTGGGAGCGATCGTATCAGAGTGATACTGATATGCATCGGCCGGATGATGAAGCCATGATTTCTTTTTGGCACAACATCTGGTCCGTGCCTGTCACTCACTCTGAAGGCGCGTGGATAGAGGATGTTGAGCGTTCGTGTGAGCTTATACCTGATATGAATGAAGTAACCATTGACTACCAAGACGTAGTTTGTGCAGTTCGTTCCTTACCCAACTGGAAATCTCCAGGCCCGGATGGACTGCACAATTTCTGGTATAAATGGTTACCTAGCTCGCACGTTTGCTTAGCATCTCAATTTCAATGTGCTTTATTATCTCGATCGCTTCCAGAATTCATGACAACAGGCATAACCCATCTGCTCCATAAATCTGGTAGTACCGCGGACCCCAAAAACTATAGACCTATCACCTGTCTGCCAACAATTTATAAAATTCTTACGTCCATTTTGAGGTCGAAGATTAATGAACACATTAATCAAAATTCTATTATGGTCGCCTCTCAGAATGGATGTAGGAATGGGGCCCGTGGTACTAAGGAGCTACTCCTCATTGACATGGCTATTAACCAACAGGTTCGTCGAAACCGAAAGAACCTGTCGACTTCCTGGATAGATTATAAGAAGGCCTATGATTCCGTGCCGCATTCGTGGCTCATGAGGGTGCTGGAGTTGTATAAAATAAATACAACTCTACGCACTTTCTTGATATCGTGCATGCGAAAATGGAGAACGGTCCTTTTCTATCCAGGATCTCGACAGATTCTAGGTCAGGGCGATCCTATAAAAATAGAGCGAGGTATCTTCCAGGGTGACGGTTTGAGTCCATTGTGGTTCTGTCTCGCCTTGAACCCTCTGAGTACACTTCTCGAGAGTTCAGGGTTAGGCTATCGTTTACGGAGAAATGGTCAAGTAATATCACACCTGCTGTACATGGATGACCTGAAACTATTTGCCCATAGCAGTTCTCATTTGACAGCGTTACTAAAGGTTACTGAAGCTTTCAGTAATGCCATTAAAATGGAATTTGGTGTGGACAAATGTGCAGTCATGCATGTAAAGCGTGGTCAGATAATGGAATCCACGGGTATACAACTCTCGGATTCTATTCATCTTAGATCTCTCTCCGTAAACGAAACCTATAAATATTTAGGTATGTCACAGGCATTAGGCATCAACGATGCTGACATGAAACAGTCGTTGCGTGAGCGTTTCTTGGGGCGCCTTTCAAAAGTCCTTAAAAGTCTTTTGTCTGGCGGAAACAAGGTTCGCGCATACAATGGATGGGTCATGCCGGTACTAATGTATTCCTTCGGCATACTTAAATGGACTCAAACTGAACTGGATGCCCTGGATAGAAAAGTTCGTACATTGCTAACAGCACACCGCATACATCACCCACGTTCATCGACCATGAGATTGTATATCCCGCGGAAGTGCGGAGGTCGTGGCTTCTTAAATGCTAAGACATTGCATAACCGCGAGATATGCAATCTTAGGGAGTATTTTCTCCAAGTCGATATGGGGTCTCATAGAGATGTAGTTGCTGTTGACAATGGACTGACTCCTCTATTTTTAGCAAAAGAAAACTGGCGCAAACCTGTAGTACTTAGTACTTCCGACCGCAGCACTGTGTGGCAAAGCAAGGAGTTACATGGCAGATTCTACCGGGCTCTCCATGGGCCCGACGTAGATTTATTAGCCTCAGTATCCTGGCTCCGCTTCGGTGATCTTTTTGGTGAAACCGAAGGTTTTGTCTGTGCAATTATGGATGAGGTTGTGATGACGAATAACTACCGAAAGTATATCCTAAGGGATGGCACAGTGGATATTTGCCGAGCGTGTCATCGTCCGGGTGAATCCCTTAGGCATATAATCTCCGGTTGTTCTCGTCTCGCAAACGGCGAGTATTTGCATAGACATAACCAAGTGGCCAGGATAATACACCAACAACTTGCTCTGAAACATAGTCTTGTGGCATCCGAGGTGCCGTACTACAGGTATGCACCAGAACAGGTCCTTGAAAATAGCCATGCCACATTGTATTGGGATCGATCTATCATTACAGACAGGACTATTGTAGCTAATAAGCCTGATATTGTATTGATAGATCGACACGAACGCCGCGCGATAATTGTTGATGTCACTGTTCCCCATGACGACAACCTTGTGAAAGCTGAAAAAGATAAAGAAAACAAATATCTTGATTTAGCTCACGAGATTGTTGACATATGGGACATCGATTCAGCAATTATTGTTCCGATAGTCATATCTGCCCATGGTCTGATAGCCAAGAGCCTCGATAAACACCTTAAGAGGCTTGCGTTAGGTGGATGGATCGGGAGTCAGATGCAGAAGGCAGTACTTCTGGACACGGCCCGTATAGTGAGAAGGTTCCTGTCTCTGGATCCTTAACCATCGGTAGCCGGGACCTTGATCTTGCTGCCGTTGGGGAACTGCATTTTTGTATTTTTAAATGTTATATTTTTTAGTGTTATACATTGTAAAAATTTAATGTTTAGAAATATAATTTTGTAAGTATTTAAAATGTAATAAAGGGAATAATAATAATAAAATATAATAAATGGTGATATGATATAATGATATGACGATCTTGACTCGTATATGAGTGACTGGCACACAACAGCTCTAAACCGCGTGAAATGGAAGGAAGGTGGAGAGGCCTTTGCCCTGCAGTGGGACGACCCAGGCTGATTTATTATTATTATTAACCTATATATATAATAATATATATAAAGTCTAGTATAGTATAAGTATAATAACAGAAATAAAGTTTAATTTATTAAGAATTTGCATACACTTACTTAACTCTAAATCTTCTTCAATAATGGAATCAGATTCCGAAAATTCGTCGTCATCATCGACTCCTTCCAAAATGCGAAGAAGTTCAATCGAGTCGCTCATGGTGCACTGCACTACTTTTCTCACTATGCGCTTATGACGTCATCAGGCTGTCTTCTATCCGTGACCACGGCGCTCAGAGAACTGATTATTGATGGCGCGCTAGGGATGCGCCAGAGTTGCCATATTGGATTTATTAGGTGAAGTTGATTTGACGATTCTTTATTCATGTAGCTGAGCTACGGTACGCTATGGTAGTGTTATTTTTCTTACTTTTAATTTTATTAAAATAGCAATTATAATAAAATAAAATAAAACATTTTAGTTGAATTTTGAATAGGTAATTTACAATAAAATTACCTTCCGCAGTACAGCACTAGCGGTCAAGAGTAGACGACTTTGGCGTGTTGGACATAGTATTTGCTTAGATAAAAAACCATGTTTTATAGTTCAATATTTCTCAGTTCTTATAGCTCTAAGAGATTTGTTTTATATTCATATGTTGCAGGGATATTCTTTATTGCCGAATAAAGAAAAAAAAATACCAGTGATAGTTTTTCAACACATTTATTTAATATTTTTGTAAGCCGGGTTTTTTGTCAACTATAGATGTCGTTGGCGCACCGGGCTCGCACGTGCTGGTCAAGTATAGACGACTTTGGCGCTCAAAAGGTTAATAGTAGTTTATGTGACTGTCGCATAATACCGAGTTATGTGCAGTCTCATACACTACTTTATCTACACTCATTACATTTATTATATATTTCAAAAATAAAGCAAATCAATTTTAAATTATAAAATGTGAATTGGTGCCAAACCCCACTCATAGGAGTCTATACGGTCTATTCGTTCTAAATTCTAAATTCTAATTTAAAAAAGTTTCTGATTGTTGCCGGCTAAAGAAGGGCTTGAAAGAGTTGGAAGTCAGGGCCGGTAAATCCTACGGTTGCCATGGAGACTGTAAAATTAAGAAATATACGTGTTTTATAATGAGTGACAGCTGTATCCCCATTATGAAACAGTTTTATTTTTTAAAGTTGACTATGGCATAAAGTGTATCATTCATTATACGTTCAGGCACAGATTACTAAATAGTTACTATGGAACAGATAGTTCACTCCGTTTAGTCATTTAAATAAATAGCAGTTCTAACTATAACGCAATAAAGTAGAATTCAGCTTGTACGGCGCAGCAAATTACGAACGGCCACTCGTTGTCGTTGCATCTCTTTCTATCGCATATATTCTAGCTCTTTTGCGAACCTAATTTCTATGCCATACGCCTGCCCGGCCGGCGCGCCGTCCGAACGTACCTAAACTGCGAAGTGACACCCCCCTGGTTAAGGCATGAGTTCATAATTCGAATATTATAACATGAGTGTAGATAAAATAAGAATAAAAAACAACCTGCGTTATAGTGACCATTACGACACCGCTGTCACTCATTATAAAACACTCCTTTTTAGAGTTCCGAACCAAAATAGTTAAAAGGAACCCCTATGGTGCTACTCAGTCTGTCTGTCCGTCACACACAGCTGGATATCTCGAGAACTACTAATGCTATCAACTTGAAATTTGGAATAGTTTTAGAAGAGGTTTGTACGTTTGTACCCAAGTATTTTGCAAATAAGAGAGAAATAAAAATATTTATATTTTTTTTGCAAGACGGACTGAAAGAGGGTCTTAAGAATTCGAAGTGAGGCTAATATGGCATATGGGGTATCATATATGAAAGAGCGCTGCTTGCATATTCTCAAACATGTTTTCTTTTTTTCTTAGGCCGCATATCGACTTTTGATGAAAAATGTAAACAAAAAATACCCGTCCCCCCCTTATCTCCGAAGTTTGCATAGAGAAAAATCTGAAATTATTTTATGTGATAGAAGTTTATGTAAGGATTACAGGAAAATAAAACGATGTCTCTAAAAAGTAAACGTTATCGGAAATGGGCAACAAAAATTACATTAGCTGTTCCACTATCGGTCAAGAAATGGCGCAAATTCTTTGACGAATACAGCCTCGCCGATGAAAACATTTTCACGTTTTATTTTAAGATTTTAAATTATTTTTATGCATTCACAATGCAATTTTTGTAAGTATAGGAAAAATGTGATAGTAAAAAACCACGAGCCCTATAAGTAGCTTTCAGGCGGGATTCGAACCCGCGCTTAAATCTTATAATAAAAATAAATAAAATAAAAATAAAAAAGACATTTATTGTTCTCTCACACAGAGTAAATACAGAAGATTATCATAACCTAATATAATATATACGTAATCTATGTGAGAGACTGGTATCTGTACTAGTAGAACTGTATTACAGATTACCAGATTGGCTGTTTCATCTTAATCGATTGTTAAAACGTTTGTAAAAATGTTTCTTTCGGATGCGAGGGTTTCCTCGCATTGATGAAGCATCGCTGGCCTACAGCGTAACAAGTGATAGCAAAATTCGACGAGTCGTGTAAGCCTTTCGGTAGCTTAGTTGGTCAGAGCATCGAGCCGGATTCCCGGAGGCGCGGGTTCGAATCCCGCCTGAAAGCTACTTATAGGGCTCGTGGTTTTTTACTATCACATTTTTTCTATACGTTTTATTTTATTTATTTATATTTATGATTGTTAGGAACCTTCGGTGCGCGAGTCTAACTCGCTCTTGACCGGTTTTTTAAAGTTAATTTTTGATTATAGGAAAAATGAAACGATGTATCTAAATAGTAAACTTTATCAGAAATCGGAACAAAAACTACATTAGTTCCACTATCGGTCAAGAGATGGCGCTGACCTAAAACGGCAAATTCTTTGACGAAGCCTTGCCGATGAAAACATTTTCATTTTTTATTTTATTCATTTATATTTATGATTGTTAGGAACCTTCGGTGCGCGAGTCTAACTCGCTCTTGACCGATTTTTTTAAAGTTAAATTTTCCTTTGAGGCGGGTTTGGCGACATTCTACATTTTATTAACTTGTACACTCAAATCAGGCACACAGACGTCCTAAACGTTTCATCGCCGTTACTCGGATGAGGCACACACGTGTGCCTCAGCCAACCACTCGAAAAATGATGTCACATTGTAATTAATACAGTTTAAATTTCGATTTCCGTCATTACAAGGTCGGGACTGACGGGTGTCACGTTGCATGAAAATCTCTGAGCGTCCAAGTGGTATTTTTGTTACATTTTTGACTAGCTTCCCGCGCGCAGTTTCACCCGCGTGGACTAATATATATATTCAATTCATTTAATCAAGCTACTAAAGGCTCACATTGTGTTAGTAACCTTATCCTATGTTAGTAAAAAGTAGTAGGGTTTACAAAAATTAAAATTTAATATCGTCTGTGGAAATGAGGCACTGGTCCATGTATCCAAGGATAGCCAGTGCCCCATAAAGCAACCGTCAACCGACCGTGCAACCACACTCAAGAGGCTGTTGCTGCTGTCGCGCGTCCGCTGCGCCATCGAGGCCGCCCGTTTCCGCATGATGGCGAAGAAACCGTCAACACGCGCTTCAGCGAACATCCCCGACGCGCTACAGAAGCGAGGCAGCCGCAACAGCGCCCTAAACGAGTTGTTATATTGGACGCGAAGGGTTTCTAGCGCTCGACGTGTGTGTCTAACCCACAAGCTGCATGTATAAAATGAGGTGCAATAGGCACGAAATAATGTTATTTTTACAGGAACAGAACACCTAGCGAACCTGCGGGCTATCATGTTCGACCTCACGGACAGCGCTCTCCGTTCGCGTTCAATATCGTCATCATCTTTTAAATCGTCTGTCACAATATGGCCTAGATACTTAACACTATTTGTTTTACTAAGGTTAACACCACCCAAGCTAACGGGGGGCACGTCCGTCGGGCATTTAGACCCAGCCTTGAAAACCATGAGCTGGCTTTTTTTGGGATTGTATTTCAGGCCATGGGCATTTGCATAAACTTCGCAGATACCCATGAGCTCCCTTAGACCACCAACCGACGCGCTCAGCAACACCATGTCATCAGCATAACTGATATTATTAAAACAGATATCGTCCACATGACATCCGACATGGGTGTTGCTGAGCGCAACGATCAGGTCATTTACGTACAGGTTGAAAAGCGATGGTGAACTCAAACCCCCCTGTCTCACCCCACACCTCAACCTATACGGGTCCGACAGAGCGCCCGCCCATCGTACACAGTTGACCTGATTTCCATACCAGTACCTTAGAACGCTGATCAATTCAGGAGGCAACTTGGCTTGCTTTAGTTTGTGCCACAGGACATCGTAGGAAACCAGGTCAAAAGCCTTGGACAGGTCGAGAAAACTGGCGTACACTGGTGTATTCCTATCGGTGTAGTATCTGACGGCATGTTTCATGCACAGGATAGCATTTTCCGTAGACAGTTTTGAACGGAAACCGAATTGATTGTCGTGAGGTGTAAAATAATTATTAATGTGTGCATTTAACATACCGTCAAAAACCTTGGCGATGACGGTAGCCAATGAGATAGGTCTGTAGTTGCTTATGTCTGCACTATCGCCAGTTTTATTTTTAATAATAGGCACTACGACAGTTCTCATCAACTCCGTTGGCAAATATGCATGAAATACGCAGAAGCTGTATAACATAGCCAGAACCCGCGGCAGGTGTGGCCCGGCATGCTGAAGATGCTCAATGCTGAGCCCATCGTGGCCTGGGGACTTGCCTCTCGATACAGATTTAATGTAGCTAGCAACATCTTTCGCTGTAAATCTTATGCCAACGGGAGCACCCTCTGTATCAGCATTGTACAACTCAGTGATAGTTTCGGTGGCAAGTGGCTCAACGGTAAATGCTTGCTTAAACAAATTAGCAATCTCCTTCTCGCCACTCACACCACCAACGCACACAGGCAGGCCAGGCTTTAAGTTTTGTTTGTTAGTGTTCTTCCAGAACGCACGAAAGTCCCGTTTAGAGTGTTGTTCCGCTAAGATATTCATTTTAATTTGATCCTCGTTATTTAGACACCACCTCAACTTAGACTTAAATACTTTTCGACTTAGATGCATGGCGTTATAAACAGAGCCAGTCGTGGGCCTACCGTGCCACAGCCATATATTAAACTTTGACCTGGCCTCCCTGTGAGCGTCACTAACATGCCTGTTCCAACCTACGACGCGTTTCGCGTTACGCCGCGCACGCCCTGTCTCCCGACCGACGACCGCCGCCTCACTCAAACTAGTCACAATGTCATTATACATGTCATTAATAATTTTCCTATGCGTCATATTATTACATTGAATGTCACAACAATTTCTTAACTCTATTGGAAAGTCAATATTTCTCAATCGATAATGACACTCCTCAGTATAGCTTTTAATCTGCTTTGGGGTCCTCTCACCCCATAATACATTTTTATCAATGGCCTGACCCATAAGACTGTAACCACGATTTTTAGGTCGCACAAGACTGAGATTACATTCTAATATTAAGGGAAAGTGATCTGAGTAGAGCGTGTCATATTTAACATAAACATTATCCACCAAGCAAAATGCCGATTTCGTTACTAAACAATGGTCCAACCAACGTGTTGTCCCATGTGCGTCACTAATAAACGTAAATGTATCAGATGTCAAGCCTAACTTATCGATGTCAACACAAAACCATTCATTATCGTCACAAAAGTTCATAAGTTCGTCATAAAAAAGTTCATGCGGGTGAGCATTAAAATCTCCTATAACAAAAACGTCCTGAACGTCACAAGAATCTATAATAGCGCTTACCGCACCGAGGCAGTGTGTAAATTCCGGTAGGTTTTGAGACACATCCGTGGGCATATATACACTTAGCACAAGCACTGAACGGTCACTCACGACTATTTTGATCGCACACAAACGCGGGTTGTAGCACGGCACCACTGTGACGTCCGCCAGCAGGCTACGCCGCCAGAGCAGCGCGACGCCGCCGAACGGCCGGCCGCGCAACGTACCGGCTGCGCTGTCTACCGCTGATACGCCCGTACAGCCAAACTCGCCGTCTATACTGTGGAGAAACGGCAACTCCTCCTGCAGCAACCATGTCTCCTGGAGTGCGATAATATCGCAAGATAGACACAACTCCCTGATGTCATCAATGGACCGCTTGACGTTCTTACAGTTATAACTCGCTATCTTAACCGTTTTATCCATTATTTTCAGTATTTTCTTTTTCGTAGCTACCTCGTATGGAGTCTTTGGGCTTGTTACGTACGAATCGTCTAAATATGATTCCTTTTGGCCACAATGTCTCATTTAAAAATAATGCCAATGAAGAAAAAGGCACAAAAAATTTAAAAGCATTATAGTCAGCCTCTTTTTTCATTAATACTTTTTGTAAAATAACATTCTGTCTCGTTTTCTCAAAAATATGAGCTACTATATCTTCTTCTTTAGTATCCTTATGGATATTCGTAATGAAAATCGGACACTTCCTTTCTGCAGCTTTAAATTTTCCACCTTCATTATGTACGCCCATTTGGCCCAAGTACCTATACTTTGGCTTCGCCTTCCTATTTTGCACCGTGATCCATTCACCAGCTACGTCACTATTTTGGTGTTCGTTAGTGTGTTGAGACCTTGATTCACCTTTATTTTGAAGGACCGCAGTATCCACATTAAGAGAACGATGAGGAGACGACCCTTGTATTGCAGAACCAGATCCGGTTATCTGATTCGGAGACGGCACCGGTGTCGGCATTTTCCCGTTACTTTGGTGTGACACTGTGTCGCCCGTGTTTGGCACTGTGTAAACTGTGTTGCGCGTTTTTTGTTTACCCTCTTGGTCTCCACTGTTATGTCCGCTCGATTTTAATAAAATATTTTCATCGATTGGGACCGATTCCAATAAAATATTTTCATCATGCAGCTTTTCAAAGCTAATGTTGTGCAAAGCAGAGCTAAAATCACTTACGTACGACAATCCCATCGGTCCACTATCCTGACAGGCAGTGCCACCGCGTCTCGTATTTATATTATTAACAACATCATACCCAATCTGTTGCGGCATTGAGTCATATTTTAAATTATTTAACTCCACTCTAAGTTGATCTTGAGAAATATAATTTGCACTGATCTCCTGCACTTGTGATTTAAGCTGGGTTAAGTCCTTTAATAGCTTTGTAACGTCGAGATGGTCAAAGGTTACTGGCGGTAATTTTTCCAGCTGCCGCGCAACAAATATTGGGGTAACATCAGGATCTAACACTTTTAAAAGGGATATAATATCTTCCAAGTCACGATTTTCCTTTCCCTTTTGTTTACGTGAAATATTTCTTTTGTTCGTAGTCACTGATTCAAAAAGTAACGACTTCGACTTCTTGATATCATCACTTGTAAACGAAGAAACACAAATACGCATCAAACTATCGTCATCCATAACAGATAGCTTGTTTTGAACAAAACAGAGCATTTCGTCAATCACGATGTTACACTGATTGCACTTTATTTTCGAAGACATGTTTGATACAATACGGTGCATCACATAAACGATCTGACCCGCACGGCTGCGCGCGCGCAACTGACTAAGACCCGTGCCCAGCCGTGGGATAAAAGTACTCGCAGTCACTCAGGCATAACGTAGCATTCTAATGATGAAAGAATTTTTGAAATTGGTTCAGTAGTCCCGTAGATTACCCCCTACAACTTCACAAACTTACCTATTACCTCTTTATATATTAGTATTAGTATAGATAAAGTAGTGTATGAGAGTTAACTCGGTATCAAAACACTCGTGGAATGGTATTATTATATTCGCTATGATGTTTTCTGTGATTCCCACAACGTGTCGTGAGCGTATTCACACATGAGTCATAACACGAATTTCGCGATGTAGTTTTTGTAAAAAACTTTTTTAACAATGACCTCAACGCGTTATGAATTGTTTTTTTTGCTTAATGAGTGAGCCCTTACATTACAGCGTAACATTTATAAAATACATAGGTATCTTATATATATATTACACCACAGTTTTTTTTATTTGCACAAACATTTTAGGGAATTGTTTATAGGGGGGACGCCAGCGAAGCCGGACGGGTGATCAGTCCAGTCACCTAGGTCGGGACCATTTCACTAAAAAAAAACAATACAATTGTACATAAATAGGAACAGTTTTTACTACCTATGGGCCAACCACGAAATCGCGAAAAAAATGCTGTGCCATACATTTTAGTCGAGTCGATGTGTACGTAATTGACATATTCATTCTCTCAAATGCTTGTACTTATAAAAAAATAGTGGTGTATTTGTATTTGGTAGTGGTGGTGGTAGGTCAGAAGGAGGATGGGAAGAAAACACAATATTTTGGTTTACGATGTCAGCGCGGGCGCAGGAGTATGCAGTGCTGAGGACGAGCGACGTGCGCTCCGCGTCGGTAATGCATTCGGACTGGCGAGCCGGTCGCCGTCCCTGTACTGAGGAATGCGGCAAAACAACTTACGAACAATAGGCGCGCATAAAGATGTGCGTACAGTACAATAGCTATTATCGCGCGGCGCTGATGCTAATGTGATGTGTATTTTTAATTTATAAGTACTAGTTGTAAGTAGGTTAACTTAGGTATAAGTAAATGTAAAACTAAATATTAAACGGGTACGCTACATGTATAACACTCGCAAAGGGTACAAACACAACGGTTCATCACATAAATGTTGGTCCCGCTCGGGGATCGAACCCACCACCCCTGGCGCAGGAGGCGTGACCAGCACCGCTGCGCCGTCCAACGTGTTCATTAATATTGATTATATTTTTAAGTTACGAATCCTGACGCCCGAGAAATAGTTCTACCGAAAGAGGATCAGCTACAAGGAATGTGTGAACGAGCCAAGTCTCTCGACTACCAGACCTCTCCGTTCAAATGCGACTTGTGCTCTAAAGCGTTCGTCGATGCCAGAGCTTATGAGAATCACAAGGAGAAACACGACGAGGTGAGTGTTTAATCGTAATGAGTGTGCCTTGGCTATGGGCGTGGTGTAGATGTGTGTGTGTGCTGGCGGAGCACCCGCGCTGTCCCGGTGTCGGCGGCAGGCAGCAACACGTCTGCAACACCACGCACCACATCGAGACAAGGAGACGTGCGCCGACGGTGCCCGACCCAGCGAGCGAGGGAGGCTATTGGGGACATGATGCATCTTACAGTGTCACCTATTTCAGCAACACGTCTGCAACACCACGCACCACATCGAGACAAGGAGACGTGCGCCGACGGTGCCCGACCCAGCGAGCGAGGGAGGCTATTGGGGACATGATGCATCTTACAGTGTCACCTATTTCAGCAACACGTCTGCAACACCACGCACCACATCGAGACAAGGAGACGTGCGCCGACGGTGCCCGACCCAGCGAGCGAGGGAGGCTATTGGGGACATGATGCATCTTACAGTGTCACCTATTTCAGCAACACGTCTGCAACACCACGCACCACATCGAGACAAGGAGACGTGCGCCGACGGTGCCCGACCCAGCGAGCGAGGGAGGCTATTGGGGACATGATGCATCTTACAGTGTCACCTATTTCAGCAACACGTCTGCAACACCACGCACCACATCGAGACAAGGAGACGTGCGCCGACGGTGCCCGACCCAGCGAGCGAGGGAGGCTATTGGGGACATGATGCATCTTACAGTGTCACCTATTTCAGCAACACGTCTGCAACACCACGCACCACATCGAGACAAGGAGACGTGCGCCGACGGTGCCCGACCCAGCGAGCGAGGGAGGCTATTGGGGACATGATGCATCTTACAGTGTCACCTATTTCAGCAACACGTCTGCAACACCACGCACCACATCGAGACAAGGAGACGTGCGCCGACGGTGCCCGACCCAGCGAGCGAGGGAGGCTATTGGGGACATGATGCATCTTACAGTGTCACCTATTTCAGCAACACGTCTGCAACACCACGCACCACATCGAGACAAGGAGACGTGCGCCGACGGTGCCCGACCCAGCGAGCGAGGGAGGCTATTGGGGACATGATGCATCTTACAGTGTCACCTATTTCAGCAACACGTCTGCAACACCACGCACCACATCGAGACAAGGAGACGTGCGCCGACGGTGCCCGACCCAGCGAGCGAGGGAGGCTATTGGGGACATGATGCATCTTACAGTGTCACCTATTTCAGCAACACGTCTGCAACACCACGCACCACATCGAGACAAGGAGACGTGCGCCGACGGTGCCCGACCCAGCGAGCGAGGGAGGCTATTGGGGACATGATGCATCTTACAGTGTCACCTATTTCAGCAACACGTCTGCAACACCACGCACCACATCGAGACAAGGAGACGTGCGCCGACGGTGCCCGACCCAGCGAGCGAGGGAGGCTATTGGGGACATGATGCATCTTACAGTGTCACCTATTTCAGCAACACGTCTGCAACACCACGCACCACATCGAGACAAGGAGACGTGCGCCGACGGTGCCCGACCCAGCGAGCGAGGGAGGCTATTGGGGACATGATGCATCTTACAGTGTCACCTATTTCAGCAACACGTCTGCAACACCACGCACCACATCGAGACAAGGAGACGTGCGCCGACGGTGCCCGACCCAGCGAGCGAGGGAGGCTATTGGGGACATGATGCATCTTACAGTGTCACCTATTTCAGCAACACGTCTGCAACACCACGCACCACATCGAGACAAGGAGACGTGCGCCGACGGTGCCCGACCCAGCGAGCGAGGGAGGCTATTGGGGACATGATGCATCTTACAGTGTCACCTATTTCAGCAACACGTCTGCAACACCACGCACCACATCGAGACAAGGAGACGTGCGCCGACGGTGCCCGACCCAGCGAGCGAGGGAGGCTATTGGGGACATGATGCATCTTACAGTGTCACCTATTTCAGCAACACGTCTGCAACACCACGCACCACATCGAGACAAGGAGACGTGCGCCGACGGTGCCCGACCCAGCGAGCGAGGGAGGCTATTGGGGACATGATGCATCTTACAGTGTCACCTATTTCAGCAACACGTCTGCAACACCACGCACCACATCGAGACAAGGAGACGTGCGCCGACGGTGCCCGACCCAGCGAGCGAGGGAGGCTATTGGGGACATGATGCATCTTACAGTGTCACCTATTTCAGCAACACGTCTGCAACACCACGCACCACATCGAGACAAGGAGACGTGCGCCGACGGTGCCCGACCCAGCGAGCGAGGGAGGCTATTGGGGACATGATGCATCTTACAGTGTCACCTATTTCAGCAACACGTCTGCAACACCACGCACCACATCGAGACAAGGAGACGTGCGCCGACGGTGCCCGACCCAGCGAGCGAGGGAGGCTATTGGGGACATGATGCATCTTACAGTGTCACCTATTTCAGCAACACGTCTGCAACACCACGCACCACATCGAGACAAGGAGACGTGCGCCGACGGTGCCCGACCCAGCGAGCGAGGGAGGCTATTGGGGACATGATGCATCTTACAGTGTCACCTATTTCAGCAACACGTCTGCAACACCACGCACCACATCGAGACAAGGAGACGTGCGCCGACGGTGCCCGACCCAGCGAGCGAGGGAGGCTATTGGGGACATGATGCATCTTACAGTGTCACCTATTTCAGCAACACGTCTGCAACACCACGCACCACATCGAGACAAGGAGACGTGCGCCGACGGTGCCCGACCCAGCGAGCGAGGGAGGCTATTGGGGACATGATGCATCTTACAGTGTCACCTATTTCAGCAACACGTCTGCAACACCACGCACCACATCGAGACAAGGAGACGTGCGCCGACGGTGCCCGACCCAGCGAGCGAGGGAGGCTATTGGGGACATGATGCATCTTACAGTGTCACCTATTTCAGCAACACGTCTGCAACACCACGCACCACATCGAGACAAGGAGACGTGCGCCGACGGTGCCCGACCCAGCGAGCGAGGGAGGCTATTGGGCACATGATGCATCTTACAGTGTCACCTATTTCAGCAACACGTCTGCAACACCACGCACCACATCGAGACAAGGAGACGTGCGCCGACGGTGCCCGACCCAGCGAGCGAGGGAGGCTATTGGGGACATGATGCATCTTACAGTGTCACCTATTTCAGCAACACGTCTGCAACACCACGCACCACATCGAGACAAGGAGACGTGCGCCGACGGTGCCCGACCCAGCGAGCGAGGGAGGCTATTGGGGACATGATGCATCTTACAGTGTCACCTATTTCAGCAACACGTCTGCAACACCACGCACCACATCGAGACAAGGAGACGTGCGCCGACGGTGCCCGACCCAGCGAGCGAGGGAGGCTATTGGGGACATGATGCATCTTACAGTGTCACCTATTTCAGCAACACGTCTGCAACACCACGCACCACATCGAGACAAGGAGACGTGCGCCGACGGTGCCCGACCCAGCGAGCGAGGGAGGCTATTGGGGACATGATGCATCTTACAGTGTCACCTATTTCAGCAACACGTCTGCAACACCACGCACCACATCGAGACAAGGAGACGTGCGCCGACGGTGCCCGACCCAGCGAGCGAGGGAGGCTATTGGGGACATGATGCATCTTACAGTGTCACCTATTTCAGCAACACGTCTGCAACACCACGCACCACATCGAGACAAGGAGACGTGCGCCGACGGTGCCCGACCCAGCGAGCGAGGGAGGCTATTGGGGACATGATGCATCTTACAGTGTCACCTATTTCAGCAACACGTCTGCAACACCACGCACCACATCGAGACAAGGAGACGTGCGCCGACGGTGCCCGACCCAGCGAGCGAGGGAGGCTATTGGGGACATGATGCATCTTACAGTGTCACCTATTTCAGCAACACGTCTGCAACACCACGCACCACATCGAGACAAGGAGACGTGCGCCGACGGTGCCCGACCCAGCGAGCGAGGGAGGCTATTGGGGACATGATGCATCTTACAGTGTCACCTATTTCAGCAACACGTCTGCAACACCACGCACCACATCGAGACAAGGAGACGTGCGCCGACGGTGCCCGACCCAGCGAGCGAGGGAGGCTATTGGGGACATGATGCATCTTACAGTGTCACCTATTTCAGCAACACGTCTGCAACACCACGCACCACATCGAGACAAGGAGACGTGCGCCGACGGTGCCCGACCCAGCGAGCGAGGGAGGCTATTGGGGACATGATGCATCTTACAGTGTCACCTATTTCAGCAACACGTCTGCAACACCACGCACCACATCGAGACAAGGAGACGTGCGCCGACGGTGCCCGACCCAGCGAGCGAGGGAGGCTATTGGGGACATGATGCATCTTACAGTGTCACCTATTTCAGCAACACGTCTGCAACACCACGCACCACATCGAGACAAGGAGACGTGCGCCGACGGTGCCCGACCCAGCGAGCGAGGGAGGCTATTGGGGACATGATGCATCTTACAGTGTCACCTATTTCAGCAACACGTCTGCAACACCACGCACCACATCGAGACAAGGAGACGTGCGCCGACGGTGCCCGACCCAGCGAGCGAGGGAGGCTATTGGGGACATGATGCATCTTACAGTGTCACCTATTTCAGCAACACGTCTGCAACACCACGCACCACATCGAGACAAGGAGACGTGCGCCGACGGTGCCCGACCCAGCGAGCGAGGGAGGCTATTGGGGACATGATGCATCTTACAGTGTCACCTATTTCAGCAACACGTCTGCAACACCACGCACCACATCGAGACAAGGAGACGTGCGCCGACGGTGCCCGACCCAGCGAGCGAGGGAGGCTATTGGGGACATGATGCATCTTACAGTGTCACCTATTTCAGCAACACGTCTGCAACACCACGCACCACATCGAGACAAGGAGACGTGCGCCGACGGTGCCCGACCCAGCGAGCGAGGGAGGCTATTGGGGACATGATGCATCTTACAGTGTCACCTATTTCAGCAACACGTCTGCAACACCACGCACCACATCGAGACAAGGAGACGTGCGCCGACGGTGCCCGACCCAGCGAGCGAGGGAGGCTATTGGGGACATGATGCATCTTACAGTGTCACCTATTTCAGCAACACGTCTGCAACACCACGCACCACATCGAGACAAGGAGACGTGCGCCGACGGTGCCCGACCCAGCGAGCGAGGGAGGCTATTGGGGACATGATGCATCTTACAGTGTCACCTATTTCAGCAACACGTCTGCAACACCACGCACCACATCGAGACAAGGAGACGTGCGCCGACGGTGCCCGACCCAGCGAGCGAGGGAGGCTATTGGGGACATGATGCATCTTACAGTGTCACCTATTTCAGCAACACGTCTGCAACACCACGCACCACATCGAGACAAGGAGACGTGCGCCGACGGTGCCCGACCCAGCGAGCGAGGGAGGCTATTGGGGACATGATGCATCTTACAGTGTCACCTATTTCAGCAACACGTCTGCAACACCACGCACCACATCGAGACAAGGAGACGTGCGCCGACGGTGCCCGACCCAGCGAGCGAGGGAGGCTATTGGGGACATGATGCATCTTACAGTGTCACCTATTTCAGCAACACGTCTGCAACACCACGCACCACATCGAGACAAGGAGACGTGCGCCGACGGTGCCCGACCCAGCGAGCGAGGGAGGCTATTGGGGACATGATGCATCTTACAGTGTCACCTATTTCAGCAACACGTCTGCAACACCACGCACCACATCGAGACAAGGAGACGTGCGCCGACGGTGCCCGACCCAGCGAGCGAGGGAGGCTATTGGGGACATGATGCATCTTACAGTGTCACCTATTTCAGCAACACGTCTGCAACACCACGCACCACATCGAGACATGGAGACCCAGCGAGCGAGGGAGGCTATTGGGGACATGAATCATGTCCCCAATAAGATGCATCATGTTTCATGTCACATGATCACCTATTTCATTTATGATAATAATTGAATAAACTAATTGCACTCAATAAAAAACAATCAATTACAGGAAATAGACAACAAAGAAACAAAGGGTCTGTCTTATTGCTAGGATAAGATGAAAATCATGCCCAATGCCGATGTTGCACCCGCTCCAGTTAATGTTGGGAACATTACACTCGAAGTAGCTGACCACTATGTTTACCTGGGGCAGACGGTCCAATTAAGCTAGTCCAACTTCGAGAAAGAGATCTCCCGTCGAATTCAGCTCGGATGGGCAGCGTAGAGGAAGCTCCGGCATATATACCTCCATTGTCTCAAGACGAATTCTTTGACCAGTGTGTGTTGCCAGTAATGACCTACGCGAGTGGCAGTGGGCGGGACACATAGCACGGAGAACCGATGGCCGTTGGGGCGGTAAAGTTCTCAAATGGCAACCGCGTACCGGACGACCTTCCGTAGGCAGGAAGCCGCCGGATGCGGGCCGCGCAGGGCCGATCGTTGTAGAGATCCTCGAGGGAGGCCTATGCCTAGCAGTGGGCAACGCCGCGTCGTTCGGCTGACCTGATGAAGAGCTTGCGTTATAATCAGGATAGAACCAACAAATATTAACTAATTTTATAAGTATATATTACAAAAAATATATTCTATAATTTTTTCAGCCCTCTGTCAGTTGTCTGGATATCTTGGACTGGCATAACAGGCAAACCGGAATATCATATCCCCTGGGGCTATCAGACATTAAAAGGACCAGCACAACTACAAGTGAAGTTGAGGTTAAGGTGAAGATAGAATCTGTAGAGTCGGAAATGGACATAGACGAAATGAGTGATCGGAATGAAGGTAAGTATTTCCTTATCGTCATCATCGGTCATTTAATTTCCCCACTGCTGGGCCCCGGCCTTGCTTAGAACTTTTAAATTGAAACCAAGATTTTGTTGAAACACAGTCTATTTAACTTATTTTATATATTGACAGGTGCTGCACCACCTGAGAATCGGAAGTTAGATAAAAATGAAGCGGAAAACGAATTGGTCAACATTCAAGCACCTTTAAAAAATACCGAGAAGGATGATGAACCTAAAGAAAAGAAAGAAGTTAAAAAGAAAATACCCGCATTTAAAAAAGGAAGTAAAAATAAATCATCTCATCTTAAAACAATATTGAAAGGAACTGAAACGACTACTTTCTATATTATAAGTGAACAACAAAATGACAGCGTATTCAATAAAAATGATACTGTTACACCTGCAAAGGATATTTATAGGTGCGATTTATGTAAAAATGAATATCAGTGTAAAACTCTTTTAGAATCCCATATGAAAAAGTCGCACGTAATCGAAATAATTCAAAAAGACTCGATCAATTCCGATTTAAATGTAACAAATGAATTTAATAGCCATAACTTATTAAAGGCACAAGAAATCCAGAATAATGACAATCGGAAAGAAAACGTTCGGCGTGTAAATAAATTTAGGGACAATACAAGTCAGTACGATTGTCACTACTGTATGAAGCGGTTTTCACTTAATTCTCATTTAATTGCACACTTAAGAGTCCACACCAAAGAAAAGCCGTTTAAATGTGATATATGTGAGAAAGGGTTTTCTCGAAAGGATAATTTAAATTTACATTTAAGAGTCCACACCAAAGAAAAGCCTTTTAAATGTGATATATGTGAGAAAGGGTTTTCTCAAATTGGTCATTTAACTAAACATTTAAGAGTCCACACCAAAGAAAAGCCTTTTAAATGTGATATATGTGAGAAAGGGTTTTCTCAAATTAATAATTTAACTAGACATTTAAGAGTCCACACCATAGAAAAGCCTTTTAAATGTGACATATGTGAAAAATGCTTTTCAGATAAAGGTTATTTAACGAAACATTTAAGAGTCCACACCATAGAAAAGCCTTTTAAATGTGACTTATGTGAAAAATGCTTTTCAGGAAAATTTTGTCTAACTAATCATTTAAGAGTCCACACCAAAGAAAAGCCTTTTAAATGTGACATATGTGAGAAAGGGTTTTCTCAAATTAGTAATTTAACTAGACATTTAAGAGTCCACACCAAAGAAAAGCCTTTTAAATGTGATATATGTGAGAAAGGGTTTTCTCAAATTGGTCATTTAACTAAACATTTAAGAGTCCACACCATAGAAAAGCCTTTTAAATGTGACATATGTGAAAAATGCTTTTCAGATAAAGGTTATTTAACTACACATTTAAGAGTCCACACCAAAGAAAAGCCTTTTAAATGTGATATATGTGAGAAAGGGTTTTCTCAAATTGGTCATTTAACTAGACATTTAAGAGTCCACACCATAGAAAAGCCTTTTAAATGTGACATGTGAGAAATGGTTTTCACGTAGAGGTGATTTATCTAGACATTTAAGAGTCCACACCAAAGAAAAGCCTTTTAAATGTGATATAATTATGTGACACATTCTTTTCACTAAACAGTACTTTAAGAAAACATTTAAGAGTCCACACCATAGAAAAGCCTTTTAAATGTGACATATGTGAAAAATGCTTTTCAGATAAAGGTTATTTAACGAAACATTTAAGAGTCCACACCAAAGAAAAGCCTTTTAAATGCGACGTATGTGAAAAATGCTTTTCAGAAAAAGGTAATTTAACGCAACATTTAAGAGTCCACACCAAAGAAAAGCCTTTTAAATGTGACGAATGTGAGAAATGGTTTTCACGTAGAGGTGATTTATCTAGACATTTAAGAGTCCACGCCAAAGAAAAGCCTTTTAAATGTGATATAATTATGTGACATTCTTTTCACTAAACAGTACTTTAAGAAAACATTTAAGAGTCCACACCAAAGAAAAGCCCTGTAAATGTGAAATATGTGAGAAATGCTTTTCACAAAGCAAAAATTTAAGAAAACATTTAAGTGTGCACACTAAACTGAGTGACTGGGAACTGATGTGAAATTCTTGTCCGTCTACGTATGATTATGGTTATCATTTATTTCCTTAACCTATGGATTTAAAAACTAAATACATCGTGCGTTATCGTGCTGGTGGACCGTAATAGTTTTAGATTTAGTTAGTTTAGATTAGTTTTAGATAAGAATATTTAATCATTATAAAAAAGAATCAAAATCATTTTTTAATTATTATTTTTGGTTGAGGTAACAACACTTATGAACGTCAAAGAAGCTACGCCATCGGTTCGCAAATCCTACGGCGGGCGACCTTGCGAGAAGAACCGGCAAGAAACTCGTCAAGGGCAATCTTTTACTCCCTGTTATATAAACCAAACACTTCTAATCTTGCATAGATAATTACGTGAGTAATGAATAATCAAGGCCGGCACACACACCAAAGAGAAACTTATTAAATGTGGTAAGGGCTTCGATCAACAATAGTACTAGATAAAGGCTCACGAACTAGTTAAATCAAAACTTTCTATGGCACTGACTCATTTTTTTTAAACGGAGAAAAGAGGTTACGAATGTTACGATCTTACTTATAAATGACAGGAAGCGATAATAGTAGTTTATCTACACTCATGTTATAATATTCGAATTATGAACTCATGCCTGAACGTATAATGATACACTTAATGCCATAGTCAACTTTAAAAAATAAAACTTTCATATAATGGTCATTATGAAACAACCGGATACAGCTGCTGTCCACTTATATTTCTTAATTTTACAGTCTCCACGGCAACCGTAGGATTTACCGGCCCTGACTTCCAACTCTTTCAAGCCCTTCTTTAGTTGGCAACAATCAGAACCTATCTTTAAATTAGAATTTTGAATTTAGAAGGAATAGACCGAATAGACTCCTATGAGTGGGGCTTGGCACCAATTCACTTTTCTTTATTTTTGAAAAGTATTTCCAATAGTTATCGGTTCTTTCCGGTCACGTAGTGCGTAGTCGTAAATAATAGGTAGGTAGGTACTTAATAAAGTTCCTTTCGCACGATATATGCGCCTTCTCAATTAATGAGGAGTTGTTGTTGGATAGTAGAGAAAGTTAAAGATAGCACTAGTTAAAACACTGTAGTTTATAAGTAGTGAGAGTTTATTATAGCTCTTGAGTTGACAGAGTTACAAACATAGATTCAAGATTCAAAGGAGATCAGTCACGCTTCATACTTTATTCAATTTTGAAAATGAAGAAAAATATGTCATTTTCAAACTTGAATAACTGCTTGGCCACTAATCGTACAATATTGACGTCATAACGAAAAATGATTGTTACATGGTTTACAATAGTATTGTGCAATTTATTTTCGTTGGCCGCACTTTGGCCAAGCTGTATTTAAGTTTGAAAATGCAGAGAATAAAATGTCATTTTCAAACTTGAATAACTGCTTGGCCACTAATCGTACACTGTTGACGTCGAAACAAAAAATTATCGTTACACTGTTTACAATAGTAATGTGCAATTTGTTTTCGTTGGCCGACACTTATACTTTTTTGGTCCAATTTGACTGATCTCCTTTGTTTATTCAATTTAGATTCAAGATTCAAATCTGTTTATTCAATTTAGATTGTTATTTACAATACTTGTGAACGTCATAGAAGCTACGCCATCGGTTCGCAAACCCTACAGCGGGAGGCCTTGGAGAAGAACCGGCAAGAAACTCCAAGGGTTGTTTTTTTCTCCCTGTCTTATTTCATACAGAGTCGTCAAATTGAAAAATGACCTTAACATGGTATGACTAAGGTCAGTTTCCATCACAATTACACAATGGGTTATGATAAATACAGTTAAGTATAGGCGAACTAATGATCATAGCGGTGAACAATTTTCAGTTACTTAGGAACTCTACTTAAAGCTTTAATATTAGTTTAAAACAAAAGACAATTCTACTATATACTGCAAGTTGCGCCATACATGTTTCAAATGTAATTCTTAATAAAATGAATAAAAACAAAAGAAAACACATTTTAAGGCAAGCAGATAAGAGCAGACCCATTCCCACTGGCAGCACCCGTTCACGAGCATGACGCATGAACCAGCCATCGCTTCGCTCAACCATATTTTAGGGAACGTAACGACCCGCCTCACACGCCACCACCGTAGAAATGTTTTAGTGAGCATGACATACTCAAACTGCCTACCTTGAATGACCGAATTAAAAGCTTAACTAATATAAACGCTAATAATATAAAATACTAGCGGCCGCCCGCGGTTTCACCCGCGTGGTTCCCGTTCCCGTGGGAATATCGGGATAAAAAGTACATATAAACCTTCCTCTTGAATCACTCTATCTATTAAAAAAAAACGCATCAAAATCCGTTGCGTAGTTTCAAAGATTTAAGCATACAAAGGGACATAGGGAAAGAGAAAGCGACTTTGTTTTATACTATGTAGTGATAGGACACCACTCACAATATCATACTAGGAACATTTGTTACGAGTGTTACGACCAAGGTGTTTTGTCGTTCAAATAATCATTTACAGTGTAATAGCCTTTTTTGAGGAGGCCACTCTTTATATGATTCTTAAACTCTAGATATATGGTAAATCCAAGATATCACTTGGGATTTTGTTATATATGTGTATACCTTGACCAACGAAAGATCCGTGCACCTTTTCTAAACGGTACCGAGGCATTACGATTGTTATTTACAATACTTGTGAATGTCATAGAAGCTACGCCACCGGTTCGCAAACCCTACAGCGGCAGACCTTGGAGACCATAACTAAATAATTACATGAATGTCTATGGAGGTGGCGGCCCCAGAAACCCCCGAGGGGCAGCACCCAAAAGGGCAGCGCCCGATAGTTCGCCGCTCCGTCGTCGCCGCCGGAGCGGGGAACTTCGTCGTCCACCAGAGCCCTCATGGTGGAGGAGCGCGCCTTGTGTTCCCGGCGCGCCACACCGGACGTGGGACGTTTTGTCGACGTCCCGAGACGAAGAGAGGGTGCGTCAACCACGGACGCGGACACAGGGCGGAAGGCGCGGCGATTGCTACACTTGTCCCGTAGCCTCAGTCTTAGTGGGTTCGAGCCCCACATAACCCCCTCGTCTCCCCGTGCGGGGGGTAATGCGAAGGCATTTCCCCCGGGTAAAAAAAAAAGGTATCAGGGCTGGCCCGGTCGACCTAGCTCACTGACTCCCTTAAAACCGTACAGTGTAATAGCATTCAGGGCGCTAGGAAGCTCAGTCGTCGCAAGACGAGCGAGTTGAACGTATGTCTCATGTCAGTGCAGTTGTTCGCGATGTCGTAAATAAAAAAAAAATAACTTTAGCATATCTCATTGAGATTATAGATGCATTTTGCCTACAACCTGATGCTTACAGGTTGGCAAGGTTTTTAGAATAAGTAAATCTATGTTTTTCTGTGGGAAAAAGAATTGCGGTGTAGTTAACTTGGCTCGTAATTTTAAGTATTTCTTTAACCAGCTCTTTTTCTTTTTTTTAATTGTTAAGTTTAACCGCCTCTGTCTGTGCTAGTGGTACACACCACCGGTATCAGACTCGCAGGTCCCAGGTTCGATTCCCAGTTGGGGTACGTATATATTGTATTCGGTTTGGTTGGTGGTATGACTTTATTCTTAGTCCGCCTGGCTAGCTACTACCATCTTATCCAAGTCTGACGCCTTAACAATGATGTTTTCGTCATTATTGTGTTCTGCCAGTTAGAGATAAGATAGCCAGTTCCTCAGTAGTTGAGGATTCCAGGAGTAGTGCGCTTCCACCTTCAGACTTATCATCGCTTAACATCAGGTGTGATGAAGGCTAAGTGCTACCCGAGTCGAATCGGCAAGTATCGCGCCTGCATTGCACGATTGCACCTGCCTGGCGCGCCGCTCGCAGCAGACTAGCCAGCCCGCGAACACCGCTGGCCGGCACAATGGCGCCTTGTTGTCAGTGCCATTGTTTTTGTTTTTTTTTTTTAATTTAGCTATTAGGGCTGTCTTGGCATTCAGATGTCAAGGAAAAAGGGATCTAGAGTGTGTGTCAGATAACTCTGCACGTGCCTAGCGCGTTTTTGGCGCTAGTTACAGTGCATTTTTTGTTCTAATGTTATAGAAAAGATTAGTATTCGATTTTTACCGCGCGCAGACTTATCTAACGAGCACTCTAGTTGAAAACCAGCGTCAGTTTTCAAAAACTGACATATGCTGAACTAGATCCCTTTTGGTACAGTCGAGGGACTATCTTTCTTTTTTTATATAGGTATATAAATTTTCTTTTTTTCCTGTGTTGTCTTCATTTAAGTAATTTGTCGTATACTTAAGTTATAATTTGTCCTTCGACTGTATTAAATAAATGTTTTGATTGATTGATTCATTCATTTTTTTTTTTTCATTTCAAAATTCTTTATTTCATAATATAGGTAAAACAAATTATGTAACAAGTACTAGGCTAATACATGCACATTGAATAAATTTAAAGAAACTTTATTAGGCTAGACTTACCACCTATGAAAGCTTTAATAAATATGTATTCCACTTTACTTTTATCATCTTGAAATATTAACTATTAAATAGGTAGCACTATTTACAAAAAAGAAATTGGTACAAAACATTTGTATATGATTTGCTTATTGCATAAAGACAAGAAGAGGGTACAAAAATAATCAACTAAATTGTTACAAGTGAATGCTTTAAGTCACGGAAACAACCAGTAAACATCAGGTGGCGAGAGCTACCGCACCTCCCTCACCCGTACTAAGTATGGGCGACGCAGGGGGGGAACCATGCTGCCGCTGAGTGTCACTATTTTGGTCATGAGCATGCTCACCGCAGAGTGTTTTGTCCCAGGCAGGACCGGTTGGTGGGAACAAAAGATAGTGATGAGGCAAACGGTAAGTTCCGTATTTGTCGATATAGTTAATGTCGGATAATTGGGTAATACAAATGTTAGAAATTAATGGATTATGATGTAATTTATTTTTATTGAAGAATTTCTTTGATAGCTTTAATATGAATGTAATAAGAAGAGGAAGATATATTTTTTCATGTAGCTTTATTAAATTTGTTTTGAAAGGAGTATTGTATGCTATTTTAATAGCTTTATTTTGTATGACTTGTAAGTTTTGGTAATTTGTTAAACACGTGTTACTCCAAACTGGGCAGGCATATGTGATACAAGGCCTTACGAGAGTTGTATATATTCTAATTTTGGTTGCGGGACTGATATTAGTTTTGCGATTTAAAATAGGACTCAAAGCACCGAGAGCTTGAGCTCCCTTGACGCGTAATTGAGCTACATGTTTTGACCAATTTAATTTATTGTCTAGCGTAACCCCTAGATATCGCACATAGTTTTTCCATGGTATACAGTGGTCACCTATTTTAAGTGACTTTTTAGGTAAGCTGCGCTGACGGGTAAACATAATGGCTTCAGTTTTAGACTCATTCAGCTTTAATTTCCATTTAGTAAAGTAGTCACGTAATAGATCAACAGAGAATTGTAAGCGACCTACAATAAGGTCCAGATCATTAGAAGAAGTATAAGAGGCAGTATCGTCCGCAAAACAGGCAAGATGTGTACGGGGTTGGATTGGTATATCATTTAGATATAGCAAAAATAAGAAAGGGCCAAGAATTGAGCCTTGAGGTACGCCAGCAGGTACAGCCTGGACAGAGGATTTTATATTACCAATGTGGACCATAAATTTGCGGTTTAATAGATAGGACTGGATAAGCTTAATAATGAAACTTGGTAAGCCAAGTTTAACAAGCTTATGTAGAAGACCCTCATGCCAGACCGTATCAAATGCCTTTTCAATATCTAAGAGGAACATTCCAGTCGACTCATTTAAGTTGAGATGGTGAGATATATGTTCAGTGACTCTAGCAAGCTGTTGAGTCGTAGAGTGAGACGGACGAAAGCCAAATTGTTCGTTAGTAAGGTGGGTTTTAGAGACTGATTGCAAACGCTCATAAAGAATTTTCTCAAATAACTTGCTCAGAGATGAGAGTAAACTTATAGGACGATAGTTAGATGGTATTTCGGGATCCTTCCCAGGCTTTCTAATAGCAATAACTTTAGCAGTTTTCCACGCTGTTGGAAAATATCCCAGATACAAACAACCATTTATAATCTTAGTAAGGTAAACGACTGCCTTTTGTGAGAGGTTCTTCAACAGGAGATTGTGTATACCATCATCACCTGGAGATTTACGAGTCTTCAGGGAATTGAGGATCTCGCGAATCTCAGCTGGTCTAACAGGGTGTTGTAGTTCTGCATTCCGATACTCATTAATCGAAGCCAAAGATTCTTGAATTTCGGAATTCAGAACCTCACTCGTCCAGTTTTGTGTAAGGCACATATTATTATGAAATGCTGAGGCCAGAGCATCACATTGCTGTGCAGTGTTAGTGGTCAAGGAACCATCTGGGCACTTCAGGGGCGGTATAATACTGGTTTTAGGTTTCAGTGAATTACACACCTTCCATATATCAGAACTAGGATTATCAACACTAGCGAGCCTTCTATTCCATGAGCGATCTAAATACTCCCTAGTACGAGTTTTAATTTCGTCACAAAGGTTATTTATATTAAATCTAATATGCCTCTTATACTGTCCTTTAGGTAAGCTATAATCTATTCTACGTAGTCTATTTTTGTTTTTGATTAACTTTTTTATGAATCGAGGAAGACAAGACATCTCACCTTTTGATGTTGCAACAGGAACAGAAGAGTCTCTAGCTTTACAAATAATAGAGTGCAGGTCATTTACTGCTACATTGATGTCACTAACAGATTTAAAAGTCAATGGAGAAAGGAAAATGTTTTCATCCAACACTGAGCGATAACTTTTCCAGTTGGCATCCTGGTAGCGGAAACACTTTTCTTTTGCTATGCGGTCAAACGATCCATCAATAGTAAAGTATAAGGGATAATGATTAGAAGAAAGAGCAATACGAGCCTCTGGTTCAGTTATATTATGAACATTTGAACAAAGGACCAAGTCAGGATTGGTGGGGTTTTTGCCAATTGAATAGTTTACCTGTGTTGGAAACCTGGAAGCATGGATAGAATAATCATGATTTAACATGTGTTGGAATAGTGTTCTGCCACGTGTGTTGGTATAGGTACTATGCCAGTAGCTATGGTTTGCATTAAAATCACCAGCCAGAATAACACGAGGAGCCACCTGCAGCAACATATCAAGGTCAGTTTGGAGGAGAGGCAAATTGGGAGATTGGTATGCGGAAACTATGACATGTTCAGATCCTGATAAGTTAATTCGTATACCAATTGCTTCAATGTTGGTTGTTTTGGGTAATTGAATCAAAAGGTGTTTAATTTCTTTTCTCACAAATAAAGCAACACCCTGACCTCTACCACTGTGATGTTTATCTTGACGGTAACAAAAGAACCCAGGCGTAGGTAAACTAATATTTTTAGTCAATCGAGTTTCACATAATGCTATAATATCTACAGATACGGAACGTATCGCGAAATCAAGGAGTTCATGAATCTTACCTCGAACACCATCAGCGTTCCAAGAGAGTATACGTAGTTTATTGGCATTAGACATAGTGACCAAGATGAGTGAGCACGAGCATGACTTTCTCCAATGGAGATGTGCACGATGAAAATTGTCTTTTTAAACTTTTTATGACTGATAATATATCAAGCATTTCCTTAACAGCTGGATCGTCATTCGTAGGTGCAGAAGTATCAGTTGATATGGTAATACTTGGCATTATATCATGTACATGGGCAGCAGTGGCCGCTGCATAAGATTGAATGCTCGAAGTTGGAACTGTCTTGAGTTGTCCAGGTTTGTTTGGGATTATTGCTAATGGAGAAGATTTGCGTTCTGCATTTTTTCTAAGTTGAAGTCGATCCAGGTACGCGATTCTTGCACTGCATTTACTGTAGTTAGCTGGATGATCTTGCTCGCAGTTGCAGCACCGTGGCGGCTCTTTTCGATCTTTTTTGGGACACTCTGCTGTCGAGTGAGGTTCAGTACACTTTACGCAACGTGCTGGCATATTGCAGTTTTTGGAAGAGTGTCCAAAGTCCTGACATCTATAGCACTGCGTACCCAATGAAAAATTAGGTTTATATTTCTGCATTGTAACCACGCAGTTAAGGACGTATCTAATCCTACGGAATTTTAAAATATCAACTCCTGTTGGAAGTTGTATTAGGAAAGGAGGATATGCTTGTTCCATGCCTTTCTGTGATTTCAATCTTGTAATCGACACTTCTTTAAAACCCAGTCTACTGAATTCATTGAGTAGTTCATTTTCCAGATCGGCGGGTAGTCCTCTCATG
Organism: Crambus lathoniellus; assembly: GCA_949710035.1. Lineage (NCBI taxonomy): Eukaryota > Metazoa > Arthropoda > Insecta > Lepidoptera > Crambidae > Crambus > Crambus lathoniellus. Next base: position 2,570,286 of record OX453319.1, read on the forward strand.
ACTATCTTAGGCGTTTTCTCATCCTTGCGGGTGTAAGTTAGGAATGAAATACCTTCTTTACGGAGACCATCTTTAACAGCTTGATGTGCTTGAGGGCTGTAGCATATAACGGCGACTCTGTTGCCATTCCGGTACTGTAAGTGGAATTGGTTGCAAAATCGTCCAACGATTGTACGAATGGTTTCATGCGTCCAATCTTTCTTTATTTCTAGTAAAATTGGCGGAATGTGACCTGTTTTCTTTGGTGCAGCAATTGCTTCTTGAAGATTTTTGCCTTCTTCAGATGAGTCAACAGGGAGGTCATCAAATTGGTTCTTGGTGTGGATATCACGAGATTTATCGTAATATGAGGTTTGCTTGTTTCGAGGAGCATAACGCTTTGGAGCGCGCCAATCTTCAGCGGCAGCTTCGGCAGGTCGTTTGGAATTCAGACTGCTGCTTGATGATGATCGCACAAGATATTTATCCATTACGGCGTCTTCCCAGCTATCGACCACTTATCGATACAATGATGTCGCATCACTAAACGGTGTAAACAACTTGGTATGACTGTAACACAACTTAGCGCACGAGCTCACGGGACGAGCGCCGGACGCGTAATGATTGATTGATATATATGTCGGAGATATTTAATTGGAAAGACTAGTCGCGCCATCTATCGATGCAATTATGAGTTATCGGAGCTATTCTGTGGGTAATACAAGCAGCGCCACCTTTCGGTGGTTTGGTAATGTGTTGAAGTTGCCAGTTTGAATAATCTTATAAGATTAGTAACGCCATCTGTTGTGGCTGTTAGCGAACTTTCCCTGAGACAGTAGTTCGAGTGAGTAGTCTGTGGTAGCGTGTCTATGCGACTTGTCAATATCGGTTGACGTCTGTCAGTGAGACAGTGAGTGTTAATCTGCTGGTCATCATGGATTTCTTCCGCCGACGAAGGCGGGTTCGGGTTTGAGCTTCCTGCTCCTTCCCCGGGCTTCATCTCGTGAGGCTACTGCCCCACGGTGTTTGGAGCCGCTTTGCGCGGCCGTCCTCGGGACGGGTGGTATGCCCCGCCGGATGTTTGCGGCCCTCGGCGCGGTCAGCCAGCCGGGTGAGACCCCTTTGGGGGAGGCCCAGCTAGCGCCTGCGAGCGGGCGCGCAAACGGGGTATGGGCTATAATTTAGGTAGGGGTGTTAGAAGGGATGTGAGGATTGGGTGAGGTGGGCTGGGGAAGTGGCGGGGGCACAATATCGCGGGGCAGCGCCCATTTCTTCGTGGCTCTGGTGTTGGTGGTAATGTTGGGGGAAGGAGCTGCTGAGTCATAAATTTCTAGCGGCGGTGGTCGTCGTCTGGGTGCGATGCCCTGCAGGTGTTTGTGGGGGCCATGATCGGCGCTGTCAAACATTCGATGCGCCAGCTGCCCCACGAAGTCCTGCAGCGGCTGGATGTTGAGGTCCCGCGCGATGACCTCGTTGCGGACGTAGCGCCCCGCTTGGGTGATGATGCGGAGCGCCACGTTCTGCTGGGCTTGCAGTCTCTTCTTCTGCGTCTGCGAGCAAAGAGAGTACCACGCCGGCGCTGCGTAAGTGAGTCGCGACCGGACGTGGGTCTTGAATATAGTGAGTTTCGCCCGCAGCGGGAGTCTGGAGCGAAGGACAGGGCGTAGGATGGCCCGCGCGGCGCGGGCAGACGATATGGCGTGATCCACCTGGGTGGCCATAGTCAGGCCGCGGTCGATGTGGCAGCCCAGGTATTTGATGGTAGGCTGCCAGGCGATCTCCTGCTCCTTCATCGCCAGCTTCGGTGGCATGATCCGCTGGGCCCCGATAAGGATTGCGGTAGTCTTGCCCACGTTTACCGCAATCCTCCAGTTGTCCAGCCAGGGCGAGAGCAGGTTTAGCTGTTCCTGCATTCTAGCAGCGGCGACCATGGGCCACGGGGAGGATGTGAAAAAGGCACTGTCATCTGCGAACAGCGCCAGCACGACCCGTGGCTCCCCCTCATTCTGCTCATTGTTGACGGAGGGCATGTCGTTGGTATAGACGGCATCTGCTGGTGAAAAACTATAATTCTATTCTTGGAGCTCGACTGATTCTTTTAACCACGTGCAAAATGGCGGACGGAGATGAGATTTTATAACGAAATCCATTTCTATCTGCGACATATATATACCCCGCTGCCTGTGGATGAAAACAAAATGTCATGCTAGAAACTGCAAGGGCTACAGCACAGGCAATGGGGGAGTTTCCTGCAGTAATTTTTCGATGCACTAGATGGCGCTGTAACTCTAATACAACCTCCTTTTTTCAGCATTTATGGCAAAGGATTAGTTCATTGAGCCTCAAAAAGACTTGTGTGTCTGTCGGTTGTACTGTCAAATTAATCTGTATGGTTTTTGTGATTGAAGTTCACTTTCTACCTTATCTGTGGGATAATAATGTACTCTTTGGTCGATTATTGATTATTTTAAAAGCGGCCCATTCACGGCAGGCCGCCCCGCCATCCGTCTCGCCTCACGCAGGATAGTGAATGTTGTTGCAGGAGCCTCCTGCGACAACATTCACCATCCTGCGTAAAAGCCTAGTTTACATTGGTCGAGTAGGCGGCCGAGTTAAGTAGCGAGCGACAAAAAGCAGGCTAACTCGACCAATGTAAACGAAAGGGCGAGTAAACTGGGTAGGGCTAGCACAACTTGAGCGCGACTCGAGTGACAAAGAGTCGCGGGCACTTTCAACCAATCAGATCGCTCGTAGATAGCGCGCGCGACTTAAGGCGAAGTTCTGATTGGTTGAAAGAAGCGCGAGAAAGAGTCGCGCTAAGTTGTGCTAGACCTACTGAGCGAGTCGAGTGGTCTCGCGCGGAGCATAGTTGCTCGGCCAAGTTGTTCCCCACCACTTGTAACTCGACTCGTCTGCCTACTCGCCCTGTGTAAACCGTTGACTCGCTCGGAAAACCAACTGGGCCCAGTACTTTTACCAGAGGTTCTGGGCCCAATTACTTTACCAATGTAAACGGTGGAAGGCGAGTCGAGTAGTACCTCAGTTACTGGACCCAGGGGTGCTACCGGCTAAAAAATATGGATATGGGTATGGGCTTCAACTGTCATTTGAATTCTTTATTTTAATAAATTTCAGCAAAAATCTATCAAGATAAGGAATGAGGGATTTTCTGACAGATGATTAAAAAAGAAAAAAGTTAGTTCCAAAAAACTCAACAGATGGCGTTCATCAGACATGGGTTTGCTTTTTTTAAATTTGCTGGCTAGGGCCCTGTTTAACCATTTTTACAAGTCTACAATTATGTAAGAAAGCTAGTGAAGTACTTGTATTTTTACTCTAGTAGAACATCAGAATCACAAGTTGGCGGCCATTTTAAAAGAAATCATTCACTATTATTACGAGTGTAATGTCAGTGACATTGACATTAAGATAATAGTAGATTGTATTACAAGGGGGCAAAATAGCATATTTACGGCGAGGGCGCTATTTTTAATCCAGAGCGGAGTGAAGGATTCTATAGAGAATCCCGAGCGTAGTGAGGGATTCTAAAGTAGAATCCTGAACGCAGCGAGGGATTGAATATACGTCGCCCGAGGTGAAAATAATTTTGCGGCCGAGTAAATACACTTTGCTTTTCATAATAAGAAAAGCAACAAAAACAACTAAAACTACCTAGAAAATAAAAGAATGGTGGCGGGGGGAATAGCCTTCTCTATTTTTTTTATTATATTTAAAAAATTCGAAGTTCAAATAAACAAAAAATAAAAATATTATATGTCCATCGGATGCCTCCGATGTATCTCCGGGGTATCGAATAACGCACACAAAGAACTAAAAGTACCGCGGACAAAAAGTCCCCGAAAGTACGGCGGACACCGAGAGACTGGACTGGACAAAAGTTCGCGGTAGTCCCCGAAAAAAATAGAACAAACGTAAATAGGCGTAACAACGGACACAACGAACTTTAGTCTGCATTGAGCGCCCGATAGTGAAGTACGTCTTCGGGCAACAAATGACCGCACACTATATGCGTTGAGTCCGTGTCAAGTACCCGGAGGAAATATTTTGGACGTACAGGGACTTTTTGTCCCACGGGGACAATATTCCTTCGTCTGATTAGGCCTTAAATATACATCACTTTTCGAATATGAGAAATGAAAAATATTTATCAGCCAATGCATTTTGTACGGGACCGGCCGTTTATGAGCGGTAGCAGCCCCGGTGTACATAAACTGTGCGTAGACGGAGGGGTTCCGGACGGTGAAGAAAACCACTGGTTGTTGATGCTTGTTCGGGCAGAGTGACTTTATTGTTCTTCTTATAATGTCTGGATGCGAATGAATATTAATGCGAGGGCACGCAATATTTATAGCGACTCTAATTGTTTCCACGTATTTTCACACAAAAGAATTCAAAGAATTGGCTTACACGCGCAACGCTAAATCAGTTCTCGGAATTGTGGCAGTCCGCGTGTAAGGGAGTTCCGAGATGTGCCGCTAGAGGCGCGGCTGTACTAGAAGAGCATATCCCGAGTGAGCGAGATAGCGAATCGGACCTTAGGTACGTCGAGGCAATACCGTATCGAGAGCCCTTTGCATTTTACAAATTATTTTAACATTATAAACGATCTATATACAACACAAATAAAACTTATCTAATTTATCTCAACCTAGCAGAGGGAGTAAAATACACACAAAAATATCATTATATTATACAACGGTCAACTTAAGGAATTTTATATACATCTTATTTCTAAACACAATAAATCATAATAATCTGTCCCGCACACATTTATATGTCATTAGGTATTCCAATGACACTCTTTTTTGTTACCGTAAAAAACACTTGTTATTTACTTCGTGAAACAGAATTTACAAGTCCATGTTACATTTCGAAGTTTCGAAGTTGTATCTTTCGAGAAGTAGGCCCATCTCTGTGTGGTAATAAACAATAGAGGTGAGTGGATTCATGTCTGGTCAGCGACATCTATCGAGCTAATAAATAAACTTTTTTTTTTTTAATTTGCTGGTAGAAAATCTCTCATTCAAATGACAGTTGAAGCCCATACCCATATCCATATTTCTTAGCCGGTAGCCCCCCATAGATTTTTGCTGCTTTGTTGTATTGAACGTTGCTAGCTAGTTATCGTCATACCCGACGTCTTAAAACAAGGAACTGATAGCGGCTATTTTCTTTATAAAATAGACTTAAAGTTCCCAAAAACGTATGAAGTTCATACCCATAAAGTTACGCGGTAGCCCCCAGCCGGCCTAGCATGAGCGGCTTTTATCACGCGATATGATATGGTACGGGAAGCCGTCTTGCTTACACCTTAGTGGGGTAAGCAAGACAACTTGCCGTACCATATATCGCGCGATAAAAGCCGCTCATGCTAGGCCGGCAGGTCGCTAGGCCGCCGAGCTGCTCTTTTAAATTTAATGTAAACTAGGGCGGGACGGCCTGCCGTGAATGGGCCGCTTTAGTCTTCCTATTAGGCGCCCATTAGACTGTAGGTTTTGCTGTCAGTTTGCTATCATTCACGATTCTTTTAGCTAATCAAAATGAACCATTCATAACGCTGCCCGAAGTTCCTCTATACCGATTGGTTAGATAGTCATGAGTGATGGAATTGCCTGATTGTTGCATGACCGTCTAATGTACGCCTTACTACAGACATACTATTTTCTTTGCTATTTTCTATTAGGTACTTTTTCGTTTACTTCTTCAGAAAAAGTTAGGTTGCTATAGTGGGGTAGCGCCATCTAGTACAAATTTTTGAACTGCACGATGAAACGTCAAAAGAAACGTGTAATGTAATAGCCGCTTGGCTCACTAAATACCGTGCAGTGTAATAGCATTCAGTTCAGGGCGCTAGGAAGCACAGTCGTCGCAAGACGAGCGGATTGAACGGAGGTCTCGTGTCAATGCAGTTGTTCGCGATGTCGTGCATAAAAGAAAAATAAACTTTTGCATATCTCATTGAGATTATAGATGCATATTAGACAATTGGCTCCGACCATTAAAACTACCATCATCTGGGCTCCGACTAGATAATGGTAGCTCCGAGGTCGGAGCGTAGACCTGGATAACATTCATTCATTCATTCGAATGTCGTTTCGATAATCTGAGTATCAGGTACGCTACCCTGCTCGACACACTTCCGAACCGATGGTGTGGTGATCACGTTGTTCACAAGGGACTTGTGGACGATGAACCCGACACCCACCACCAATGGACTGTTGGTCGCCCTCCCGGTGGTAAAGTGAGTTACCGGATTGCAGGGTTATCGAGTCCTCCCCCTCTCTTCGGACTTCAGATAACCCAATGATATCCCAATGTAACTTACTTATTGCTTATAGGGTCCTACCTAACCAGCTTTGAATACGTGTAAGTAATTTTGACATTACCAGCGAGTCGCTATCGACCAAAGTCGCTGCCGTGTGCACTGGCCATTACTGACCATCTGTGGGGTGCTTTTAGATAAAAAAAGGGGGTCAATGTCAACTTACCTGTCACATTTATTTGTCAAAAAGTGACAAAATTGTCGGATTGTGACGTTTATTATTTATTATCTTTAAGTGACAGTTGCAATCGCGACAATGGGGGATTATGCTGACAGCTATAAAGAAAAAAAAGTTGATTTAAAGTGGCGACAGATGACGCTCGCAAATAACGAAATGATCAAAAGTAATCTAAAGCCCTCAGTACATTGACACTTTTGAACGAACAAGTTTAAAAAGGTTCTTTCAAAAGTGTCAATGTACGATGTATTGGTCATGGTCGCCGACCATGGTCGGCCATCCTGTACTGGGGGCTTTAAAAGCCTAGAAGTTAGGTCAAAAACACGCATGCACGACGTTGCCAGGCTATGCTTGTCATGTCATGTCAGTCGAGTGCGGAGATCATGAAGTTTGACTTAATACTCAGAGGTAACTGGAGCTCTCACCCTGAATAAAAAAGTGTCGCCAGCAAATTTGACATTTATGTATGTAATGGCTGTCAGCTGTCTCATATGACCATACGTATTTTTTTAAAGTGTAGGTGAGACGGAAGACAGCCACTGTGTTATTTGTGGTATTCAAAAAATTGTTCGTGCTGCACTCTCCAGTTACCTCAGTATTAAGTCGAGCTTCATGGCGGAGATTTTACACGGTTTTTGGATTAGTAGATTTATAAAAAAATAAAATAATTTTTGTTACTTCGTTGTTATTTTACTGTTTTAATATTAGACAGTGCTACCTACTTGCTACCTACGAATTTGAAAACAAATCAAAATGTTATCAACTCATCATTTTAGTTTATTCCTGGTCAGACCGACTTCGCTATTTGTCAGCGCCATCTCGTTTCATTATTAGACCTTTTTTTATTTTTTTTCTGTCCTTCAAAAATCCTTTATTAACAAATTAATCGCTCCCAAAACACATATTCGTATTACGGAACGTAAATCGCTACGATAGCCCCACAAGCGAGCGATTTGTGAACTAAAATTGCATGAAAGATTCAAGATTCAAATTTGTTTATTCAATTTAGATTGTTATTTACAATACTTGTGAACGTCATAGAAGCTACGCCATCGGTTCGCAAACCCTACAGCGGGAGGCCTTGGAGAAGAACCGGCAAGAAACTCCAAGGGTTGTTTTTTTCTCCCTGTTTTATTTCATACAGAGTCGTCAAATTGAAAAATGACCTTAACATGGTATGACTAAGGTCAGTTTTCATCACAATTACACAATGGGTTATGTATGAATAATATAAATACAGTTAAGTATAGGCGAACTAATGATCATAGCGGTGAACAATTTTCAATTACTTAGGAACTCTACTTAAAGCTTTAATATTAGTTAAAAACAAAAGACAATTCTACTATATACTGCAAGTTGCGCCATACATGTTTCAAATGTAATTCTTAATAAAATGAATAAAAACAAAAGAAAACACATTTTAAGGCAAGCAGATAAGAGCAGACCCATTCCCACTGGCAGCACCCGTTCACGAGGTTCCGTTTTTGACGACCGATTTGGCGCAGGGGTAATCTACCTGCCTTCTGCGCCAGAGGTCTCGGGTTCGATTCCCGAACAAGACAAATATTTGTGTGCATGAACATGTCTATTTGTCTTGGTCTGGGTGTTTTCTATGTATATTAAGTATGTATTTACAAACAAAAAGTATTTAAGTATATATTTATCCGTTATCAAGTTCCCGTAGACACAGTTTCTTAAGAAATTAACTGCGGGCTTAGATAATTGGTGTGATTGTAAGAAAATATTTATTTATTTATTTATTTATTTATTTATACGAGCATGACGCATGAACCAGCCATTGCTTCGCTCAACCATATTTTAGGGAACGTAACGACCCGCCTCACACGCCACCACCGTAGAAATGTTTTAGTGAGCATGACATACTCAAACTGACTACCTTAAATGACCGAATTAAAAGCTTAACTAATATAAACGCTAATAATATAAAATACTAGCTGACCCAGCGCGACTTCGTTCCCGTGGCCCTACCCCCTACTCCGCCCTACCCTACCCGTACTCTACCCCTACCCTATCCCTACCCTACCCTACCCTACCCCTACCCCTACCCTACCCCTACCCTACCCTACCCCTACCCTACCCCTACCCCTACCCTACCCTAACCCTACCCTACCCTACCCCTACCCCTACCCTACCCCTACCCTACCCCTACCCTACCCCTACCCTACCCCTACCTTACCCTACCCCTATCCTACCCCTAGATCCTTCCTTGGACTTCCACGAACATTTCAAGACCAAAATTAGCCAAATCGGTCCAGCCGTTCACGCGTGATGTCGTGACCAAGGGAAATAGGGATTCATTTTTATATATATAGATAGGACACGACTCACAATATCATACAAGGAACATTTGTTACGAGTGTTACGACCAAGGTGTTTTGTCGTTCAAATAATCATTTACAGCGTAATAGCCTTTTTTGAGGAGACCACTCTTTATATGATTCTTAAACTCTAAATATGGTAAATCCAAGATATCACTTGGGATTTTGTTATATATGTGTATACCTTGACCAACGAAAGATCCGTGCACCTTTTCTAAACGGTACCGAGGCATTACGAGCTTGTTTCTATTTCTAGTATTACGATGGTGTAAATCACCATGTTTGGTATACAAGTTAATATTGCGACGTACAAAAATAATGCAATTTAATATAAATTGAGATGCCGCTGTCAGTATACCTATTTCCTTGAACTTGTCTCTAAGCGAAGTTTTGGAGCCTAGTTTATAGATGGCCCTGATTGCTCGTTTTTGAAAGATGAATATAGCATTAATGCCAGCCGCTAATCCCCACAAAAGAACAAAGATATTATAATATAACTTATATAACAAGATTGTGCACTATGAAAATAAAAGCATGTCAATTTGATTCTATGCAGTTACAATAAGGTTTATTTTCGTATGACATTTCGATAAACGGAAAAACGAGCCGAGCGAGAGGCTCCTAAATAGGATTGCATCCTTGTCTACTGGGCTGCCACCATTAAATATTTTTGGTTGTAGTAGAACTTAAAGGAGATGTCCTAAAATGGATTTTTAAAAATCATGTCAACTAACCACAGTTATATAAATTTATATTGATACTTAGTCCAAAAACAAAGCTATTAAAGTAAGTTGTATAATTTTAAAGGCCCTCCAATTCCGAGAAAATTAATTTTAGGTGTTCATGAAAAAGCTTCATAAATGCCTGCCATTAGGCTTAAAAAACAGTATCCAAAGCCGTAAATAATATTGGAAGTAAAAGAAAAGGACTTTAGAAAACATTTGCTGTCAAAATTATCATTGCTAATGTCATAAAAATATAATTGAAAATAGAATCGATTCTTATTTCGATTATTGGTACAGACGCCATCTAGTTTGGTTTGATATAAAACATATTATTTGGAAAACATTTGGAAAAACGTTCAGAGATGGCGATGCTATCGGCTAAATTATGTTGTTTGCTATATAATATTTGATCAAAGAAATTGGACGACGACGAATTTATGAATGGTTTTATTGATAAATTCTTCGATCAAATGCATATTGGACAAAGATCTTTGATAATACGTGGAATACCACCTCCCCTTGCTGCGAGCAACTTTGAATTTGACATGACATTGACAATGTCCTATTTGACAGTGAAGGTTGTTCAGTGTTGCCAACCCTATATAAATATTTATACCATAGAAATAATCAAATTATTTAATTTAAAAAAAACGGCGGTCTTTATAATTTTTATTTTAGAGATTTTGGGTTCTCAATTTTTGTTACTATTAGATAAATTCACTTTTATGGTGGTTAGTTATCCTTCGGAATAAAAATCTTATCTCCATACAAAAAGAGGACATCTCCTTTAAATCAGATTAGAGTGGTTCGTTGAAAGTAGAGGACTGTTGAGTGACAGCCAGTTTGGATTTAGAAAAAATAAAAGTACGATGGACAGCATCGGAATGAGCGATTTTCTGAGAGGCCATTTAAAAAAAAAAGCTTCCAATTGCTTCACTAGATGGCGTTGAATAAGTATGTACATGTCTATGGTATATTTTGGTATGAAACATATTTAAATTAATTACTTTTTAAAAACCCAAAGGAAACTAATAATATATTAAATAAGTACTACTGTGAGGAACAGAAACGAAATAGGTAAATTTAAAGATTTAGGTAAATAAATAACATCTGTCTGACGTTCCGTTTTACGTAAAAAAGTCGCGTCAAAGTAAAATTTATAACGTTCCGTTCCTTCTAACTGCATAGGTGGGACAGCGCCATCTAGTGACTGAGCTTTCAGAAAATCGCCCATTATAACTACTGATATCCGAATAGCTTTTTCTTTAAATGAATCTCTCTTGGCAGCCTTCCTTGATATCACGTCCGCCTATGATCATGTAGTTTTAAGTATTCTCCAGGACAAACTTATTAAATTACAGGTGCCTCCAATAATAATTAATTTCATTATTAACATTTTTTCTGATCGAACGATCAGTTTAAATCCAGGAACTGAAAATATGAAGTCACGGTTAGTGTGGAACGGGCTCCCACAAGGTTCCGTGCTAAGCCCACTCTTGTACAATATTTATACCCACGACCTAGAATGTTCCCTTCCCGATAACATTGGCATACTACAGTATGCTGATGATTTGCTAATTTATTGTACAAACAAATCGATTGAAAACTTGTGTAACTCACTTACCGTGAGTGATGTTAGGCGTACATGTACCTAACTTTACAGGGTGATCCATCGGGACGGGTCAGTATGTGAAAGTTTGAAACTATAAGAGATAGAGATAGGTATTTGTTCTTAAGAACCATGTCGTCGATTTTAGAGTTCAGAAAAACTGCATTCAAAGATTTAAAAAATACTCATGCACGACCCGGGAATCGAAGTTTTTCTTAATTTAAAAATCGATGACATGATTTCTTAGAATATCTCCTTCTTTTATAGTTTCAAACTTTTCCATACTGACCCGTCCCAATGGATCTTACAATAGCTTTCTTACATAATGGGCGATTTTCTGAAAGCTCAGTTACTAGATGGCGCTGTCCCACCTATGCAGTTAGAAGGAACGGAACGTTATAAATTTTACTTTGACGCGACTTTTTTACGTAGAACGGAACGTCAGACAGATGTTATTTATTTACCTAAATCTTTAAATTTACCTATTTCGTTTCTGTTCCTCACAGTAGTACTTATTTAATATATTATTAGTTTCCTTTGGGTTGTTAAAAAGTAATTAATTTAAATATGTTTCATACCAAAATATACCATAGACATGTACATACTTATTCAACGCCATCTAGTGAAGCAATTGGAAGCTTTTTTTTTTAAATGGCCTCTCAGAAAATCGCTCATTGTAGACTTGTAAAAATGGTTAAACAGGGCCCTTGCCAGCAAATTTAAAAAAAGCAAACCCATGTCTGATGAACGCCATCTGTTGAGTTTTTTGGAACTAACTTTTTTCTTTTTTAATCATCTGTCAGAAAATCCCTAATGGGCGATTTTCTGAAAGCTCAGTCACTAGATGGCGCTGTCCCACCTATGCAGTTAGAAGGAACGGAACGTTATAAATTTTACTTTGACGAGACTTTTTTACGTAAACCGGAACGTCAGACAGATGTTATTTATTTAACTAAATCTTAAAATTTACCTATTTCGTTTCTGTTCCTCACAGTAGTACTTATTTAATATATTATTAGTTTCCTTTGGGTTGTTAAAAAGTAATTAATTTAAATATGTTTCATACCAATCATACCAAAATATACCATAGACATGTACATACTTATTCAACGCCATCTAGTGAAGCAGTTGGAAGCTTTTTTTTTTAAATGGCCTCTCAGAAAATCGCTCATTAGGTACTGCTTTCGTTGTCGCGCTCACAACAAATCGGAACGATGTGTGATGGCCCCAGTACAGGATGGATGGCCGATCATGGTCGGCGACCACGACCAATACATCGTACATTGACACTTTTGAAAGAACCTTTTTAAACTTGTTCGTTCAAAAGTGTCAATGTACGATGTATTGATCATGGTCGCCGACCATGATCGGCCATCGTGTACTGGGGGCATGAGCATTTGGCGCAAATCGGAACGTAGCCTTTGTTGTCGTCACTGTTGTCAGTCAATTGGGCGTTTTCACACTGGACGATAACGGTAACGACACGATATTACACCGATATCGTCCCGATATCGTCCGCCGATATCGGCACGATATCGTCACGATATCGTCACGATATCGTCACGATATCGGAACGATATCGGTGTGTGAAACGATAACCAGCAGCTTGCTATGCGGTTAGTCGCATTACGCCAGCGAAAGTAACCGCGCGGCTCCAAGTTTTATATTAGTTATTATACTAGTATATTCGAGGTAATAATGGCAGCAGTAAACAAATTACGTTTGCTTTATCTTTTATATTTACGGCGAAAAAAACGATATCGTCAAAGAACATTTTGGGTTGGTCCTATTCTTCAAGTGCGATATTTATTTTTACATGCACATATTACTTACCTATATAAAAAAGCGCCTTTAAAAAAATGCCACCAAAAAGTAAGAAATAAATAATACCTCTATACTGAATTAACATTATTAGTTATTAGTTATTAGTAAGTAATTACTTTCAAGACGTCGGGCACTTCAAAGTACTTACCTACTTAAGTTATTTGTTGTGAATACAGTATTAGAGTTAGAGGTAGGTATTATTTCTGACTTTTTGGCGGCATTTTTTGAAGTCACTTTTATTTTTTATAAAAATATTTTTTATGTCATTCTTTTTAGTGCATCATGCAGGCAATTTTCGTGTACCTACCTATTATCTTGGTAAATAGTACCTATAGTATAAACACATCTTAGATTTCTGCGCGAACTGTCCATTTAAATAAAACACTTTCACGGATTTTTTCACGCAATTTATTTAACAACCAAGTTGTTAAATAAATTGCGTGAAAAAATCCGTGAAAGTGTTTTATTTATACCTATAGCACAGTTTAAGCAATCTTTCTATACATTTGGACGACGCACTTGAAGTTGGGCGATGCCGACGCCTGTATAGGTATTTACGTAAGTACGTAAGGGTTGTCACTTTAAAATGTGTCGGTAGACCTTTTACGACCCCGGGTGGGTACATTGGTATAGCGATATTAAATTAACAAAATAATTTAATAATGCAAATGCAATGTCAAAATTATTAAAAAATTCAAGATGGCGGCCGACTTTTTTGTTTGTAGGCTGATTTCGATGAAACACGGTTTTTGGTACTATTTTGACAAAAAAACAGCAACGCAATGTCAAAAATATTAAAATCCAAGATGGCGGCCAACTTTTTTGTTTGCAGGCCGATTTCGATGAAACTCAGTTTCTGGTTCTATTTTGACAAGAAAACAGCAACGCAATGTTAAAAATAAAAAGAAATCCAAGATGGTGGCCAACTTTTTTGTTTGTAAGCCGATTTTGATGAAACTTAGTTTCTGGTACCTATTTTGACTAGAAAACAGCAACACAATGTTAAAAATATAAAAATCCAAGATGGCGGCCGAATTTTTTGTTTGCTGGCCGATTTCGATTAAATCCAGTTTCTGGTACCTACTATTTTGACAAGAAAACAACAACGCAATGTTAAAAGTTTTAAAAAATCCAAGATGGCGGCCAACTTTTTTGTTTGCAGGCTGATTTCGATGAAACTCAGTTTCTAGTACTAATTTGACAAGAAAACAGCAACGCAATGTTAAAAATATTAAAAATCCAAGATGGCGGCCAAATTTTTTGTCTGTGACCCGATTTTGATGAAACTTGGTTTTTAGTACAATTTTGACAAGAAAACAACAACACAATGTCAAAAATAAAATAAAACCAAGAAAGCGGCCAACTTTTTTGTTTGTAAGGCGAGTTTGATGAAACTTAGTTTCTGGTACTATTTTGACAAGAAAACAGCAACGCAATGATAAAAGTATTAAAAAATCCAAGATGGCGGCCAACTTTTTTGTTTGCAGGCCGATTTCAATGAAACTCAGTTTCTGGTTCTATTTTGACAAGAAAACAGCAACGCAATGTTAAAAATATAAAAATTCAAGATGGCGGCCAAATTTTTGTTTGCTGGCTGATTTCGATGAAATTCATTTTCTGGTACTATTTTGACAAGAAAACAGCAACGAAATGTTAAACATATTAAAAATTCGAGATGGTGGCCGACTTTTTTGTTTGTAGGCCGATTTTGATAAAACTCGGTTTTTTGTACTATTTTGACAAGAAAACCGTTCTTAACACAATGTAAAAAATACAAATGGCCAAGATGGTGGCCTTTTTTTGTTGTTCTTTCTTTCTTCTCGCTTATTAAAATGTACAAGCTTGAGACAGAGTCAATAAGTATCATCATCATCATCATCCTGTCAAGTAAAAGATTTAATTAATTATTAATTTGCTTTAACACAAGCACAGTAAATTACGACGTAACATCCTTCGTAATTTACTATGTTTTTGACAGCTGTAAACCGTATTTAAAAAAATAAAAAATAAGTAAATAAAATAATAATGATTGTGACATGATGTCGCACTTAGGGTTTAGGTCTAGTAAGGGCCGGGTGTCCGAGAGACACCGGTGTTAAATAAAAGAATACCGTATGTACGTACACAAAAATTTATTTGGGCGTGGTCCGAAATGCCCGGTAAAATTATTTAACGTTGCCTTTCCATGCCCAGAGTTGTACTCTCCTGGCAGCTCCAAAGATGGGGGTTTCCAGCTGGGACGGGAAGAACGTTCCCGAAGGTCCCGGGTAAAACGGCGAAGATGCTCGGCAGGAAACGTAAAATTTAGGGTCACGCACGCACCGGCGAAGCTGCAACTGGGTTCACCAGGAACCTCGGACCCTGGAATTGACCGTAATCACGGGTCAAAAAAGAGTCAAGAAATCCTCCTCTGATTGTGACCGCGGCAGAAGACTGGTAGGAAAGTACCGAAGCAGTATGCGGTGATGAGTGTTGGTCGCAATCAGATCGGAGTTACACAAATAATTTAAAGCACTATCATTGGCAAATAAATAATAATCAGATGCTAGAAAACAATCTACTTAAGCAAATTAGCAACAATAGTACAGTTAAATAGGTATCATTAGAATAAGTTAAAATATTATTAAAATATAAATATGCAAAATATGAAGGTGGCTAAAAATATATTTAAAATATAACTGTACTACTAAGCTAGTTTTAGAAACACTTGTTCAAAACTTACCAATACGTGGGTTTCACAAAAATATTTAAAACTTGGCACTTAGGCACGAATAAACTAATGCATGATTTTAAAATAAAAATATCGTATCATCCGCGGTGTGAACGTCGCGAGAAAATGGCGAGCGCAGTACAGACACGATTTGTCTGCCGAGCGACCGGCGCCCGGCCGGTCGCCTCGGTCGGAGTGTTGTCGGGCCGTACCAGCTTACAGCTTTATTAAAGTGGCGAGGGGTGAAGGGCTACCTGCGCGTGCGTCGCTGTCAGCTCAGCTGTTTGAATTTTTTGCGTTCAGAAACATATTATAATAAATGTAAATATTGCGTACTTAGTTAAATTTGTTATTTTATTTTTATTATGTAATTATATATTTTCTTTAATATTGATTTTGATATTAGATTTAAGTAGACTTAGGTTATTTAATTTATGTATTTAAATGTGTGACGTTTTACAACGTTACATACAATGGGATGATTTTGATATATAGACGAAGGCGCTTTACAGGTTAAGAAATATGAATCGGCTTATTTTAATATTTTTCTTTAACAAAACTTCAACCCATTCAAACGTCAGGGGTAGGTCAAATTTACCTTGCAAAATTTCATGACAGACAGACAGACAGATACAATTATAGGTGAAACTAAATAAAACTTGTAATATATTTTATTTTGATACTTCTAAAATGCCAACCATAATTACTTATTTTATTTTATTTCGCAATACACCAAAATGTACCTGCCACATTTTAATTTTGTTACAACCCTTCCGTAGTAACGAAATACCTATACAGACGTCGGTATCGCCTAACTTCAAGGGCGTTGGCCTACCAAAGAAAGAAACAAAAACAAAAAACGGCCACCATCTTGACCATTTCTATTTTTTTACATTGTGTTAAGAACGGTTTTCTTGTCAAAATAGTACCAGAAACTGAGTTTCATCGAAATCGGCCTGTAAACAAAAAAATTGGCAGCCATCTTGGATTTTTTAATACTTTATACATTACGTTGCTGTTTTTGTGTAAAATAGTACCAGAAACTAAGTTTCATCAAATCGGCTTTCAAAAAAAAGTTAGGCGCCGCCTTGTCTTTTTTTTGACATTGCGTTGTTGTTTTCTGGTCAAAATAGAACCACAAACTGAGTTTCATTGAAATCGGCCTGCAAACAATAAAGTTGGCTGCCATCTTTGATTTTTTAATTTTTACCATTGCGTTGCTGTTTTCTTGTCAAACTAGAACCAGAAACTGAGTTTCATTGAAATCGGCCTGCAAACAAAAAAGTTGCCCGCCATCTTGGATTTTTTAATACTTTTAACATTGTGTTGTTGTTTTCTTTTCAAAGTTGTACTAAAAACCAAGTTTCATCAAAATCGGCTCACAAACAAAAAAGTTGGCAGCCATCTTGGATTTTTAATATTTTTAACATTGCGTTGTTGTTTTCTTGTCAAAGTTGTACTAAAAACCAAGTTTCATCAAAATCGGCTCACAAACAAAAAAGTTGGCCGCCATATTGGATTTTTAATATTTTTAACATTGCGTTGCTGTTTTCTGGTCAAAATAGAACCAGAAACTGAGTTTCATTGAAATCGGCCTGCAAACAAAAAAGTTGGCCGCCATCTTGGATTTTTTAATACTTTTAACATTGTGTTGTTGTTTTCTTGTCAAAATAGTACCAGAAACTAAGTTTCATCAAAATCGGCTTACAAAAAAAAGTTGGCCGCCATCTTGGTTTTTTTATTTTATTTTTGACATTGCGTTGTTATTTTCTTGTCAAAATTGTACTAAAAACCAAGTTTCATCAAAATCGGCTCACAAACAAAAAAGTTGGCTGCCATCTTGGATTTTTAATATTTTTAACATTGCCTTGCTGTTTTCTTTTCAAAATAGTACCAGAAACTGAGTTTCATTGAAATCGGCCTGCAAACTAAAAATTTGGCCGCCATCTTGGATTTTTTAATGCTTTTAACATTGTGTTGTTGTTTTCTTGTCAAAATAGTACCAGAAACTATGTTTCATCAAAATCGGCTTACAAAAAAAAAGATGGCCGTCATCTTGGTTTATTTTTATTTTTGACATTGCGTTGTTGTTTTCTTGTCAAAATTGTACTAAAAACCAAGTTTCATCAAAATCGGCTCACAAACAAAAAAGTTGGCCGCCATCTTGGATTTTTTATTTTTGACATTGTGTTGTTGTTTTCTTGTCAAAATTGTACCAAAAACCAAGTTTCATCAAAGTCGGCCCGCAAACAAAAAAGTTGGCCGCCATCTTGGATTTTGGAAATTGCCTTTTTTTTATAATCGAGATGAAGATTTGCACGCACTCACACTACATGTCGTATGCACCATAATATTAATTTAAAAATGAATTATAACAATAAAGACGTGATAGCCCTGGAAGACTTGTCCCGAGTAACTATGAACGGCGTTGTATGTAACTCGGGACAACCACTCCCCCGTCTCACCCCGCAAGCCCCGTTCGTTTGACCTGTCTAGACGTCTCCGTCGGCCTACTGTATGAAAAGTTGCTTATTCTGTGCCTATAGTATGTTAGGATGTACACATAAACCGCATCAATCACAAATACTCATCTGCCGGCCTAGCATGAGCGGCTTATAGCGCGCGATATGATATGGTACGGCAAGTTGTCTTGCTTACTCCGAGGCAAGACAATTTGCCGTACCATATCATATCGCGCGCTATAAGCCGCTCATGCTAGGCCGGCTGATGTAAAACGTATCAAAATCGATTCAGCCAAACGTGAGATATTCACGGACAAACATACATAATGTACATAAAGGGTCAAACTGAGAACCTCCTTTTTCAAAGTCGGTTGTAATACCAAAACCTTCTCCTAAATGTAACGAATACTTTTCTGAAAACCGCATCTCGCGGACAAACCTTCATACATACATTCGGGTCAAACTGAGAACCTCCTTTTTTGAAGTCGGTTAAAATACTAAAACCTTATCCTAAATGTAACAAATACTTTCCTGAAAACCGCATTAAAATCAGTTCAGCCAAAAGCGAGATAGTCGCGGACAAACATACATACAAAAAAATACAGGTCAAACTGAGAAGCTTCTTTTTTTTGAAGTCACTTAAAAATTATTACTATCGTTCGGTCATTGTCGATATTACATACTCGAAATAGAAGGGAGAGGTGAGGCAGGAGGAGATCCACCTCCTCTCTCCTCTCCACCAATCAACAAGCAGGCATAATCGTCGCGGAACTCACACCTAGCAAATCAAGAAACAAGCGCTACCAAGCGGTGGCTTTTAGCGTAAAAACCCAATCAATCCAATTACCCTTGGTTACTTTCGTTAATAACCGGCTTCGCATCTTCCGCACTTGTGTCGTCACCGATATCGGCACGACAGACGATATCGTTGACGGTAACGACACAGTGTGAAAGCATTTAGTAGTGATTGTATGAAACTGCCAGTCCGACGATATCGTGCCGATATCGTGTCGTTACCGTTATCGTCCAATGTGAAAACATGTTGTGATTTTGTGTTTGATTGCATTGATTTCAGGGCTGCCAGATTGTATATTTTTATACATTTCTTGTATAATTTGAAGGTCTTATGTATCTTCTATGTGTAATCAGCCTCAATGTATAATTTTATACTTATAAATTTTTGTACATGATTTTTTCCGCGAAACATGACGCAGTTTCATAAAGCGTTGACGTTAACAAATTGGCAACAATATGCAATGTCCTCTTTCTTTTCTATACATAAGAAAGGGATAACCTGATGAGATTTCCAATGCTTGAGTCACATTAGCGGGCTACGGCGAATTATCGGGTCAACGCAATACGTGTGGCCGACAACGCGTAGTACATCGCGACAAGACGATGTTATCGGGACACTGTCTACGGCGCTTCAAACTGATTTGACGCGACAATATTCGCTTGGGTGGCTACACCTACGTCACTTCAGTGTCGTCCACTTTGAAGCGGGCCAAACGTGCTTTGCTACTTTGTAGCTTTGTATGGAAATGAAATATACCTAGTACCTAATGATAAAATAAAGCAACTTTAAATAAAAAGGTATTAATTTTAATAAACTACAATAAATTGTAATAAAATTAAATAATACCTAAGTCTGTCCCTGGAATTGTTGCGAGTTCATTGCTGGTTGGGATAAAAATTTTGCAGTACATTGACAAGTTTGTATTAAACCTCCTTGATACTCATATAATCCTAGTACCGATGGCTAACACAATTGATAAATCATTATCGGATCCAAATGTGAATTTGGCGGGAAATAGTGCCCCAGATACGACACCACCTAATTTCGTGTCTCAGAGATTAGCTAAAAGAAAAAGACACGGTGAATTTTTTGAAGAAATGGAAACCTTCAAGGAAGAGATAAAATTAATGATTTTATCACAAAATAATGAATTGAGTAAAATTTCTCCTACACTGGTGGAAATTCAACAAACAAATAGAAGTATTGAAAATTCTGTTACTTTTCTAGCGGCACAAAATGAAGAGCTGAAAAATAAAATCGAGCAATATGAAATACAAGCCAGAAAAGACCGAGAACATATAATATTACTTGAAGATAAGATTGAAGAACTTCAGCGGGAATCTAAGAAAACTAATTTAGAATTAAAAAACGTTCCAAAGGACATGGTCAACAAAGTACATTCAATTTACATAAAGATAGTAAATATAATTAAGTAATATAAATAGAAATATGAATTATTACGTAGTTTTGAAGCTCTCTGAACTTGGGAGTTTTTATTTCAAAATAATAAGTAATGCAACGTGTTTTCGCCATTATGGACCATAGAGAACAACATAAGTCATGTTGTCATCATTGAAGATAGTGATGGGCCAACTCGGTATAAACGCGACTCGTGCTAACTCGAGTTAAAATTCATGTAACTCGATGTCTTTGTTTTGTGTTTACCAATTTTAGATGATTCTTAGTCTAAGACGATTTGATTTAAAGCCAACGCCCCGCGCCATCTTAGTTTGGTTTTAATAAGAGCGATTTTGCAACAAAAAATGAGAGCACCGTAATCTCGTAATCGTTTGATTCGTTAATTTTTCGCGCCCCTATCTAAATTAGAGTTTAATCGAATTCAACTCGAGTTAACTCGAGTTAGAGCGAACACGCACTTGTGATTTTTAATCGGGCGATAGCTTGGTCGTTCTCAGATTCAGTATAGAGTTATATGGCAGTGCGCGCACTGACGATTAAACTATCGACCGATCAAACTATCGACAATGACTGGCCGATAGTTGTACGCTCAAACTATCGCACAACTATCGGCCGGGTGGTAATGTGCATGAAGGACTATGTGAACGCGCCCACTGCATTCAACTAAACTATCGCCCAACTATCGGTAGACTGTGCATTCAGTATCGAACTATCGAAAATGACTGGCATATAGTATAATAACAATAGTTGTAAAACTATCTATCGGAAAACTATCGCACAACTATCGGCCTGTGCATGAAATACTAGGTGAGCGCACGCCCGGATTCAACTAAACTATCGACCAACAATCCGTCGGCTAAAAATCACAAGTGCGCGCAGGCTCTCAAAACCAAACTATCGGCCGACAGTTTGATCACGATCGTCTTGCGATTCCGACTAAACTATCGCCCGATTAAAAATCACAAGTGCGCGTTGGCTCTTAGGCCCAAAGCCCAACTCGAGCTAAAGTAACCTTCTCGAGTCGAGTTGACACATGACACATCACTAATTGAAGAATTTGAATTTGTCAATTGGACACAAATTATATAGACTAGTACAGATAGGAATCAAGCCTTATAGCGGCCGTTTGTTAGTGAATGACGGACCCCGATTAGAGTTTGACAACATAGTGCTGCCAGTACTATCGACACCCTTGATTCGTTATCGATAGTTGTGCAAATCATCGACGTTTGGTACAACCCTAGTAATATATTATTTTAAATTCTGCTCAAATAAAAAACACATTTGATGAAAGAAGTCATTTATTACTTGAAATTACAATTTTATTAAATACAAAGTACATAAGTATAAGTTGAGATTTATACAAGACAAAGAATGAGAGTAATGAAATTACTTACTAAATTAACTAAGAAATATAAATACTTTATCAGCCACAAGAAAAATTAAACTGCTTGCAAATATTTAGTACGCACAAATGCTAATGCTATTTTTCCTAGTAGTTTTATTTAGTATCTGCCATTTCATTATTTACTGTTAATATCACTTTCAATACAAGACGCAATAACCTAATTCTAATAGTTAAACATTTAATTCAGTAAGTAATCAATATAGCAACTAACAGCAGTAATTTGCACCATAATTCTGATTTGATAACTTATTACCGCAAGAATAGGCAGACACGGGCATCTTCGCAACACTCCACGAACCTCGTTGAGACTCAAGTTATCTGAAAAGATTAGATTTGGTTAGTATAGATTCTACATATTGTTACTATAATCTGCCATAACATTTTATAAACAAATAAGTGATAGTTGAACTGAAAAGTTTGTAAATCAAGAAAGAGTAGTGTGTATAAAGCACATTTTGTTTGTTGTGCCGCTATGCACAAGTTATAGATAATCAATGTTTATAGTTAATAACTGTTATTAAGTAGATAAGCTTTGTACATAGACTGATGAGAGGTAGTATATATAATTAAGTAAGATCTAAGATAGTAGGTAGCAGTAACAGTTATAACATAGTCATAAGACAATCACAATTAACCATCATTCGTACCGACAACAATCATATATTATCCCACCGGTACACTTGTTATAATTCTGTTCTGTTTGTCAGAATCAGAAATATGAATTTGATGATAAGGCATTTTAAATGTTTTGACAAAGTTATTGAATTACTTACACTATTATTTTCTCTTGACTTGGTATTAACAACTTCACTAAATTGAAACTTGTTAAATGTGACAACTGATTATTTAAATTTAATCCCAAGTAATCTACTGTGCTTTATCATATGATATTACCATATGATATCACTTCTAAATGTATATTGAAATAAGGTATTAGGAAGGTTTTTTTAACAAAACTAATCAATAATTAATTACACATACCTACTTATATTCATATAAAAAAATAAACAAACATTACCTACCTTTCATTCATAACTTCTTCTTCAACATGTCAATGACAAGTACAAAATCATATGTTGTTGGCCCAAAACTGTGCCACTCTCACCGCATTATCTGCAGCCAACATGAGGTCCTCACGCGTGCAGGTGTCCGGGCATGCAGAGCAATCAATGAGGTGGGCCATGGTCTGTGGAGTGTAACCACACCTGCACGCGAGATCCGTGTCACTGGTGAAGCCCCACCTGGACAGGTTGTATTTACTTCGACCAACTTGGGTACGGAGTCTATTTAAAGATCTCCATAATTATCTAGGAAGTCTAAGGCCAGGAGGGAGCTTCTCCTGGATGAGCACATATAGGTGTGGAAGGGTAGCAGAGTTTTCCCACAGTTTAACTTTGGTTAAAGAGGCCTCCGGGGTGCCAGGCATGACGCACTTGTAAAAACTATTGCGACTCTTTAGCCTTTGATAAATTTCATAACTTTCTGAGAAACCGAATCTTCTTTACTCCGGTTAAGTTGTGAACTGTATTTTCTTTTGTTTTGGTTAGTTTTAAGAAATACAAAGTTGCCTCTTGGAATTACCTAAAACAACAAAACTCAAATTTAGGTTAATGTAATAAATAATTTTTACATAAAACTACGTAAATAGATTTACTTACGTGTACCGAAGGCATCTTCGAAAATTGTATCCATATTTCTGTAAAGAAATATCTGAGAAAAAGTGGAAAAACATCTAAAGAATACTAGAAAACCGAAATGAGTAAAAAACTAAATAAACGTCATCTTGAAATTCTTGAAAAAAGTGACAGCCTTAATTTTAGCCAATGGGGGCACACCAACAAAATGGCGGTCTTAATTATCGCCAATGAATGGGTATCGGGGCTACCGGCCACTAAGTTTTGACCTATTCTATGGGTGATTCCAACGCCTGCAATTGGAAGATTCTAATATTTCTAATTTTGTATTTCACGTTGCGTTGTGACTTTGCGCTTATTTTTGACCCTGGATTAACTATATTGTTAAACAAGACTTTCGCGTTGAGTTGGATAACCAATGTTCAATCAAACCCAGGTATGAAGTTGGAGTAAAAAAAAACTGCTTTATTTTTATAGTGCATCTTAGTTTCAGTTGCCTCTGGCTGGATGCATTTATTTGCCATTCATGCTACCTTTTATTAAATACCGAAGCTGGTGAACATGAGAGACTAAGTACTTGGGCGTAACATGGTTTGCTTTTGGGAAATCTGTGAGAAGACTAAGACGCCATAATATCAGTATGAAGTGTCCATTGCTGGCTGTCCTATTATCACAGAATACTAATTACTTATGTGGTAAGCATTTTGTTTTTCATTATGACCACCTAGCTAGTTGTAGTATCTTAAAAAACAAAAAAAGAATAAGTACCTACTTAAATAAAAAATGTATAATATGATTGTAAGTGTGTCAATTATTTTCCATCTTTAATTAGACCTGCCTAAAGTAGGCAATAGGCATGTTGTTACAAAGTACCAACTACTCATTAATCATTAGGTATACAATATCATTAAACGTACATTAAACTTGAAAACATAAACAGATATTATAAAAAAATACTCTTGTTGCTAAAACTGTTAAAACATAAGGTTTCATCTGTGTTTATTCTAACTGTGGTTTGTTTTCAGCCTGCAAAACGGATAAGTACACTCAAACAGACATGCTGTGCATGACTAGACAAGTGACTAGACAAATGACGAGACATGCCAGAATTGGTATTGGACAACAATGCCGCAGCTTCTAATATTCAAGGTGTTAGCCCACCAGAGCCATCACAGCCACCACAATTACCGCATGTTCAAAGTGGGCCACTTTGAAGGGAAAGGAATACTACATCATTACCCAACTATAAGAGAGCTTCAATCACATCTATTTGCTGTATATTTCAATAATGCAGAAACAGAATGTTACATTTGATTCATATCAGGTGAAACAAGCATGTTCATACTGGTATGTAATATTTTGTTGAAGTGCATCCGGTACAGAGTACTCCAATGAAAAACCATGAATTGGTGGAAATAATACTATTGGAGGATATTTAAGTCTTGTCATGTTTCCCAGAGAGTTTACTATAAGTACATGTTTTACTTGACACTGAATATGATAGCGCTTCTGTCTTGTAGGGAACAGGACTGTTTGTTGTTTTTGTCATGAAATGACAATAATCTGGTATCTTGGTCGGGCAAGACACCAAAACTATTCAAGCTCCTTCCAGCAGGATTTTAAGACTACATATTATCAACAATATTTAAGAATATTAAAATATTCTAACAAAGGCTAATCTTTGTTAGAACGAAGAAACGGCATTCACAATTGTAAAATAATAAATATACTATGCTTGTATTTGTTTCTCATGTCTAAGCAACTACTCATACCTACACAATAATGCTTTTAAATACACTTTCCAGCTAAGTGTCTAAGTGCAATAAAAATGTTCTGTTTTATCCAAGCTGGTCGATTTATCTCAATCTCTCAATATATTGAATAATTATGTACCTAGGCACTTTCTTAAGATTTAAGTAATAAATCTTTTTATTTATTGTCTCTAAAAACAACAAGTATTCATTAAACAACAAGTATTTATTCAGTCTTGTTTTATATTGTGTTGTTCTTTCTTACCTATATCCTGCTACCCCTAAGTGTACGGCCAGACTGCCCGCTCTGGTTGAGCGTCGGGCGGGGCGGGGCGGGCAGCGTTTATCATTTGGTTGCCGACGCTCCGGCCGCTACTCAAAACACCACTATGCGTTAGCATTTATTTAACATGAACGCTGCCCGCTCCGCCCCGCCCGACCCTCTGGTTGAGCGGGCACTCTGGCCGTACACTAAGTATACTGTCACAGTGCAGAGCGTTAAGCGGGGCGGGGCGGTCAGCGTTCAGCTCATGGTTGCCGACCTTCATGATCGAAGTTGCCGCCGCTCCGGGGCGGCCGCTACTCATGAACGCTGCCTGCCCTGCCCCGCCCGACCCTCAACCAGAGCGGGCACCCTGGCACAGATTACGTACGTACACTTAATCTACTGCTAACCCTATATTTGTTTGTAGTATTTTTAGTGTAGGTACATATGAAAAACATTGAAATTCAAATAAGCTTCGTTATTAGTACTAACATTTTTGACACTATTACCCTCAAATAAATGTAAGTACATTTACATATAGATAAAATCCTTAATTCAAGTCGTCATTACATGCCTCATGACATGATTCCAAAACCTTCAGTTTAGCATAATAATTCACTACTGGTGGCCTACCACAAGCTCTTATAGCAGTTATTTTTAAGTTGAGAGAGTGAGACGCCGCTATACGGCGTGTAGAGCGGCGTCTCACTCTCTCAACTTAAAAATAACTGCTATAAGAGCTTGTGGTAGGCCACCTGTTCGTCATTTTAAAGCGCCTTACGTTTTTTAAGAGCAAAACCATAGTCTATACACTTGTTGCCAGCGTTCTGACAAAAGGTTTATTAAAACTTAAACGTCAATTAACATTGTACTCCCAAGTTCTTAGAGTTTTCTAAGTATAGTGATAAAATGTGCCAATATTAACAAACATAATAAACCAAAAATCATCGGTGTAAATTTAGTTTGACAACTATGCCGACGCCCATACAGAAACTGACCATCTCCATTAAAAGATGAAAATATGAATGGCTTGGTAAATATGGTACTTACCCTATCAAAAAGTATAGGATGTGATATGTCCAAGTCTGACATAAAAGACATTTACAGACTGAAAGGTAAAAGAGGGAGCGATAGTAATAACACACCAATAATTTTTGAAACTTCATCAGCGATCCTAAAGAACGACTTTTTGAGACAGTGTAAATCTTTTAATGTAAAACAAAAGGGTAAGCTTTGTGCTAAGCACTTGGGCTTTACTACAAATGAGGATACCCCCATTTTTATAGGAGAGCAACTTACTGCTAAAGGATCCCGATTATTCTTCCTGGCTCGCAATCTTGCAAAGACGAAGTCATACAAATTCTGCTGGACCAGCTTTGGAAAAGTTTACGTCAGGAAAGATGAGCAATCTTCTATTATCTTGATCAAGAGTGATTCTCAAGTGCAGCGTCTACTACAAGAAGCATGACTGGATATTACCTTTTTTTGCTTTTTTGATAATTTTCATTTGTTCTTTGTTTTGAATAACTACCGCGATTTAACTGTATGCTCTTATTGCTGTTACTGCTTTGCTTTGATTTTCTTACTCAATGTACACAAACTAATAACACTACTATATGTACAAACACTCACACTACTTCCAATCCACTTACATAACATAAATTGTATTTACATTCATACCAATGATCTTATATACAGCTTGAAGATTATTCAAAGTTCTTATACTGTTCGGCTTTTGCTTTTGCTTTTTCACGCATTTGCTTATTTATGTTATACATGTAAAATACTTAAAGAATTAACACTGTTAGTCTACAAATTTTTAAATTATGAATAGTTTCCTAATAAATGATCAAGAAATAGATACTATTGAAATTGCACAAGCTGTCAATTGCGATATTAATGAATTACCAAAATATATCCAAAAAAAGAACTCGGACTTCACTATTATAACACAAAATGTACGAAGTGTTTACAGTAATCTTGACGACCTACAAATAAACTTGAACCAAATTAACTTTGACTGTGATGTACAAATTCTAACTGAATGCCGGCTGAATTCCGAAAAGCTTATTCCCTCTGTTATTGGTTATAATGGATTCGCCACCAAAAATAATCTTAACCAAAACGATGGAGTAGTAGTATATATAAAAAACACGCACGAGTCGAAAATATCTGAAATAAGTCTTCAACATGCATCCTGCCTTCAAATCATTGTTCACAACATAATTATCCTTGGCATATACCGCTCTCCATCAAACGCAAACGCTGACATCTTTATTAATTCACTTAGTGCCCATTTAGAAACTATAGATAAAAATAAAAACATTATTGTAACAGGGGATTTAAATGTAAACTTAATACCAAGATACGATGAAAATTCTCAAGAACGTAACAATCGTCTAAACTATTTAAACATGTTGTCGCTCCATGGGTTTCTTCCGGGACACGTATTACCAACCAGAAACAGAGCTTGCTTGGACCACTTCATGTTGAAACTTGACGATGGTAAAAAATCAGCCTTTGTATTCGTCTTGAATACAACTGTAACTGATCACTCCATGGTTCTATTATATCTATCTAATATTAAAAATTCAAAAAGGGTATATAATAAAACTAAAAAAGTCATTAACTTTGAGAACGCGGCAAAAACATTAGCAAATAAAAATATAAATGTGTTACTTGAAAGTGATGACCCTGGTTTTATAACAGATAATTTAATTAATATTGTTAGAGATTCATTAGCGGAGAATACACATACTATTAAAATTAATAGTAGCAAACGTATCTGTAAGCCATGGATCACGCCCGGAATCTTAAGATGTATAAATAATAGGAATAAAATGCAAATGAAAATACGATTAGATCCAGATAACGATATTTTAAAAATAACTTATAGACGCTATCGCAATTTCATCAACAATTTGATTAAAAAGTTGAAACGCAGATATGAGAGAGAACAGCTGGAGATATCAAAAAAGAACTCGAAAACCATGTGGCGGTGCATAAAAGATTTAACTAATTATAAACAAACTAAAAGTTCAAATAGTGATTTACTTTATGTCAAACCTACAGCTTCAGAATCAGTAAATAGTGTTAACGGCTATTTCGCTACTATAGGAAGTAATCTAGCAGATCAAATTAAATTGAGTAACGCAACAAACACAATTAATTCTTCTAATACATTAAATCACCCACAATCAACAATTACTACAAATAGCAATTTGACACCTACAAAAACTTCTGATTCATCTTTTGTGCTATTAGAAACCGATGAAAGTGAGGTCTTTTCCATTCTTATGAACCTCAAACAAGATAGTGCTCCTGGATGGGATAATATACCAACCCAATTCTTAAAGATGGCACACAATATTATTGTCCCGATAATTTGTCACTTGGCGAACCTTTGTTTTCAACAAGGTGTTTTCCCAACAGCACTAAAAAGAGCAGTAATAACACCTGTGCACAAGGGTGGAGATAGAAGCAGTATAAATAATTATAGACCAATTTCGGTTTTAACCTCCTTCTCAAAGATTTTGGAGAAACTAATTAACAGAAGGTTAACAAGCTATCTTAACAAATTTAATATTCTTTCGGACGCACAGTATGGATTTAGGAGTGGCATATCTACTGAAGACGCAATTTCAGGAATGACATCACATATAGTCAAACTAGTAGATAGTGGTAAAAAATGTATTGCTGTATTTTTAGACATAAAAAAAGCCTTCGATACTGTTTCTGTACCCATTCTTGTGCATCGGCTTGAGGAATATGGATTCAGGGGTACCTCTCTCTCTTTATTGGCCGACTACTTGAAAAATAGGAAACAAGAGGTTAAAATAGATTGTTACACTAGCGATCAAGTAGAGACATCTTACGGGGTACCCCAAGGAAGTGTACTTGGGCCAACTCTATTTTTATTGTACATAAATGAACTTAGTAAACTAGCAATAAAAAATGGAATGATATTTACATATGCTGATGATACCGCTATAGTATTTTCTGGGGACTCATGGGACGACGTACGTAAGATAACAGAAGATGGACTTGCTCTAGTTGCCCGTTGGTTAAATAAACATCTACTTACCCTCAACATATGTAAAACAAACTATATTTGTTTCTCAATTGATAAAAGAACCCAACCTAGTAAAAACTTTAAAATCAGAATACACAAATGTCCAAATACAAATACCATCTGTTCCTGCTACGATATTGAAAAGGTCTCAACTACTAGATACCTAGGAGTTATAATTGATGAACGTCTGTCGTGGCATCAACATATCGATATGGTTTTGACTAGAGTTAGGAAACTTGTATTTATTTTTAAAAAGCTCAGACACATTGCTGATAAGATATTGTTAAAGAAAATATATATTGCCCTGTGCCAATCAGTACTGAGCTATTGTATTCCAATATGGGGTGGGGCGACAAAAACTAAGTTCCTAGAAATTGAGAGAACGCAAAGGTCCTTGCTCAAGGTCATGTACTTCTTGCCCTATAGATTCTCAACTGAAACATTATACACTAATTGTGACCTTCTGTCCGTTAGAAAATTATATATATTTAATACAATTATAAAAATTCATAAATCCATTCAATATGACCCAAATATAATGAGCAAAAGAAGGAATGATAGAGTTATTCCTATGACTCGAGTCAGGACAGTTTTTGCAGCTAGACAATATGATAAACAGGCTGTTTTTCTATATAATATAATTAATAAAAAACTTAATATTTACCCATTAAATCTATATAATTGTAAGAAAACCCTAATGGAGTTCCTAAAAACTCAAAATTACATGCACACAGAATCCCTATTAAAGAGTTAAGTTTAATAGCAGATTTCTGTAAAAATTAAATGAAAACAAATATGACAAAACTACTTTTAATGTAATGTAAATAACAGTAATAATAACACATAAATTATCCTGTATATAATATTATAACACACATAACATTCGTTACATAAACAGACACAACACACCACACCACAGCGCATACAAACACAACACATACATTCATTACACTCACACATACACACAACACACATCCATACAATACACGTTTTCTTAGTGTTGCATGTGATAGATTTAGGGCGGATAATATAGAAATAGAACTATTCTGATAAAATCATTAAACTGTTCAATTAACTATAAACAAAACTATTAAGCTTCTATTTCAATAAGGTCAGGATTAATAAAAGTCTCAAATCTAAATATAACTATTCTGATAAAAGCATTAAACTATTCAAATAACTATAAACAAAACTATAAAACTTCTATTTCAATAAGGTCAGGATTAATAAAAATCTCAAATCTCTAATAAACTATTTTATTCTTTTGAATCGTCCTTTTATTTTTTTACCTACCACCCGTTAAGGACATCTTTTAGCTGACAAGAAAAACGGGCGAAAAAAACTCACCAGCTTTAACAGAAACAACGACATTTACAAATTATCATGTCGTTGTTGAACATACAACACATTTAAGAACATTTACAACAACATTACTTTTCATGATAAAAGATTAAACAACATTTACGAATATCATCAAGCATTTTCTATAATCTGTTACTTTATATTATTTCAGTACTCACATAATTTATTCGAAACCGATAAGGACAACTTTAATTTAATATAATCAACAAATAAGCATTTACATTTAACAAGTTACCGAATATCCTTCGAACAAGGGCAAATCTTCAGCAATATTTACTAGACAATACATCAGCATTAAACAGCAAGAAATAACAAGGAATGAGAAATATGAAACAACGGAATAGTTACTTAACTTGTACACCGCTCACGGCTCGAACCAGACAGACTAAATAAAATGGCTGCCTCAGCTTATAAATGTTAGCGTCTACCGCCAATTCAACAGATAATTATTGTTTTAGAAAATTACAGAAAACACCATAATACAAACATAACAATTATGAAAAAGTATTCTAAAATCAAATAATGATTTTACATAACATTATTTATAAATACAATAATTACAATAATTATCTATTTGTTTTCTTTTCAACCGGAAGTAACGTGTACTTACTAACGTAAAAGTACACGCTACTTAGATACTTTATATTACATTACATTTCAGTAATAAATTAATTGATATGAATATTAACATGATTTTATACACATTATTCAGTACTTATAGGTAAATTAAAGTACAATTGCTTGATCATGCTTTGTTGACGGTTGGCCCCGCCACGAATCAAAATACTTTTTATTAGAAACAGGATACATGTAGTAAAATGCTATCTCCATAATTAATATAATGAATTTAGATGTAAGAATAACTATATGAGATTAATAACAAAACTCCATATCATATCGCTTTGTTGTCGGATGGCACCGACACAAATCAAACTACTTTTTAATGAAAACACGATAAATAAGGTACGATGTTATCCCCAAAATTAATTTAATGGATTTAGGTGTAATAAATACTAAATTGAATCAATAACAAAATTTGATATTCTATCACATGCATTTTATTTTTACTTAAGTACCTAGTTAAACTAAAAAATTACATACCTACCTGTGTTACATCATATTGGAAGAGCGGTAACTTCCCAATACAGGTATTTTATATTCTTAAAGGGAACGTTACCACAATGATTTATTGTGTACTATTTGGTTTGTAACTGAAATAAACATTTTTTCATTTTTAATTTTTTCACCTAAGGGATTTCCGATGACAATTATTATTATGTTTTGTAGCAGATGTGACTTATGGTATGCTAAATCTTATTAGGGCTCCGTACCTAAAAACAGGACCCTATCACTAAGACTCCACTGTTCGTCTGTCTGTCACCAGGCTGTATCTCATGAACCGTGATAGCTAGACTGGTACATAGTTCGCACAGAGGATGTATTTATGTTGCCGCTATAACAAAAAATATATCTAAAAACAATAAAAAATATATTGAAGTGGGGCTCCATTACAACAAACAATTTTTTTTGCCGTTTTTTGCTCGATATTAATAACGGCAACAGTGCCCGTAGTGTAAGTTTTTATGTCAAGCAAACGCAAACTATTTCGAATGCGTATTAATGTCAATTTGTATGAAAACTGTATTAGCGCCTCTAGCGGCGAGTAGCGCGCTTATATAGTTTTCATACAAATTGACATTAATACGCATTCGAGATAGTTTGCGTTTGCTTGACATAAAAACTTACACTCGGGGTACAGGTAACCGCTTGAAATATTCACAGAATATTTAGTTGTAAATTCACTTTAAAAATACCTAAATAATTAAATTAAAGTAAAATAAATACACAGCAGTGGGCGTGGTACGGCTGAAATAATGATGATAAAATAAATATCGCTCGCACTTGGCTGGTTTATCGTGATAGCCCGTAGATTTAGCGCGCCAACGCGACACGAATCTTCGCCCGGCTAGTGTGTAGTGTAGACAAGAACATCGCGTATGCTCGACAACGATAATTTTAGCGCACCCACGCGATACGAAGTATCGTCCGCTAATGTGGCCCCACATAATAATCAATCATCATAGTGAAAATCAAGTAAAAGGTGAAAAAAAATATCTTATTTCACTACATAACAGTTATGAATCGTTATTTTTAAGTTCATGTATAATGAGGCGTGATTTTGTATAATTTCAGAAACCTGGCCGTATAATTTAAAATTTTCAACTGGCAGCCCTGATTGATTTGATTCCTGAATTAGTGTGTTATTTGGATTGGCGGGAAAACCTTCGAAAGTGAAAGGCGCGTTTTTGAAACTTTTGAAATATTTTTGCTATTTTCTTTATAGAAAAGTGTTTAAATAGTTATTGAATAATAAGTATTAGGCTAAAAGTAGCCTAGAAGCTCTTTTAGTCATGGGGAAACGGAAAAAACATAAATTAGATGGGGACCCAGTTCCAGCCGAATCCGACTGTTCCTCGGATGATAACGGGGACGAAAATAAGTATAAACCATACAAAATTGAAAATTACACCAGACAGTACCCTGAGGACGGGGGAAATTTTGAATATTTAGTCATTTACGAAAGTCTTATTGAGGGGAAACCCATAGGAGACAGGGACCTAATGTCCTTAGGCGCTGTACTTAAACGGCATAATAAAGGAATCAAAAGGTTCAAGAGGATAAATCGTTACAAAATAGGAGCAATTTTTGAGCGGCCAGGGTTAGCCAATATGGCCCTAAAATACTAAGTCTTTGGTAGAACTTCAAGTAAAATGCACCATACCAGCAAACCTAACCGAAATCACAGGCGTAATTCGAGGCGTTCCCTCTTACATGTCCAACTATAACATTTATAACGGAATTTCCAGTTCAAAGGACGTCGTGTCTGTACGCCGACTGATGCGCCGT
This sequence comes from Crambus lathoniellus, assembly GCA_949710035.1. NCBI lineage: Eukaryota > Metazoa > Arthropoda > Insecta > Lepidoptera > Crambidae > Crambus > Crambus lathoniellus. The sequence continues at coordinate 2,604,069 of OX453319.1, forward strand.
GGACGAGATGAAGACCAGAACCTCATCCTGATTCCCACCCAGACCGTAGCCATTACATTCTCCTGCCCTACCCTTCCTGATAGCGTCGATATAAACTGCTGGTTTTTCGAGGTAAGCCCGTACGTTCCTCCTGTGAGCCAATGTCTGCGCTGCCTTCGATTTGGACATATTGGCAAATACTGTAAAAATGCTCAGAAGTGTTCGATTTGTGGTGAGAATCACCATTATAAACAATGCGACAAAGCTTTAAAAGACGCTGTTTGTATTCACTGCAAAGGAAACCATATTTCCATTTCTTCAGAATGTCCAAAGAAAAGGGAGGAAATTGAAAAACATAATTTAAAATACAAAAAAAGATCTTATGCTGATGTTTTTAATAATAAAAATTTTCCAGAGTTATCTGTTAAACCTGAAAACCAATTACAAAATTTACTTAAATCAGATGTTGTCCTTAATCTAATTATATCTACAATCCTAAAATTATATTCACAAAAATCATCACCAGACCAGTCATCTCCTATAACATCGGAGACTATTAAATCGGTTTTATTAGAAACATTCAATTCCAGTAAACCAAATACAGCTGTTAGAAAAAAATAATGGATCAGCTTAACATAGTTCAATGGAATGCTCAGAGTTTATTAAGTCACAAACATGTCTTCACACAATATCTATATCAGAATGACATTCATATTGGTCTCATTTCGGAAACTTGGCTCCAATGCACAAAAACTATAAATATCAAAGGTTATAAGATAGAAAGATTAGATACAGGTTCCAAACACAATGGTGTTGCTATTCTTATTAGAGATTATTTACATTACCAAAAATTTCAAACCTATTATGATGATTCTCTGCAAAACATAGCTATAACATTAAATATTAACAATGAAACTCTATCCTTAGTTAGCTTTTATAGCCCCACTTCAGCTATACCTAGCAACTTTGAATTCATATACCTCGATAATTTAATAAAATCATTACCCAAACCTTTAATTCTAGCAGGTGATTTCAATGCACACCACACCATGTGGGGTTGTGCAACCACTGACATCCGTGGGTCAACACTTTTAAATGTTATAAATAATAATAATTTATGTCTGTTAAATGATGGCTCTGTAACAACCGTCGGTTCACATAACTGGCGGTCTAATGCCCTTGACCTCACTATAGTCTCTCCCAGTTTGGCCTTAAGATGTAACTGGCAAGTACATGATGACTCACTATGCAGTTATCATTTTCCTGTTCTTACAAATTTATTATGCAATCCTTCAAACATTGATGATAACAGTAATGTGGCTGCAAATTATTCAAAACCAAATTATAAAACTGTCGACTGGAAAAAATATAAAGAACTGACAGATATAATGTTGTGCCATTCTAATTTTGATCTAACCAACTCCGAAATGTGCTATAACTTACTTTCCAAAATCTTACTAGAATGTGTATCTGAAGCAAATACTGTTAAAAAATCTTTAGCACATCAGCAAAGACATGGTCAAAGAAAAAATAAATTAAAACTTCCTTGGTGGAATGATAAATGCACACAAGCTGTAGTAAATTGCAAAACAGCTTATATAGAATTTAAGCAAAACCCTGTTGAAGAAAAATACTTATTATTTAAAAAGAAACAAGCACAAAAGAAGTTAACAATCAAAAGGGAAAGGCAGAATGCCTGGGTAGAACTATGCAATTCATTCAACCGCCAGACACCTTTATCTATCATATGGACTAATATTAGAAAATTCAATAAGTCATACTCCAGTCCTAGTAATAGTCACCATTCCAATAATTGGATTCAACCGTTCTTAGATAAGTATACTTTAAATGCACAATCCCAACCATTAAGCGATTATTCTTATCACAGTCCTAATACAGAACAGTTTTTTATGAAACCTTTTACTATCACTGAATTATTAGCTGCCATAAATTCACGTAGAGACACTGCTTTTGGTTTAGATCACATATCCTATAAAATGTTCAAAAATCTTAGTAAATCTGGCTGCAATATAGTGCTTCAAATATTTAACTCATTATGGCACCAGCAAATAATTCCAAAGTCATGGAAAATTGATTGTCTTATCCCTTTACTTAAACCTGGTAAAGACAAAAATCATCACGACTCATATAGACCCATAGCATTAACATCTTGTGCAGCAAAATTATTTGAACAATTAGTGAAACAAAGACGAGTACTTTTTAGAACATAACCATTTATTGCCTTATAATCAATTTGGCTTTAGAAGAGGTCGTTCAGCAGTAGAAAGCTTGAATCATTTGTATTTAGATATTCATGAGGCTTTGTCAAGTGGCAGTTTCTTGGTTTGCATCTTCTTTGATATAACAGGTGCCTTCAATAATGTTAATCATAATGTTCTAGCTGATGAGCTGTTTTCACTGGGATTACCTGAAAAATTTATAAAATGGATCTTTAACTTCTTAAATAATAGAGATGTTTATGTTAAACTTAAAAATAATTTATTTGGTCCACAGTCATCCAGTAAAGGTGTCTGTCAAGGTGGGATATTAAGTCCCTTATTGTTCATATTATACATACATAGGTTAAATAACATACTAGGAAATAGCACAAAAAATCTACAATATGCTGATGATCTCACACTATATTGCTCTGGCAATAACATGCTTCAAGTTGAGCAAAAACTTAATAGTGCTTTGACTAATCTTAAAAGTTATTTTGATTATTTAAAATTAGATGTAAATTTAAATAAAACTAAAGTTGTAATTTTTAGTAAAAGAAAGAGGCTACTTACTAATATATTCTATGATAACAATTTACTGCCGGTGGACGATGAAGCCAAATTTCTAGGTGTCACTTTTACACGTAACCTTTCATGGGCTAAACATGTTTCTGGCTTGACAGACAAAGCATTACGAGCTTATAATATCTTGAAATCATTAGCTCGAACATATTGGGGAGCTGACCCGAAAATTTTGCTTATGCTGTATAAATCCATTGTTCGTTCTCATTTTGAATATAGTTTTCTTTGTTATTCTTCCAATGCGGCACTTGTAAATAAACTAGAAAAAATACAAAATAAAAACCTTAGGCTTATCACAGGAGCAATGAACTCTACCCCTATTGTATCAATGCAAGTAGAATGCAATATACCTCCATTAATGCTGAGATTCAAATATTTAAAATTTAAATTTATTCTTAAGTTACATAGCTTAAATGATAATAATCTTTTAAATGAACTAAATAACAATAGTGTTCATATTGTACATACATCAGCATCAAACTGTAAATGCCCATATATCCTTCATGATTTTATAGAAATATCAGCATATGTTAAAGACAGTAATATAAATTGTAGAGATCACTGGGCTTGCTATTGTGATTCTTATGAAAGTAAATTTCCTCTCTTAGAAATAAACATTGATCATGACTTGCGAAATAAAGAGGCAGTGTATGAAAAATTAGCAATGATCACGCACAATTGTGGTGACCATCGACTGTGTTCCACAGTTTATTGAAACGAAGGTTTCTCATGCAAAATTAAGTACTTAAGCTAGGCCTACCGTACTAGAAGATAGTGTCCGTAATCCAGGGGTGCTGGTCGCTGTCTCGCCGGCGCGCGCCTGGCCAAACGATCCTCAGTCAACCCCGATGGGAAACTGTTATAGCTAACACTCTTATAACTACACAATGCCCTAATAGGCAGCTAAAACTTTCCCGGCGCCTTTCAAGGCGAACACACACGGGTCACAAGTCCATACCCCGACCGGAGCCCTAGTAGGTGCAAAACGAAATCACGATCACAATACGGGTAGGTAACTGGCGCGGCACGTCGCTACAGAAACACACAAACGTGCCTCACGGCTGCATACGGCGTACTGGCGATCCTACACCGGCCGGCCGAGCGCATTGTCACGTGACCTTGACAATGACAACGGACCGCTCGCAGCGCGGCGCGAACATCCCCCCGTCCCGGACAGTAGCAAACTGTCCGCCAACTCAATCTAAGGGCAGGCGAGAGAGGGTAGCGATCGCTCGCTTCAAAACAGAGTCCCCCACCAGGACCTCGGCAAACCTGGGCACACCATCCGACCCCGGATGAAGCTGAACAATGCGTCCTAAACGCCAGCGGAGGGGCGGCAGGTTTGGATCCTTTACCAACACGAGGTCTCCGGTCTTGGGTGGGGTCGTCCTATCCGACCACTTAACGCGTTGCTGCAAAATGTGCAAATACTCCAGATGCCAACGGCGCCAAAAACTCTGCGTAAGCTGCTGGAGCAATTCAAATCGCGAGAGCCGTCCGGAGGGCACTTCGGAATAAGGATATTCCGGCAAGGCGTTAAGCGGTCTGCCAATCAAAAAATGGCCCGGCGTAAGGGCCTCTAAATCATTCGCGTCCGAAGACAACGGACACAACGGACGCGAGTCGAGGACCGCCTCAACCTTACAAAATACGGTCGCGAGTTCCTCAAACGTGAGGACCGTCTCCCCAATAACGCGACGAAGGTGAGTTTTAGCGGCCTTTACAGTTGCTTCAAAAATCCCTCCCCAGTGGGGGCAGGATGGCGGGGAGTACTGCCATCGTACCCCTCTGCGAGAGAGTGTGGATCCGATCTCAAAATTATTCCTATCCAAAAATTCACAAACTTCTTTTAAATACCTATCGGTGCCCTTGAAATTGGTTCCACAATCGGACCTGATTAACGACGGCATTCCGCGGCGAGACACAAAACGATTCAACGTGGCTACAAAGGCTTCTGTGGTGAGGGCACTAACCACCTCCAGGTGGACCGCTTTAGTGGTCAAACAAACAAATACACACAAGTAAGCCTTTTCCGTTCTAGCATTACGAAGCCGCGATGTCTTAACGGTAAATGGCCCCGCAAAATCCGTTCCAACTCCTGAGAAGGGCATCGATTCGTTCACTCGATCGGCAGGCAAATCACCCATCTGGGGCTGCATCGTATCGGCGCGCAAACGATAACACGGGAGACAACGAAAAATAACGGATCGGATTATTCTCCGCGCTGACAAAATCCAGAACTCTCGTTGGAGGAGCGCGGTCAAAGCATTACAACCGGCATGAGCATTCTTAACATGTCGGTCTGTAATCAACAGTCTAACTAACGGTCCATCCTTGGGGAGCAACAAAGGGTGGCGTGATCCGTACGGCAGGTTGGCATGTCTGAGCCTACCTCCGACACGCAGCAATCCGGTACTGTCCAAGAAGGGATTCAACCGCACCAAGGGTCCCTTCAACTTGGGCTTACTTGAGCGCAGGACTTTCAGCTCCGGTTCAAACTCTCGCTGTTGCGTCACTCGCAACCAATGCAACAGAGCGTCTTGCCGCTCTTGTGGGGCGAGGACCGGAGACAACGATTTCTCCTGAGGCTGGCGACAATTTCGCACAAAGCGCCTCATCCAAGCAGTCACGCCGAGCAACTTATCAAGAGAACTGTAGCGGTCTAACAAAAACTCCATCTGCGGAGTCGCCACCGTCTCCACGGCGTGAACACGCATGCCTAGGTCTGGGACTCTGGCCACAGCCGGGGTGGCAGGCCATGAGCGCTCAGGCCGTAACAACCATGATGGACTCCACCATAGGTGGTGGTCCACTAACTCAGGCGCCTCGCAGCCGCGGGAGGCACAATCTGCGGGGTTCAATTCGCCCGGTACGTGGCGCCAAATCAACGGGGCCTTTGAAGTCTGAATTTGTGAGACCCGGTTGGCCACAAAAACCTCAAGGGTGTGGACTGAACTCTTCAGCCAACAAAGGACGACCTGGCTGTCAGACCACGCAAATATCGACTCCAGGTCGACACCGTTTCCCAAGGTGTCGGCAACATGATTGAGTAGCCGTACTAAGAGAGTGGCGCCGGACAACTCCAACTTCGGAATGGTTAGCCTAGTCCGAAGGGGGGCGACCTTACTCTTGGCCGTAACTAAGTGTACGGCGACAACGCCTGCTGCATCCACCGTTCGGATGTAAACGGCTGCCGCGTATCCGCTTTCGGACGCGTCACAAAAGCCGTGCAGGGAGGCTTTAAACTTTCCCGAAGGCAGCATTTGCCTCGGTATACAAACCCGATTGACGGCGGGTAGGGATGACACGAGCCTCACCCACTCTCGTAGGAGGCTACCAGAGAGGGGCTCATCCCATGACAATTCCGCAGCCCAGAGCTCCTGTAGGAAGCACTTCATCGAAAACACTACAGGGCTGAGCCAACCGTTCGGATCAAAGGTACGGGCTACAGTAGACAGCACCGTGCGTTTAGTCCAGACCTTTGGGTCTGGCAGTTCCAATCTATATGTGAACAAATCCGGGACTGGTCGATACTGGACTCCCAAAACAGACAGCATGTCTGGAGTCTCCGGATTTTCAAAGAGGAGCGGCTCTTGCTGGTGGTCCTTAGGCAAATCTGCCAATAGGTCCGGTGAGTTAGACAGCCACTTCCGCAACTCATAGCCACCAGCCCTCAAGAGCGCAATCAGCTCATCACGTAAGACGAGAGCCTCAACTAAGCTCGAGGCCCCCGTGCAGATATCGTCGACAAATAAGGCCCCCCCCTCAATAAGAGCAGATGCCCGGGGATAGCGTAGCCGTTCGCGCTCTGCGAGCTCCAAAAGCGAACGGATCGCCAAAAGGGGCTCGACCGTAAACCATAAGTGTTGGTGTTCAGCTCGTAAGCCAACATCGGATCCTGGGGATCCTCACGCCAAAGGATGAGCTGGTATCGTCTATCCTCCGGGTGAATCACGGTCTGTCTGAACATCATGCGGATATCGGCCACAAAGATGACAGCGTGCCGGCGGAAGTTGGTCAAAACATCACAGACATCGTGATGCAACTTCGGCCCCGCATGCAGACACTGATTCAACGACACTCCGGTTGACGTGGGCGCTGAACCATCAAAGACCACGCGGATCTTCCCATTGGAAGTCTTCAAAACAGCGTGGTGTGGCAGGAAATAATGTTCCACATTACGCCAGTCCAACTGCGAGATGGACATGTGCCCAAGGTCCAAATACTCCCGCATGAAGTCTATATACTTCTCCTTGAATGCGGGATCCCTGGCCATCCTACGCTCCATGGACAACAATCTCTTCTCGGCCATCGGCCGGGAGCTCCCTAAAGGAGGGCGTACCGCCAAGAAGGGCAAGCGGGTAATCAAGCGACCCGAGAGGAGGCGCCCAGTGTTGTTCTGGTAGAACAATTCGCACTCCTCGGCTAACGGATCCAACCGCTTGGCAGTGGGGGGTTCCTCCACCTCCCAAAACTTTTGGAGAACGTCGGACAGAGTAGAACCGACAATGGTCTGGCGGTCTACCGACGGGGTCTCTGGTGTCTGTGGTACCTTTCCCATCACCACATGACCCAGCGACGAGGACAAGGCGACAAGATCGGCTGTCTGCAAAACTCGCTTGCTTCCACACAGTACACGACCGAGGACATCCGCACCAATCAACAAGTGTATTGGGCCCGGTCGGTGGAAGGAAGGATCAGCCAAAGCCAGTCCAGACGTCAGCTCAATCGTGGATGGCGGCACTCGCACTTGCGGGAGTGGTCCAACCACCTTATCAAAAACTATCGCCGAAGCACCGATCTTCGGCCTTGGCGTGAAGTGGGGGGAGAAGGAGAACTCAACTCGACCAATCGGATCAGGGATCCGCGAGTCTCCCACCCCCCGTACCGCTTCGTGATGCGGCACAAGCAAAAGACCCAGCTGTCGGACAAGCCACCTGGACATTATGCACCCCTGGGCACCTGAGTCCAAAAGGGCACGCACCGTGACAACATTGCCCTTAGGTCCCCAAACATTCACGGAGGCTGTTGGCAACAGCACAAGCTCCGGAGGGGTGGTTGGGTCCGACAGGGGCGCCATTAAAAATTTTGGGGGGGTACTTGTCCCCCTCGCGCCTGAGTCGGCGCGCCAAATGTGGGACGCTCGTACCGGGCGAGCGGGTCCCAATCGGGTACATACTGGCCCCGACCAACAGCACTCCTAGGTGCAGGGTAATACCCGTGTGGGGCGTGCCTCGGTACATAGTACCCCAATCGAGGCCTCTCCATTAGGGGGGGGGGAGTAGCAAATAGGGCCCGTGCCCATCGCCACCGTGGCGTACTCTTGTGGTACCCCCCTACCCCCGCCCGTGGCGGGGGCGTCTCTCCTATAGTTCCCCCTCTCCGGGGGGGACTGAACGGGGGGGCTAAGCCCCGCCGAATCTCTAGGGGACCGGTTCCGGGCTGCCGGGCCCCCGCCCGTGCGCGAGGAATTCGAACCCCGGTCGCTCCCGGCGTCCTTGCGGTCCAAACAAAGGAGGGGGTGATGCCTCCCTCCGCAAAGACGACAATCCTCGGTCTGGGGACACGCCGACTGCATGTGTCCCCCCAAACACCTATAGCACCATTGGCGCTGTTTCGCAACGGCCCTCCGTCCCTCTGGGCGGAGGCCTCTAAATTTGGCACATTCGTGCACCACATGCCTATCTCCCCTGCAATACCTGCACCGCTCACTCGGTGCGGGGGGAGGGGACTGCTGGAAGGCAGCATAGCGATTGGTCGGGCGACGGGGCTGTTCCCTCGCCGCCACCATACGACCAACACCTGGAACCGGGGCGGGCTCCAGGTGGTCCGTCACCCTACATTCGTCCTCCAAAAAACGAAGGAGGTCCGCGAAGGGCGGGAGATACGAGGCGCTGTCGCCTCCGTACCTCTGCTCGAAACGCCCCTTCATTTCAGCGGGCAATTTGGCGAGGACTATGTGCAGCAGTACAAAGGACCACTGATCCACCGGCAGGTCCAATCGCCGTAGGGAGTTGACCGCTGACAGTAGCGGGTTCAGCAACTCCCTCCGTAACAGGTGTACCCGCGTGATTCGCGGGAGGGCCAAAATCGTGGCCACGTGGGTGTCCGCCAGTAACCGGACATTCTGGTACCTGCTAACCAGAAGCTGGCGAGCCACCTGGTAGTTGTCGTCGCTGATGAGCAGGTGCTGGATTACCGCGCTGGCCTCTCCTCGCAGGGAGGAGCGCAAATAGGCCAACTTCTCACTAGGGGATAAGTCCCGTCGTGAATCCACTAAGCTGTCAAACAGGTTAATGAAGCCCATCCAGGCTGACAGATCCCCATTAAAAGTGGGAATCTCCAAAGTAGGCAATCGGCCTAGCAACGCCGTCGGGGTAGGTGTGACCTCCCCGCTCAAAACCGGCTCCCCCTTCCGAACAGCCAGGGCCCTCTCAGCCGCCTCCGTGAACTGGTCAGCCAGCTCATAGGCCTGGGCTACATCCTGCTCCAGCTGTTCCGACACGGCATCATCAGCTGGGGGGTTATCTAAATAATACGCGCGACACTCCATGGCGTGGCGCTCCAGGTCTTGCAGCCGAGCTGCCAGCCCGCCATACCGAGCTAGCAACGCGCCTACCCGGTCGGCTCGGTCTATTAATGTGACCGCACAAGCAAGCCAACGCAAAACTCCTTGGATGCCAGCCCTGGATACGGAGGTCGGATTCGTAGGAGCCATTTATAATCCGTTGAATAAACAAAGCAAACAAAGAATTATAAAAGTGGTAAACATCAACAAAAAAAACAATAGAAATAGGTCGCGTCACGATAATATAAAACACAATTAAAATTCGGACGACATACACGGACCCTACTATTTTCATAAATTATTAGCAACTTACCAATTTCAAGGGCTAACAATATAACTGTATAAACAAAACGTATAGGATTAACGGTATGGCATATCTCGCAAATCAACTACTAAACCGTTATCAACAAACAAAAACAAAACTATTTTTAATAATAATACTCGTAATTTAATACTACTAATAATTAGAACTAGTTCCACTTTTTTAACTAGGCAAGCGGACTCGGAACAAACACTAGTATGTGGTACTAATAAACAACACTTTCGAACGAAACTATTCGTCAAATAAATCCGGACAGACAAAAAAAAAATATACACATCTAGGCGAGTAAACTCGTATCAAATCACTAGTATGTGGTACTAATAAACACACTTTCGAACGAACTATTCGTCAAATAAATCCGGACACACAAAAAAAAATATACACATCTAGGCGAGTAAACTCGTATCAAAACACTAGTATGTGACAACAATTATATAAGTGTCTATCTATTATCGGATCCACCAAGTGAGAAACATTCGCTTCGAGAATTTACTAGAACAATTTCTTAGTACTTCAAATCGTCTCGGGATCTTCAAATACCCTCGAGATTTCAACAAAAAAAAAAATTTTTAGGTACGCTTTTTAGGTACGCTTTTTATTTTTACTATGAAATTTTATGTACCTAGTTAATTTTAATATGAAAATTAACTAATTATATCAACTAGGTACGCTCTGCTACCAAAAATATGATCACGCACAATTGTGGTGACCATCGACTGTGTTCCACAGTTTATTGAAACGAAGGTTTCTCATGCAAAATTAAGTACTTAAGCTAGGCCTACCGTACTAGAAGATAGTGTCCGTAATCCAGGGGTGCTGGTCGCTGTCTCGCCGGCGCGCGCCTGGCCAAACGATCCTCAGTCAACCCCGATGGGAAACTGTTATAGCTAACACTCTTATAACTACACAATGCCCTAATAGGCAGCTAAAACTTTCCCGGCGCCTTTCAAGGCGAACACACACGGGTCACAAGTCCATACCCCGACCGGAGCCCTAGTAGGTGCAAAACGAAATCACGATCACAATACGGGTAGGTAACTGGCGCGGCACGTCGCTACAGAAACACACAAACGTGCCTCACGGCTGCATACGGCGTACTGGCGATCCTACACCGGCCGGCCGAGCGCATTGTCACGTGACCTTGACAATGACAACGGACCGCTCGCAGCGCGGCGCGAACAAGCAACTTGGCCTGAATACCATGTGATATACACAGATGGCTCGAAAAGTGAAACTGGAGTCTCAGCGGCGTTTTACCATAAAGATATTAAGTACGGCAAAGGTTATCGCTTACCATTAAAGTTCAGTATATTCTCGGCAGAAGCAATTGCAATTTTATTAGCCTTAAAATATATACAATCAGATTCCATGTGTTTTGACAAAAGACACTTTCTAATAGCCTCTGACAGCATGTCAGTGCTGCAAGCACTAGAAAAACCAGGTTTTCTCATAGTCCACTATTTAATATATGAAATAAAGGAAATTTTACAATTATTAAAAGATTGCAAGACCGTTAAATTTGTTTGGACTCCAGTAAAGATGGGCGATTGTGAATGATATTATTCGAATTATTCGATTGTTGAAGGCATTCGAATTATTCGAATAACCTTACAAATCATTCGAATTTGAAAAAAGCGAGAAGCAAATAAGAATGTATAGCGTCTCATTCCTTTCGATTCGAATTTCATTACTACTAGTTTATATATTCGAATATCCGTAACCTCATCAAAGTAAAGTCTATGTAGTGAGCAATTTTTATTATTGAAAATGATGTACTTAAGTATTTAAAAAAATCGACCCGTCTCACATCTAGCTCCGATGGAACTTGAACCCACCCACGACCTTTCTCCACTGTCCGGGTGAATGATCTAACCACTAAGCTACGGAGTCGTAAGGAGAAGCGTCAAAACGCTAGACAGAACCAGACCATTTGATTGATAGTTCCTTCGAATGTCAATTAAAAGTAGACTTTATTTTACAAGAAACAAAGACCAATTTTGTATGGCAAAATGAATGAATGAACTAGTGGTTTCATTCGAATTTGCGAACTAGCGATCGATTGTTTTGGTATTCGATTGTTAATATTAGTAGTATCAAACCATTCGATTTTTGGAATCAGTGACAATCGCCCATCTTTGGACTCCAGCACATGTCGGTGTGACAGGCAATGAAAATGCCGATTATCTTGCCAGACTAACAAATTCACTGGGTGGCAATATTAAAAACTTTTCTACTCCTTGGCAAGATCTCTTACCCGAATATCGTAGAAAGATCAACGAGCAATGGATAGAAGAAAGAACAGCAATTACTGAATCAAAAGGAGCATGGTATGCCGGTGTTAATACAGAAGTTGGCCGAAAACCCTGGTTCGCTACATCTAGAAATTATTTACAAAGAAGATTTTACACGCAGATCAATAGACTAAGATTTGGACACTGCAGGTTTAAAGCTCATTTGCATCGCATGCATTTAATATCATCCCCTGAATGTACAGAATGTACCATAGGAGAAGACCAAACACTGGAACATATTTTCTTTACTTGCCCAGTATTTAACATACAGCGTTTGCTCCTCATAGATCGGTTGATGGAAACACACAAAGATATCCCGCCATCACTACAGGACATTCTAGCATGCCCAGAAAATTTTATTGCTATTTATGATTATATTAGCTCCACAGTTGGAGAAATTTAACTTGACAAACTCACGGAAATGACTATCTCTCGGAAAAGACCATACCTCGGAAAAGACCATCCCTCGGAAAAGACTTAAATAGGAAATGACGATATTATCAAGATGAAACTCTCATTCAAGATTTGGCTTTTAGCCTTTTGACTTATTTTACCAAGACAAGACAAGAATACAAGATTTGGCTTTATGCCTATTATGTTATATTACAAAGAAAAGACAAGAACTCAAGATTTGGCTCCTAGCCTTTTATCTTACCAAGACAAGTTTAGACCTGAGATTTGACGAACAATATAAATTCAAAAAAAATAATACTAAAGACCTGGCAGTATGGCATGATGTCTTCGCCTGTCCACAAAAAAAAAAGGACGAATTTTTACTACTACTACTAGTGTGTTATTTGTTGTGGTTATCACAAATTATATAGACTAGTACAGATAGGAATCAAGCCTTATAGCGGCCGTTTGTTAGTGAATGACGCGCCCCCATAAGAAATTGACAGCATAGTGCTGTCAAAACTATCGAAGCCCTTGATACGTTATCGATAATGGTATCGATATTTAATTACATACATCCCTAGTGATAGATTTTTTAGAATTCTGACAAAATAAAAAAAACTCATTTATTTGATAAAACAGGCATTTATTACATTATAATTTTATATTAAATACAAAGTACTGAAGTGAAAGTTAAGATTTATACAAGGCAAAGAATGCGAGTAATTAAATTATTACTTACTAAATTGACTTCACTACATAGTATAAAACAAAGTCGCTTTCTCTGTCCCTATGTCCCTTTGTATGCTTAAATCTTTGAAACTACGCAACGGATTTTGATGCGTTTTTTTTTAATAGATAGAGTGATTCAAGAGGGAGGTTTATATGTACTTTTTATCCCGATATTCCCACGGGAACGGGAACCACGCGGGTGAAACCGCGGGCGGCCGCTAGTTATGAATAAACCAAGAAATATAAACACTTTAACAACCAATAAAAGAAAAATTAAACTGCTTGCAAATAGTTTTTACACACAAACTATTGCTAATTTTCCTTGTAGTTAATCAGTATAGCTGCCATTTCATTATTTCCTGTTAATAGGTATCACTTTCAATGCAAAACACAATAACTAACTCCTAAAGCCCCCAGTACAGGATGGCCGATCATGTTGACCAACCATGATGGGCCATCGTGTACAGAGCCAGTTTGCATGTGATTGCCGTCTGCGAGCAACGCAAACCGCCCCTGTACACGATAGCCCATCATGGTCGGCCAACATGATCGGCCATCTTGTACTGGGTGCTTAATAGTTAAACATTGAATACAGTATGAAATAAATATAACTACTAACAGCAGTAATTTAGACTATAAGTCTGTTTTGATAATTTATAACCGCAAGAATAGGCAGGCACAGGCATCTCCGCAGCACTCCATTGACGTCGTTGACACTCAACTTATCTGAAAAGATTAGATTTGGTTAGTATAGATTCTACATATTGTTACTATAATCTGCCATAACATTTTATAAACAAATAAGTGATAGCTGATCAGTTTGTAAATCAAGAAAGAGTACTTGTGTGGCTAAAGTACATTGTTTATTGTGCCGGTATGTACCTACACACGGCAGCACATCTGACTATACATGTTGACCTTGAGACCGCCTGTATGTCTTCACTACATAGTGTAAAACAAAGTCGCTTTCTCTTTCCCTATGTCCCTTTGTATGCTTAAATCTTTGAAACTACGCAACGGATTTTGATGCGGTTTTTTTTTAATAGATAGAGTGATTCAAGAGGAAGGTTTATATGTAGTTTTTATCCCGATATTCCCACGGGAACGGGAACCACGCGGGTGAAACCGCGGGCGGCCGCTAGTATGTAATAAAAGCTGTTATCGCAGTTCAACTGTTTAACTTGATGTGCTGTTGAATGTACTTATAATTAAGTTATAGATATCAACGTTTCTAGATAATAGTTAATAAGTAGATAAGCTTTGTACACACGGTGGCACATCAGACTATACATGTTGACCTTGAGACCGCCTTTATGCCCTACGTAATAAAAGCTGTTATCGCAGTTCAACTGTTTAACCTGATATGCTGTCGAGTGTACATGGACTGAGTGGATGTGTATAGTATAAATTATATACTTAATTAAGATCTAAGATAGTAGCAGTAATAACATAGATGTAAGACAATCACAATAAACCGTCATTCGTACCGACAACAATCATTTCTTTTCCTACTGGTTTATTTGTCATAATTCTGTTCTGCTTGTCACAAATATGAATTTGCTGATAAGTCAGTTTTAAATGTTTTGACAAATTTATTGAATCACTGTACCTAATTTTCTCTTGACTTAGTATTAACAACTTCCCTAAATTGAAACTAGTTAAATGTAACAACTGATTATTTGCATTTAATCCCAAGTAATCTACTGTGCTTTATCATTATCACCATATGATATCACTTCTAAATGGATATTGAAATAAGGTATTAGAATGGATTTCAACAAAACTAATCAATATTGAAATTACATAAACATAGGTAAGTACATTCATTTATAAAAAATAAACAAACATTACCTTTCATTCATAACTTTGAGAATCTTCTTACTCCGGTTAAGTTGTAAACTATATTTTCTTTTGTTTTGGTTTGTTATGAAATAGAAAGTTGCCTCTTGGAATTAACTAAAACAACAAACGAAAATTTAAGTTAATGTAATAAATAATTGATACAAAAAACTATGTAAATAGATTTACTTACGTACCGTGGGCATCTTCGAATAACGTATCCAAATTTCTGTACAGAAATATCTGCGAAAAAGTGGAAAAACCATGGGAAAACTATAAAATTAACTAAATAATCAAAGAAAACCGAAATGAGTAAAAAAAACACAAAAACTAAACGTCATTTCGAAAAAAAGTGACAGCCATAATTTTAGCCAATAGGGGCACCCCAACAAAATGGCGGTCGTAGTTATAGCCAATGTATGGCCAAAGGGGCATCCCCACTACTGTAATCACTAAGTGTTGACCTATTCTATGGGTGATTCCAACGCCAAAATTCCAATTCCATTGCCTAGACCAGTGTTGCCAACTTAGCACTTTCGGTGCTAGATTTAGCACTATTTTCATAAGTCCAGCACTAAAACAACGGCATATAGCACCTAGCACCAAATCTAGCACTAAATAGTATCTACTCATGCTGATTTTTTTCTGGTTGCCGCAGAACAAAAGGCAGACACGCGGTCAGTAACAAAACGCTTTATGGAACGGCAATCTGATATAATTTGACCTGCCTGACTAGATGTTCTTTTAAGATAGTTAAGTCTTTCTTTGTCTTGTTTGTTGATTGATGATTTGCTTCTTTAAAACGGACGAAAAAGCTTAGTGCGTGGTGAGTTACGAAAATGGATATTACTTTAACAAAAAGTCAGTATGCTCAAAGTTTCAGAAAGAAGTGGGATCGGATCGTTCGATCCTGAACGAAATACAATAAAATGGCTTAGATAGACCACTCGGTAATAGCTTGAAAGCAATGTGTATATTTTGCAAAACAGAAATGAATGCAAAAATAATCGAAATAAGCGTCATTCACAATAAAAAAAATTTTTTTTATATAATTTTATGATTTTTAAAAATAATCTAGCTCTATTTTTGGAAATCCATACTTATCTAGCACTATTTTAGATGACGTTTAGCACCAATGGGAGAGTTTCCTGCAGTTATTTTTCGATGCACTAGATGGCGCTGTAACCCTAACACAACCTACTTTTTTCAGCATATTATGGCAAAGGATTAATTCATTCAGCCTAAAAAAGACTTGAGTGTCGGTCGGTTGTACTGTCAAATTAATCTGTCTGTGGTAAAGTTTTTCGTCTGTGAGGTCTGCGGATTGCTTTGCTTCCATGCGTTGGTGTTGGTGGTGTTTTGTGAGCGTATTCGTTTTTCTTGATAATTTGATTGAAACCTGTCTTGGACTGGTACTGAATACTGGACCCCGATTGGATAGCTTACATTTTGGCCTGGCACTGAATACTTGACACCGATTATTGATTAACGTTTTGGACTTGCCTAATCACCGCACTGGTGATCGAACTTCAATCATATCGAAAGAATAATGGATCGTGTCGTCTTGATCAGCCACTGTACCGGCAAAAAAATATGGATATGGACATGGGCTTTATTTGACATTTGAAGCCCATATTTTGTCCTTGTATGGCGTGGTGGGTCATGGCTCATTCTCCTTATTCATCCATAAGGAAGGCCAGTGCCCCCGCAGTGGGGACATTAAATGGCTAATGATGATGATGATGGGCATAATATGGGCTTCAAATGTCAAATGAAGCCCATATCCATACCCAGATTTTTTAGCCGGTATAGGGGCTGGTTGATAAACCCAGACACATCGTATAAAGCCCCCAGTACAGGATGGCCGATCATGTTGGCAGACCATGATGGGCCATCGTGTACAGGGGCGTTTTGCGTGTGATTGCCGTCTGCGAGCAACGCAAACCGCCCCTGTACATGATGGCCCATCATGGTCGGCCAACATGATCGGCCATCCTGTACTGGGGGCTTTAGACACGCGTCCCGGATCAAAGAAGCTTTTTTGATATCACGAATGTGATACAATAGCGCCATCGATTACTGAAGAAGATTTAATGAGGTATTCTGTATTGGCTGAAAGAGAAAATGTTGACACTTCTGCCAATATTTGTATCGAGAGGGGTTTTTAATTACTAGCCGATTAACCTATGATAATACTGAAGGTGTTTATTTTGTGGCTGGTATAATGTGCATCAGAAATGCGAAAACACATTAATTATAATGTCATTCGAAAAGTTGTCAATCACATAATATTAGAAGCTCAATGTGAGTGTGCGGCAGGGATGGGCCCCCATCCATGGTCAGTGCAAACATATTTTGGTTGTAATGAATGGACTAATCGATTTCGCGTTTTGAATACTCAAGGATTTCACCAAGCATAAAAAAATAACAACAAAACCCATCTGCACAGAGACACTCCAAAGCTTTCATAAGCTAACACAATGCATAGAGTAAGATAAATAAACACAATAACTTTTCGTATATTACTCAGACAGACTATTTTCTTTGCTATTTTCTATTAAGTAAATACTTTTTCGTTTATTTCTTCAGAAAAAGTTAGGTCGCTATAGTGGGGTAGCGCCATCTAGAACATTTTTGAACTGAACGATGAAACGTCAAAAGAAACTCTCTCATTTGTGGTATTGGGTTGGCAACAGGCGTTGGAATCACCCATAGAATAGGTCAAAACTTAGTGGCCGGTAGCCCCGATACCCATTCATTGGCTATAATTAAGACCGCCGTTTTGTTGGGGTGCCCCCATTGGCTAAAATTAAGGTTGTCACTTTTTTCAAGAATTTCAAGATGACGTTTATTTAGTTTGTGTTTTTTAACACTCATTTCGGTTTTCTAGTAGTATTTTATAATGTTTTTCCACTTTTTCTCAGATATTTCTTTACAGAAATATGGATACATTATTCGAAGATGCCTTCGGTACAAGTAAGTAAATCTATTTACGTAGTTTTATGTATCAATTATTTATTACATTAACCTAAATTTGAGTTTTGTTGTTTTAGGTAATTCCAAGAGGCAACATTGTATTTCTTAAAACTAACCAAAACAAAAGAAAATACAGTTCACAACTTAACCGGAGTAAAGAAGATTCGGTTTCTCAGAAAGTTATGAAATTTATCAAAGGCTAAAGAGTCGCAATAATTTTTACAAGTGCGTCATTCCTGGCACCACGGAGGCCTCTTTAACCAAAGTTAAACTGTGGGAAAAGTCTGCTACCCTTTCACACCCATATGTGCTCATCCAGGAAAAGCTCCCTCCTGGCGTTGAACTTCCCAGATCATTATGGAGATCTTTAAATAGACTCCGTACCCAAGTTGGTCGAAGTAAAGGCAACCTGTCCAGGTGGGGCTTCACCAATAACACGGATCTCGCGTGCAGGTGTGGTTACACTCCACAGACCCTGGCCCACCTCATTGATTGCTCTTTATGCCCGGACACCTGCACGTGTGAGGACCTCATGTTGGCTGCCGATAATGCGGTGAGAGTGGCTCAGTTTTGGGCCAACAACATATGATTTTGTACTTGTCATTGACATGTTGAAGAAGAAGTTATGAATGAAAGGTAGGTAATGTTTGTTTATTCTTTTTATATGAATGTAAGTAGGTATGTGTAATTAATTATTGATTAGTTTTGTTAAAAAAAACCTTCCTAATACCTTATTTCAATATACATTTAGAAGTGATATCATATGGTGATAATGATAAAGCACAGTAGATTACTTGGGATTAAATCAGTCGTCACATTTAACAAGTTTCAATTTAGTGAAGTTGTTAATACCAAGTTAAGAGAAAATAACAGTGTAAGTAATTCAATAACTTTGTCAAAACATTTAAAATGCCTTATCATCAAATTCATATTTCTGATTCTGACAAACAGAACAGAATTATAACAAATGTACCGGTGGGATAATATATGATTGTTGTCGGTACGAATTATGGTTTATTGTGATTGTCTTATGACTATGTTATAACTGTTACTGCTACCTACTATCTTAGATCTTACTTAATTATATATACTACCTCTCATCAGTCATCATCATCTAACTTAATAACAGTTATTAACTATAAACATTGATTATCTATAACTTGTGCATAGCGGCACAACAAACAAAATGTGCTTTATACACACTACTCTTTCTTGATTTACAAACTTTTCAGTTAAACTATCACTTAGGTATTTGTTTATAAAATGTTATGGCAGATTATAGTAACAATATGTAGAATCTATACTAACCAAATCTAATCTTTTCAGATAACTTGAGTCTCAACGAGGTTCGAGGAGTGCTGCGAAGATGCCCGTGTCTGCCTATTCTTGCGGTAATAAGTTATCAAATCAGAATTATGGTGCAAATTACTGCTGTTAGTTGCTATATTGATTACTTACTACATTAAATGTTTAACTATTAGAGTTAGGTTATTGCGTCTTGCATTGAAAGTGATATTAACAGTAAATAATGAAATGGCAGATACTAAATAAAACTACTAGGAAAAATAGCATTACAATTTGTGCGTAAAAAATA
Organism: Crambus lathoniellus; assembly: GCA_949710035.1. Taxonomy (NCBI): domain Eukaryota; kingdom Metazoa; phylum Arthropoda; class Insecta; order Lepidoptera; family Crambidae; genus Crambus; species Crambus lathoniellus. The sequence goes on from OX453319.1 coordinate 2,623,564, forward strand.
TTTGCAAGCAGTTTAATTTTTCTTGTGGCTGATAAAGTATTTATATTTCTTAGTTTATCTATTAAGTCAATTTAGTAAGTAATTTCATTACTCTCATTCTTTGTCTTGTATAAATCTCCACTTATACTTATGTACTTTGTATTTGGTAAAATTATAATGTCGAGTAATAAATGCCTTCTTTCATCAAATGTGGTTTTTATTTGAGCAGAATTTAAAATAGTATATTACTAGGGTTGTACCAAACGTCGATGATTTGCACAACTATCGATAACGAATCAAGGGTCGATAGTTCTGGCAGCACTATGTTGTCAAAATCTAATCGGGGTCCGTCATTCACTAACAAACGGCCGCTATAAGGCTTGATTCCTATCTGTACTAGTCTATATAATTTGTGGTTGGCAACCCTGGCCTAGACTAGAATCAATGAGTTTGTTTCTCCTAGAATTAAAACTGCTATTAGATTGTTCTCAAGTTTTTCATTAATAGAAACATTGACCTAAGTATTATAACTCAATGTTAAGAAATGCTCTAGTGCATAGTTGTGTTCTACAGTTTTCCTACTAATTTCATAAAATATAAAAAAGGTAATTAAGTATGAACCGTCTACTGGCATGCAGAGTATGCTTGGCATACGATACCCGCTTGTGTTCAATAATGGATGGCCAACTTCGGGAAATTTACGAAAAATTGGTTGAAGCATCGGTAAGTGTACTAACCTTGAATTTGTCGATTTATAAGCCTCTTCTTCTTGAGCCAAGCTATAAGCTTAAGAGCCTGTTTAGAATTATTTGTCCTTGAATTCAGACTGGACTGTGAAGTTTAGTTTATTGTTTTATTGTACCTATTTATTATTTTTTTAAACTAAGCATTTCCTACACCTGTTCATTAATAATTACTTAGTTTTCTGATCATCTAAACTATTTACATAAAAACCTGTTGCAATTAAAGGTACTAATCGTTATACATGCTAACCTCCATTTCCATTCCAACTGGTGAATTCTTGAAAGTAAGTTTGTTACTTTGATTTTCAACTTAATGTCATTATTTTGAACCCTGTCCCTTACTATCAGTTTCGTTAACTTTAATTTCTCTTATCCCTTCTACAAAACTGTAACCTCCAAATAGTTAAGGCAAATAGCAGCACTTGAGAATAACAAAGAAGCTACGCTATCTTACTTGAGATAAGTAATAGTATTTACTTCACGATTATAATTTAGAAATGAGATTTTTTAAAAACTTCTTTCCACCTTATTTAAATTTTAACTTTCACAATGCAACTTTTATTATTGACTAGCTGACCCAGCGCGACTTCGTTCCCGTGGCCCTACCCCCTACTCCACCCTACCCTACCCATACTCTACCCCAACCCTACTCTACCCCTACGCTAGCCCTACCCTACCCTACCCCTACTCTACCCCTACCCAACCCCTACCCTACCCCTACCCTACGCTACCCCTATATCCTTCCTTGGACTTCCACGAACATTTCAAGACCAAAATTTGCCGAATCGGTCCAGCCGTTCACGCGTGATGTCGTGACCAAGGGAAATAGGGATTCATTTTTATATATATAGATTAATTTGAAATGAAGTATTTTAGAAAAATGACTCCGTAGCTCAGAGGTTAGAGCAGTCACCCGGATATCGAAAGACCGTAGGTTCGAGTCCCATCGGAGCTGGTTGTGAGACAGGTCGGATATGCTAAAATACTTCATTTTCAATATTATGTCCATATCCACCATATATTTTCACACATATATTTACACTAGCTGACCCGGCAAACGTTGTTTTGCCATATAAATTTTATTGGACACGAACTTCGTATCACCTGCCTGACACAATGTCACTTATTAAAAAAAAAAGAAATCCTTAGCGACAAAAATGTCAGTGATTAGATTACATACTCTTTGTCATACCTTCTCTTTGGAAGCGGTTAAGAAATGACAGTTCTATACAAAATTACCATTTTTATTTTATAGTTTTCCTGGATAAAAAGTAGCCTATGTTACTCCCCAGCTCTCAAATTATCTCCATACCGAAAATCTCGTCGATCCGTTGCTCCGTTTTGACGTGAAAGACGGACAAACAAACAAACAAACAAACAAACAAATAAACAAACAAACACACTTTCACATTTATAATATTAGTATGGATTTGCAGTATAATTTTTAACTGACATTGTTGTTTTATCAAATCTTGTTTCATTCATTTTCAGCTGGATACAGAAGAAATATTGCCCACGTCAGTCTGTTACATTTGTGACTCTTTGATGAAGAAAATGCTGCAGTTTAGAGACAGGTCGCAGAAAGCAAACCAGATACTGCAACAGATGATAAGCTCTGGCTTAGAGGTATCCTTATATATTAGTAGCTTACCGGCAAACATTGTTTTGTTTGCCATAAGTATAAATTATTGTGAACAAAGTTTTTTACACTGCCGCCTGCCATAAATGTCACTTATTTAAAGTAGGTAATCCAAAGCTAAAATTTCATTGATTACATACTCTTTGGAAGTGGCCATGGAAGAAATGACAGTTTTGTAATATTTTGTACAGTACGTAGGACAATTTGTAACAATGCCGTTTCGTTCCAGTCTCATGGAAGGTTAGATAGAACCTCTATGATGGCTGGAAACTCCTCAGTTTTACTTACTGGAAATCTATTATTATATTTCTATAATAAGTATTACAAAAAATATATTGTATAAAGAGCATGGAATATGGTTGGTATACCTAAAGTTTCCCCAAGAGAGCCCCCAAGAGAGCCCCACTATGGAGAAATCAAAATATGGTGGCCAGTGATGAAACATATGTCAATCGATAGGTGAAGTCCATACTAACTAAAAATGTATTATTTTGATAAAATCTCGAAAACGATATACTATCGGAGATATGCATTATTTTTGTTTCGAAAAAAAATCTTAATAAATCGTTTATTCATATTTTAGGCTTTCTTTAATAGATACCTACTAAATAAAATAATGTGTATGTTAAACTGTATTGTGATATGATAAATAACATTTTTCTATATTATGATATGAGGGTATCTTATTTATGATTAGTAATAACATCCATATATTTATATAAAACTTAATAATAGACTATTTGATAACACGTTTTGTAGGCGGCGACGTGTTGCGCAAAGCAGTGTCAGGTAGCCGCCCACGAAACCGGCGGAACATGACACCCCTCGGCCAAAAATCCTCTTTCATGAAGGTCGACAGATGTTCAGTAGGCACCCTCACCACGAATATTATTAAGATAGTTGTGCATTTAAAAGTCGTTTTTGAAAGTCACGGATTACCAATATAACTATCAAGGTATTTATTTATCAGTACTTAGACCTTATTTTTTGTTCTATGCTCACTTATCTTCTGACATAGCGGGTCAGAGTCTGTTCGCTTGGTTTTTACTATCAATGAAAGCACTATTTGCACTATGAATGAAAGTTATCTACCCTTCAAAAATGGTGTCTTTACCTTCAACCTAAATGGAAATTCCTTTACAAACTGAAACACCTTGTAGCAACCTGTATAATGGGAATTTTCCAAAACCCTTTCTTAGTGCTCACCTACACAATGAAAGGTATTCCCCATACAAACTGGAACACCCTGTAGCACCCTGTTCAACAGGAATTTTCCAAAACCCTTTCTAAGTGCTCACCTACACCATGGAAGGTATCTACCCTCCAAAAATGGTATCTCTGCCTTCAGCCCTATTCAAATCCCCATACAAACTGGAACATCCTGTAGCACCCTGTATAACGGGAATTTCCCAAAACCCTTTTTTTGTGCTCACCCACACCATGAAAGGTATTCCCCATACAAACTGGAACACCCTGTAGCACCCTGTATAATGGGAATTTTCCAAAACCCTTTCTTAATACTCACCTACATCATGAAAGGTATCTACCCACCAAAAATGGTGTCTCTGTCTTCAACCCTATACAAATTCTCATACAAACTTGAACAACCTGTAGCAACCTGTATAAAGGGAACTTTCTAAAATCCTTTCTTAGCGCTTGTTAGATTTTAAAGAGAAAGTATGGAAATATGACTATTCTGATAAAAGCTGTAAACTGTTCAATTAACTAGGAATAAAACCATAAAGCTTATATTTCAATAAGGCCAGAATCAAGTAAAACACAAATAAAAATTTAAAAGCATTTTATTATTTTGATTCGTCCTTAATTTTTTACCTACCACCGTTAATAATAATCTCGAGCTGAAAATAGCTCTTAAAACTGAGACCGACATTGACGATGCTGTCAGGACAATAACCAACACGATCCAAAAATGCTGTTGGATCTGCACGCCGGATTCTATCGAGCGCCCACAACAAAGTAAAGTATATTCTGAAACAATACGATTAAATATCTTGGAAAAAAGAAGACTCCGGCGTGTATGGCACACTAGCAGACTCCCATGCGACAAAAGGGCACTCAACAAAGCGTCAAGCGAGTTGAAAACGCTTATTTCGGAGGCAAATGACGTGGCACTAGAGACATATTTAGAAGGCCTTTCACCTTCGAAAGACACAAACTACTCACTATGGAGAGCATGTAAAAACTTTAATCGACCACAACAGCACAAGCCTCCAATCCGAAAACAAGACGGAAGCTGGGCTAAAACCGCACAAGACAAAGCTGACGCATTTGCGTATCATCTCTCCCAAGTTTTCAAATCAAACGATGCCGTAGCAAATACTGATGAATCTGAAATTAACAATATTCTTGACCAGGACCTTCAGCTCGATCTACCACTAAAACCAACAAGTCCTGAGGAAGTCTTTAGAATTATCAAATCAATGGATAACAATAAAGCTCCAGGGTTCGACCTCATCGATAAAAAAGTTCTAGAAGAGCTTCCACGTAAGGCAATTGTGTATCTCACCAATTTATTTAACGCCATTCTGCGTATAGGATACTATCCAGACCTGTGGAAAGTCTCACAAATAATAATGGTACACAAACCTGGCAAACCTAGCCACGAAGTTACTTCATACAGACCCATTAGTTTACTGCCAATCGTGTCCAAGCTATTTGAGAAAATATTGCTGTATAGACTCACCAGCGTCCTGAAAGAAAAGACCATCATTCCCGATCATCAATTTGGCTTTCGAAAAGAACATGCCACCACGGAACAAGTTCATAGAGTGTGTAGAGCAATTAGGAAATCTTTTGAAAAAAAGGAGTACTGTTCATCGGCTTTCCTGGATATACAGCAGGCTTTTGACAGAGTTTGGCACAAAGGGCTGCTATGCAAAATAAAATCCTTACTACCACACACCTATTTCGGAATCCTTAAATCATATTTAACTGATAGAATATTTCAAGTCAAGGAAAATAATTGCTCGTCCAATTTCCACAACATCACTGCAGGAGTCCCACAAGGGTCTGTACTTGGGCCAGTCTTGTACACTCTGTACACATCAGACCTACCACAAAGTCAAAATGTCACAGTAGCGACCTTTGCAGACGATACAGCTTTACTTGCTTCTAGCCCATGTCCAACCCAAGCTTCTGAGCTCTTACAAAGTGGACTAAATAAAATGGAGAAATGGCTGGCGAAATGGAGGATTGCAGCTAGCGTGTCCAAATCGGTGCACGTAACGTTTACTCTTCGCAAAGAGGACTGTGCCCCAGTTACTCTAAATGGTAGTCATCTTCCCCATCAAAACTCAGTAAAATACTTGGGAATGCACCTAGACCGCAGGCTCACCTGGAAGAAGCACGTCCAAACGAAAAGAGATGAGATCAACTTAAAATATAGGGGTCTCTACTGGCTACTTGGTAGAAACTCAAAATTAGCAATTGATAACAAGATTCTCATATATACAACAATGCTAAAACCAATCTGGACTTACGGAATTGAACTATGGGGTTCTGCCTGCGACTCCAATATCATGTATAATTCAAAGGGCGCAGAATTACATCTTAAAACAAATATCTAACGCGCCATGGTTTATCAAAACAGAGGAGATCCATGACATCCTGAATCTGCCAATGGTCAAAGAAGTGATTAGCTGCTGTGGTGCTAACTATAAGTCACGACTACATAAACACCCAAATCAGCTTGCAGGACAGCTAACCATATCTGAGAGCATTCGTCGACTCAAGAAGAGGCGAGACATTTTTGACTAGACCATACTCAGTCACCTAGACAGTTGACTGCAAGCAATAATGGGCGCGCTCCGATGGAAGTGGCTCCCTACAAGCCATATTGACTACAAACCATCTGCTTATAGTCTATCCGACTGATTGCAAGATAAGGAAAAGAAAAAAAAAAACCTACCACCGTTAAGGACATCTTTTAGCTGATAAGAAAAACGGGCTAAAAAAACTCACCAGCGTTATCAGAAACAACGACATTTACAAAATAATTATGTCGTTTTTGGACAAACAACACATTTTATCGTAATTAACATTTACAACCACATTACTTTTCATGATAAAAGATTAAACATCAAGCATTTGCTATAAACTGTTACTTCATATTATTTCCGTACTCACATCATTTATACAAAACCACTAAGGACAACATTAATTTAATATTATCAAGTAATAAACAAGTATATCCCTTTAACAAAATAATAACTTCAGCAACATCTACCAGACAATACATTAGCATTGGATAGCAAAGAAAAACAGTAACAGATAAATATAAAATTACAGGGTATACTTAACTCAACAGTGCTGACGACTCGAACCACAAGACTGTTCGTTTTACCGCCAAGCTAGCTTTTATATCTTTATTGACAATTCCTTAAAAATATTAACAAGGATGATACTTTTATTAAACCATTTTTCAAAACCTTTTGAAACTTATGAGAATGATTCACCATCTATTATCAAGAAACACATCGTAAATTGTAAGAAATATCAGTTTTAAATTCTCATCTTGTTTGGAAGCAAGTAATGTTACAGTCCGACATAAATATTCTTAACATTTATCAACCTTTAAATATTTATCAAAGCCAAATGATTTGAAAACCATTCAAAAATAGCTAACATATTATTTTATTAATAACAAACAATAATGATAAGATAAATTCGTCAAAAATAACAATAATTAGTAACAGTCTATCAGTTTTAATTCCACTTCCTGTTCTTAAGAAGGAACGTTTAGTTAAGCGGATATACATTTACCAACTTATTAATTTTATCACAGCCAAATGCTGTAAAAATCTGTCGAAAATATCAAAGTTTGTATTTGATAACTAATAAAATATTATCATATGGCAATTCACTCAAAAATGTCAATATTATAACTTGACTTATTCCCTAAAGTTCCCTCATCTACATCATGAAAGGTATCTACCCACCAAAAATGGTGTCTCTATCTTCAACCCTATACAAATTCTCATACAAACTTGAACAACCTGTAGCAACCTGTATAAAGGGAACTTTCTAAAATACTTTCTTAGTGCTCATCTACATCATGAAAGAACCCTCTAAAAATAGTGTATCTACCTTCAGCCGTTAGGGCTCTACGCCTATGCCAACAATGAATGAATCAGTCAATCAATTTAGAGTTTTATATGTATAGATAGATGACATGCTTTTCAAAACAAAAAAAATAATATCTCTGAAAGTATATAGTTTTCAAGATTTTACCTGTATACATTTTTAGTTTGTATGGACTTTGTCTATATATTGCCATATGTTTCATAACTGGCCCCCATATTTTGATTTCTCCATAGTGGGGCTTTCTTGGGTGACGAAAGGTATACCAAGCCCCATACAAATATCTTCCATGTTCTTTTTCAGCCCTCAGTCAGTTCTCTGGATATGTTAATGAAAGACCGAACTGGCATTTCTTGGACCCTGGGGCTATCTGACGTTGAATGGACCACCACTACTTCAGCCGAAGATAAGGTTAAGGTGAAGATAGAATCTGTGGAGTCGGATATGGACACTGACGGAATCAGTGATCGGAATGAAGGTATGTATTTGCTCATCATCATCCATCATTGGTAAAACATAATATATGTGTGTATTGTTAAACAAAGTCGCTTCCCGCCATCTGTACCTACTCTCAAATTTTCGATATTTCCTTGGGTCTGGTCTGGGTGTATGTGGTAAAACCCGTCGTTGTTTTCAATTTCCATAATACTAGTGCTTAAGGTGGTTCGATGAGCTCAGATGCGCCACCAACGGAAATAAGTCATTTGCGATTTGTCAAGGGCTTATAATAAAAGTTTCGGTTATTTCGCGCAAATAGAAGAGCAAAATGCAATTTTTAATTGTTTTTTCATGGCCTCAAATATGAGCACCAAGTTATGGATCTCGATATTGCCAAATGTGGGCACTTTTGGCACTATTGAGATTCACGACTTATTGCGTAAGTTTGAGTTCTCAAAAGTATATTTATAAAATGCATTCCACTCTTTCACCTGCGCAAAATAACCGAAACTTTTAATCCAAGCCTTTAATAAAATGCAATTGATTTATTTCCATTGGCGGCGCCACTGAGCTCATCGATACACCTTAAGCTACTATACTTTGGTATTGGAACAATGTAGGCATGCGGTGGTGTCCAATATTTATTTGTTTATTTTATTTAGACCTCTCATATTACGCAACAACTTCATGCGGTTTTTATCAATAGGCAGAGTGTAATAGGGGTAGGGAAGGGATAGAGTAGTGGTAGGGTAGGGGTAGGGTGCAGTAGGGTAGGGGGTAGAGCCACGCGAACGAAGTCGCGCCGGGTCAGCTAGTATATGATAAATGTACATGAGTGTAGATAAAGTAGTGTATGAGACTGCACATAACTCGGTATTAAAACACTCATGGATTACTATTAAAAACTCGCCAACACTCGTTTTTTAAACTCCGATTATGTTTTAATACCCACATTAAATACTATTATCTACACTCATGTATCATTTTATAACATTCGAAGTATGAACACGTATTTACACAATATAAACCATAGATTACTTAATAGTAGTTTATGTGACTGTCGCATAATACCGAGTTATGTGCAGTCTCTAACACTACTTAATCTACACTCATTACATTTATTATATATTTCAAAAATAAAGCAAATCAATTTTAAATTATAAAATGTGAATTGGTGCCAAACCCCACTCATAGGAGTCTATACGGTCTATTCGTTCTAAATTCTAAATTCTAATTTAAAAAAGTTTCTGATTGTTGCCGGCTAAAGAAGGGCTTGAAAGAGTTGGAAGTCAGGGCCGGTAAATCCTACGGTTGCCATGGAGACTGTAAAATTAAGAAATATAAGTGTTTTATAATGAGTGACAGCTGTATCATTATGAAACAGTTTTAATTTTTAAAATTGACTATGGCATAAAGTGTATCATTCATTATACGTTCAGGCATGAGTTCATAATTCGAATATTATAACATGAGTGTAGATAAAATAAGAATAAAAAACAACCTGCGTTATAGTGACCATTACGACACCGCTGTCACTCATTATAACACACTCCTTTTTAGAATTCCGAACCAAAATGGTTAAAAGGAACCCCTATGGTGCGACTCAGTCTGTCTGTCTGTCACACACAGCTGGATATCTCGAAAACTGCTAATGCTATCAACTTGAAATTTGGAATAGTTTTAGAAGAGGTTTGTACGTTTGTACCCAAGTATTTTGCAAATAAGAGAGAAATAATAGTAGTTTATGTGACTGTCGCATAATAAGGGGTATTAAAACACGAGTGGGAGTTTAAAAAACGAGCCCTGGCGAGTGTTTTAATACCGAGTTATGTGCAGTCTCATACACTACTTTATCTACACTCATTACATTTATTATATATTTAAAAAATAAAGCAAATCAATATCACTACATAGTATAAAACAAAGTCGCTTTCTCTGTCCCTATGTCCCTTTGTATGCTTAAATCTTTGAAACTACGCAACGGATTTTGATGCGATTTTTTTTAATAGATAGAGTGATTCAAGAGGAAGGTTTATATGTACTTTTAATCCCGATATTCCCACGGGAACGGGAACCACGCGGGTGAAACCGCGGGCGGCCGCTAGTTAATTATAAAATGTGAATTGGTGCCAAACCCCACTCATAGAAGTCTATACGGTCTATTCCTTCTAAATTCAAAATTCTAATTTTAAAAATGTTTCTGATTGTTGCCGGCTAAAGAAGGGCTTGAAAGAGTTGGAAGTCAGGGCCGTTAAATCCTACGGTTGCCATGGAGACTGTAAAATTAAGAAATATAAGTGTTTTATAATGAATGACAGCTGTATCCGGGTGTTGCATAATGGTCATTATTTTATTATTATTATTCCCTTTATTACATTTTAAATACTTACAAAAATATATTTCTAAACATTAAATTTTTACAATGTATAACACTAAAAAATATAACATTTAAAAATACAAAAATGCAGTTATTATTATTATTATTTTATTTACACCATCATTACAGGTATTTACCCAATGCGACAGTATATCTTAGACCAATTACAAAATATTATACTATACCTAAACTAACTATAGCAAATACACCTTAAGGCTACAATTTGGAATTCATTCAAAGTACATGACAAAATATCTACATCATTGTGAACATTGTTAATTAGTGACAATGCGCGTGTCAGTGGCGTTTTGGCGAGCAAGTTGGTTTTAGCCGATGGCAACGTCAACAGGCGCGGGCGCCGCCGCCGCCACACGTACCGGTCTGGACAGACAACTCCAAGCACTGTAATAAGGACGGGTTGTGTGCCATGCCCCTCAACAATTTTACCATATAACATGCGAGAGCTAAATCTCTACGCACCTCCAGCTTGTAGTAGCCAACCATCCCAAGCACAAACAATGTTGGGTACATTAAGGGATAAAACGGGTATACGCCATATATTTTCATATACAAAAACCTGGTAAATTTGTTTTGTACTCTCTCAAGCATGCTTATGAAACACCCGGATACAGAAGTTTTATTTTTAAAGGTGACTATGGCATACATTGTATCATTCTACGTTCAGGCATGAGTTCATAATTCAAATATTATAACATGAGTGTAGATAAAAATATTTATATTTTTTTGCAAGACGGACTGAAAGAGGGTCTTAAGAATTCGAAGTGAGGCTAATATGGCATATGGGGTATCATATATGAAAGAGCGCTGCTTGCATATTCTCAAACATGTTTTCTTTTTTTCTTAGGCCGCATATCGACTTTTGATGAAAAATGTAAACAAAAAAATACCCGTTCCCCCCTTATCTCCGAAGTTTGCATAGAGAAAAATCTGAAATTATTTTATGTGATAGAAGTTTATGTAAGGATTACAGGAAAAATAAAACGATGTCTCTAAAAAGTAAACTTTATCGGAAATGGGCAACAAAAATTACATTAGCTGTTCCACTATCGGTCAAGAAATGGCGCAAATTCTTTGACGAATACAGCCTCGCCGATGAAAACATTTTCACGTTTTATTTTATTTATTTATATTTATGATTGTTAGGAACCCTCGGTGCGCGAGTCTAACTCGCTCTTGACCGGTTTTTTAAAAGTTAATTTTTGATTATAGAAAAAATGAAACGATGTAAGTATCTAAATAGTAAACTTTATCAGAAATCGGCAACAAAAATTACATTAGTTCCACTATCGGTCAAGAGATGGCGCTGACCTAAGGCGTCCAACACACTGCCTCCGGTTTCCGCACTACCGGACGGAGATGCGGCGTGATTTTTCATACACTGCGGGTTTTGTATCCACGTCAAGATTCAACAGCTATAGTTAAGAAGCGCACTACCACAAACCGGAGCGTCGTGCGGTGCAGTGTGGGATCCGCCTAAAACGGCAAATTCTTTGACGAAGCCTTGCCGATGAATACATTTTCATTTTTTATTTTATTCATTTATATTTATGATTGTTAGGAACCTTCGGTGCGCGAGTCTAACTCGCTCTTGACCGATTTTTTTAAAGTTAAATTTTCCTTTGAGGCGGGTTTGGCGACATTCTACATTTTATTAACTTGTACATTCGAATCAGGCACACAGACGTCCTAAACGTTTCATCGCCGTTACTCGGATGAGGCACACACGTGTGCCTCAGCCAACCGCTCGAAAAATGATGTCACATTGTAATTAATACAGTTTAAATTTCGATTTCCGTCATTACAAGGTCGGGACTGACGGGTGTCACGTTGCATGAAAATCTCCGAGCGTCCAAGTGGTATTTTTGTTACATTTTTGACTAGCTTCCCGCGCGCAGTTTCACCCGCGTGGACTAAGACCCGTGCCCAGCCGTGGGATAAAAGTACTCGCAGTCACTCAGGGATAACGTAGCATTCTAATGATGAAAGAATTTTTGAAATTGGTTCAGTAGTCCCGTAGATTACCCCCTACAACTTCACAAACTTACCTATTACCTCTTTATATATTAGTATTAGTATAGATAAAGTAGTGTATGAGAGTTTACATAACTCGGTATCAAAACACTCGTGGAATGGTATTATTATATTTCGCTATGATGTTTTCTGTAATTCCCACAACGTGTCGTGAGCGTATTCACACATGAGTCATAACACGAATTTCGCGATGTAGTTTTTGTAAAAAACTTTTTTAACAATGACCTCAACGCGGTATGAATTGTTTTTTTTTTGCTTAATGAGTGAGCCCTTACATTACAGCGTAACATTTATAAAATACATAGGTATCTTATATATATATTACACCACAGTTTTTTTTATTTGCACAAACATTTTAGGGAATTATTTATAGGGGGGACGCCAGCGAAGCCGGACGGGTGATCAGTCCAGTCACCTAGGTCGGGACCATTTCACTCAAAAAAAAAACAATACAATTGTACATAAATAGGAACAGTTTTTACTACCTATGGGCCAACCACGAAATCGCGAAAAAAATGCTGTGCCATACATTTTAGTCGAGTCGATGTGTACGTAATTGACATATTCATTCTCTCAAATGATTGTACTTATAAAAAAATAGTGGTGTATTTGTATTTGGTAGTGGTGGTGGTAGGTCAGAAGGAGGATGGGAAGAAAACACAATATTTTGGTTTACGATGTCAGCGCGGGCGCAAGAATATGCAGTGCTGAGGACGAGCGACGTGCGCTCCGCGTCGGTAATGCATTCGGACTGGCGAGCCGGTCGCCGTCCCTGTACTGAGGAATGCGGCAAAAAAACTTACGAACAATAGGTGCGCATAAAGATGTGCGTACAGTACATTAGCTATTATCGCGCGGCGCTGATGCTAATGTGATGTGTATATATAATTTACTAGCTGACCCGGCAAACGTTGTTTTGCCATATAAATTTTATTGGACACGAACTTCGTATCAACTGCCTGACACAATGTCACTTATTAAAAAAAAAAGAAATCCTAAGCGGAAAAAATGTCAGTGATTACATACTCTTTGACATACCTTCTCTTTGGAAGCGGCTAAGAAATGACAGTTGTGTGAAGTATGACAGTTTCGGTTTTCTATACTAAATTACCATTTTTATTTTATAATTTTCCTGGATAAAAAGTAGCCTATGTTACTCTCCAGCTCTCAAATAATCTCCATACCGAAAATCTCGTCGATCCGTTGCTCCGTTTTGACGTGAAAGACGGACAAACAAACAAACAAACAAACAAATAAACAAACAAACAAACAAACTTTCACATTTATAATATTAATAGTAAATAGTATAATAGTATTAATAGTATATAGTATAGTATAATAGTATATAGTATAGTAAATTAGTATATAGTATATAGTATAGTATGGATAAGTACTAGTTGTAAGTAGGTTAACTTAGGTATAAGTAAATGTAAATATTTCCTAATTGGTTTAGCTAAATATTAAACGGGTACGCTACATGAATAACACTCGCAAAGGGTACAAACACAAAGGTTCATCACATAAATGTTGGTCCCGCTCGGGGATTGAACCCACCAGGGGTGGTGGGCGCAGGAGGCGTGACCAGCACCGCTGTGCCGTCCAACGTGTTCATTAATATTGATTATATTTTTAAGTTACGAATCCTGACGCCCGAGAAATAGTTCTACCGAAAGAGGATCAGCTACAAGGAATGTGTGAACGAGCCAAGTCTCTCGACTACCAGACCTCTCCGTTCAAATGCGACTTGTGCTCTGAAGCGTTCGTCGATGCCAGAGCTTATGAGAATCACAAGGAGAAACACGACGAGGTGAGTGTTTAATCGTAATGAGTGTGCCTTGGCTATGGGCGTGGTGTAGATGTGTGTGTGTGCTGGCGGAGCACCCGCGCTGTCCCGGTGTCGGCGGCAGGCAGCAACACGTCTGCAACACCACGCACCACATCGAGACAAGGAGACGTGCGCCGACGGTGCCCGACCCAGCGAGCGAGGGAGGCTATTGGGGACATGATGCATCTTACAGTGTCACCTATTTCAGCAACACGTCTGCAACACCACGCACCACATCGAGACAAGGAGACGTGCGCCGACGGTGCCCGACCCAGCGAGCGAGGGAGGCTATTGGGGACATGATGCATCTTACAGTGTCACCTATTTCAGCAACACGTCTGCAACACCACGCACCACATCGAGACAAGGAGACGTGCGCCGACGGTGCCCGACCCAGCGAGCGAGGGAGGCTATTGGGGACATGATGCATCTTACAGTGTCACCTATTTCAGCAACACGTCTGCAACACCACGCACCACATCGAGACAAGGAGACGTGCGCCGACGGACGGTGCCCGACCCAGCGAGCGAGGGAGGCTATTGGGGACATGATGCATCTTACAGTGTCACCTATTTCAGCAACACGTCTGCAACACCACGCACCACATCGAGACAAGGAGACGTGCGCCGACGGTGCCCGACCCAGCGAGCGAGGGAGGCTATTGGGGACATGATGCATCTTACAGTGTCACCTATTTCAGCAACACGTCTGCAACACCACGCACCACATCGAGACAAGGAGACGTGCGCCGACGGTGCCCGACCCAGCGAGCGAGGGAGGCCCGCGTCTGCTTATTGGGGACATGAATCATGACCCCAATAAGATGCATCGTGTCACATGATCACCTATTTCATTTATGATAATAATTGAATAAACTTATTGCACTCAATAATAAAAACAATCTATTACAGGAAATAGACAACAAAGAAACAAAGGGTCTGTCTTATTGCTAGGATAAGACTAAAATCATGTCCAATGCCGATGTTGCACCCGCTCTAGTTAATGTTGGGAACATTACACTCGAAGTAGATGACCACTATGTTTACCTGGGGCAGACGGTCCAATTAAGCTAGTCCAACTTCGAGAATGAGATCTCCCGTCGAATTCAGCTCGGATGGGCAGCGTACAGGAAGCTCCGGCATATATACCTCCATTGTCTCAAGACGAATTCTTTGACCAGTGTGTGTTGCCAGTAATGACCTACGCGAGTGGCAGTGGGCGGAACACATAGCACGGAGAACCGATGGCCGTTGGGGCGGTAAAGTTCTCGAATGGCAACCGCGTACCGGACGACGTTCCGTAGGCAGGAAGCCGCTGGATGCGGGCCGCGCTGGGCCGATCGTTGTAGAGATCCTCGAGGGAGGCCTATGCCTAGCAGTGGGCAACGCCGCGTCGTTCGGCTGACCTGATGAAGAGCTTGCGTTATAATCAGAATAGAACCAACAAATATTAACTAACTTTATAAGTCTATATTACAAAAAATATATTCTATAATTTTTTCAGCCCTCTGTCAGTTGTCTGGATATCTTGGATTGCCACAACAGGCAAATTGGAATATCATATCCCCTGGGGATATCAGACATTAAAAGGACCAGCACAACTACAAGTGAAGTTGAGGTTAAGGTGAAGATAGAATCTGTAGAGTCGGAAATGGACATAGACGAAATGAGTGAGCGGAATGAAGGTATGTATTTCCTTATCGTCATCATCGGTCATTTAATTTCCTCACTGCTGGGCCCTGGCCTTGCTTAGAACTTTTAAATTGAAATCAAGATTTTGTTGAAACGCAGTCTATATTTAACTTATTTTATATATTGACAGGTGCTGCACCACCTGAGAATCGGAAGTCAGATAAAAATGAAGCAGAAAACGAATTGGTCAACATTCAAGCACCTTTAAAAAATACCGAGAAGGATGATGACCCTAAAGTAAAGAAAGAAGTTAAAAAGAAAATACCCGCATTTAAAAAAAAAAGTAAAAAGAAATCATCTCATCCTAAAACAATATTGAAAGGAACTGAAACGACTACTTCCTATATTATAAGTGAACAACAAAATGATAGCGTATTCAATAAAAACGATACGGTTACACCTCCAAAGGATATTTATACGTGCGATTTATGTAAAAATAAATATCATTGTAAAATTCTTTTAGAATACCATATGAAAAAGTCGCACGTAATCGAATTAATTCAAAAAGACTCGATCAATTCCGATTTAAATGTAACAAATGAATTTAATAGCCATAACTTATTTAAGGCACAAGAAATCCAGAATAATGACAATCGGAAAGAAAACGTTCGGCGTGTAAATAAACACTTAAGGGTCCACACCAAAGAAAAGCCTTTTAAATGTGCTATATGTGAGAAAGAGTTTTCTCGAAAGGATAATTTAACTTTACATTTAAGAGTCCACACCAAAGAAAAGCCTTATAAATGTGATAAATGTGAAAAAGGGTTTTCTCAAATTAGTAATTTAACTAAACATTTAAGAATCCACACCAAAGAAAAGCCTTTTAAATGTGATATATGTGAGAAAGGGTTTTCTCAAAAGCATAATTTAACTTTACATTTAAGAGTCCACACCAAAGAAAAGCCTTTTAAATGTGATATATGTGACAAAGGGTTTTCTCAAAAGCATAATTTAACTTTACATTTAAGAGTCCACACCAAAGAAAAGCCTTTTAAATGTGATATATGTGAGAAAGGGTTTTCTCAAATTGGTCATTTAACTAGACATTTAAGAGTCCACACCATAGAAAAGTCTTTTAAATGTGACATATGTGAAAAATGCTTTTCAGATAAAGGTAATTTAACGAAACATTTAAGAGTCCACACCATAGAAAAGCCTTTTAAATGTGACATATGTGAAAAATGCTTTTCAGATAAAGGTAATTTAACGAAACATTTGAGAGTCCACACCATAGAAAAGCCTTTTAAATGTGACATATGTGAAAAATGCTTTTCAGATAAAGGTTATTTAACGAAACATTTAAGAGTCCACACCAAAGAAAAGTCTTTTAAATGTGACGTATGTGAGAAATGGTTTTCACAAAGAGGTGATTTATCTAGACATTTAAGAGTCCACACCAAAGAAAAGCCTTTTAAATGTGACGAATGTGAGAAATGGCTTTCACGTAGAGGTGATTTATCTAGACATTTAAGAGTCCACACCAAAGAAAAGCCTTTTAAATGTGATATATGTGAGAAAGGGTTTTCTCAAAAGCATAATTTAACTTTACATTTAAGAGTCCACACCAAAGAAAAGCCTTTTAAATGTGATATATGTGAGAAAGGGTTTTCTCAAATTAGTAATTTAACTAAACATTTAAGAGTCCACACCAAAGAAAAGCCTTTTAAATGTGATATATGTGACAAAGGGTTTTCTCGAAAAGATAGTCTAACTTTACATTTAAGAGTCCACACCAAAGAAAAGCCTTTTAAATGTGACGAATGTGAGAAATGGTTTTCACGTAGAGGTGATTTATCTAGACATTTAAGAGTCCACACCAAAGAAAAGCCTTTTAAATGTGATCTATGTGAAAAATGCTTTTCAGATAAAGGTTATTTAACGAAACATTTAAGAGTCCACACCATAGAAAAGCCTTTTAAATGTGACACATTCTTTTCACTAAACAGTACTTTAAGAAAACATTTAAGAGTCCACACTTAACCGAGTGATTGGGAACTGATGTGAAACTCTTGTCTGTCTACGTATGATTATGGTTATAATTTATTTCCTTAACCTATGGATTTAAAAACTAAATACATAGTGCGTTATCGTGCTGGTGGACCGTAATAGTTTTAGATTTAGTTAGTTTAGATTAGTTTTAGATAAGAATATTTAATCATAATAAAAAAGAATCAAAATCATTTTTTTATTATTATTTTTGGTTGAGGTAACAACACTTATGAACGTCAAAGAAGCTACGCCATCGGTTCGCAAATCCTACGGCGGGCGACCTTGCGAGAAGAACCGGCAAGAAACTCGTCAAGGGCAATCTTTTACTCCCTGTTATATAAACCAAACACTTCTAATCTTGCATAGATAATTACGTGAGTAATGAATAATCAAGGCCGGCACACACACCAAAGAGAAACTTATTAAATGTGATAAGGGCTTCGATCAACAATAGTACAAGATGAAGGCTCACGAACTAGTTAAATCAAAACTTTCTATGGCACTGACTCATTTTTTTTAAACAGAGAAAAAAGGTTACGAATGTTACGATCTTACTTATAAATGACAGGAAGCGATAATAGTAGTTTATCTACACTCATGTTATAATATTCGACTCATGCCTGAACGTATAATGATACACTTAATGCCATAGTCAACTTTAAAAAATAAAACTTTCATATAATGGTCATTATGAAACAACCGGATACAGCTGTCCACTTATATTTCTTAATTTTACAGTCTCCACGGCAACCGTAGGATTTACCGGCCCTGACTTCCAACTCTTTCAAGCCCTTCTTTAGTTGGCAACAATCAGAACCTATTTTTAAATTAGAATTTTGAATTTAGAAGGTGTTGGCAACTGGCCGTAGACAGACGGCTTAGGTGTAAAAGAGTAGACGTTTTTGGTATGGAAGTCTATGGTTGTCAACGGGCGAATATAGTTCGTTTATGTACAGTTATTTCAGATATATAATTCATTATTTCCCAATGTAAGTATTTCATTCCATATTTCTACAGTCCACTCGTCGATTGCTAACATTAGTTTTGGTCACTCTCGCCGTAAACAGTTTAATCACGTAAACCTAAAATTATTTAGTTATTTTAATTTTTAGTTTTTTGCATTCACAATGCAATTTTTATTACATCCCATCGGAGCTAGTTGTGAGACGGGTAGATTTTTTCTAAATACTTCATTTTCCATTTTTCTCTAAAATTATTTTATCTGTCAAAATTTTTCACTGTCACCCAATATTGTAATTTATTCAGTTTTATTTGATTTTCTGTAGTTATAGTAATGGTAAAAACACGCGCTATGTCATCAATCACTACATCTCATCAACAGCCCGCTGACAACCAATCGGCATCCAACGAGTTCAGAGTCGCATCCCCTCCTGGTCTTGGGAGCGATGAAACGCTTAATTCGATAGCGAAGCCGACAGACCAAGCTACGTCGTCCTTCGCGCCGCAGCCCGAGCTGCCT
Source organism: Crambus lathoniellus (assembly GCA_949710035.1). Lineage (NCBI taxonomy): Eukaryota > Metazoa > Arthropoda > Insecta > Lepidoptera > Crambidae > Crambus > Crambus lathoniellus. Next base: position 2,642,877 of record OX453319.1, read on the forward strand.
CCTGTTCCCACAATTCCAGACGCAGGCAGCCACCCGTCGTCCCGTCGCAGTAAGCACAGTTCGCGAAGTGCGTCAACAGTGGTCGCCCGTAAACTCGCCGCTGTGGCTGAGCTACGACGTCGGCAAGCTGATATGGACAACGAGCTTGAGCAAAAACGTGTCGAACGTGAGAAACAAGTACAGGAATTTGAGTTAAGGGCTTCCTTAGCTGCAATCGAAGCCGGTCAGTCTACCAGTAGTGTTAGTACTTCGCGCTCTCGCACTGCGTCATGGGTAAAAAGCATAAGGGTTAGTCAACGCTTTGCTTCTCCAGAGCCTACCATTGATGAGGGCATCTCTCAGCCGCCGCAACAAGCAGTGGCAACCCAAATCAATAATACGGCCACTTACCCACAGCCTACGCATACTGCAACCCCGATGGGGCATCCTAGCGTCGAACCCGTTACTCAACTGGCAACAGCTATAGCCGCTTTAGCCAACAACTCAAACAAGAGTTCACTCCCTACGTTTTCCGGCAACTATAAGGAATGGTTAGCCTTTGACACTTTTATAACAAATCTAAATTGTCATACACTAACTCTCAAAATATGACACGTCTAGGTGACGCGTTACGAGGCCCCGCTCGCGAAGCCGTCGAAGCGTTGCTCCACACCACCGAGAAACCAGAAGAGGTTCTGCAGGCATTGGAGCAGACATTCGCACGGCCACAAATAATCGCAGCGCGTGAGATCTCTACTTTGCGCATGTTCCCTAAAATCAGCACTGCTGAACAATTAAACAATTTCGCCAACAAGGTACGTATTTCCATCGCTACAGTAAAAGCACTCAAACAGACACAATTTCTCTATTCTACTGAGTTACTAAAGTGTGCTCTGTCAAAGTTAAACGAGTTGACTAAGGCAAGGTTTTCCGATTTTGCTGCCGATACTCATGACGAGCAATCGACAATATTTGAGACGTTTTCTTTGTTTCTTCTTAGAGAAGCAGATAGGCAACTGAAATACACTTATATTCCTGACTTTTCATCTGCCATTGCTTCTATGTCTACCAAACCTACCCACACTGTAAGTACTTATAAGCGCGAAACTGTAAATACTGTAAATAATAACAAAGCCATACCAACTTGTAGTATATATTGTAAGCAAAGTCATAAATTGACGAATTGCAATGACTTCAAAGTGCTGTCAGTAGAGGACAGATGGCGCTGGGTCAGAGACACTAAGGTCTGTTACAGATGTCTAAAAAATAATCTACATAGATGGAGCGCTTGCAAGTCGAAGCCCTGTGGCGTCAAGGAATGTTTTAGACGTCATAATGCTCTGATACATAGTGATGGTACAGACTTGCCGTTGAATGTCACCAATGTCATCACAACCTCTGTCCCAGACACCACAAGCCCGCCAACATCAACTACAAAAGACGCTGACGGAAGTCCGACAAACGTTGATCAAACCCAAACTCATCTGTCATGTCTCGTTTCAGGCAGCATTCCAAGCAACACCCGGAGTCACGCGCTTCTCAAAGTCCTCCCGGTGACCGTGCGCGGCCCGTGCGGAGAAGTCGACACGTACGCACTCCTCGACGATGGCAGCTCTACAACGCTTATCGATGCTACTGTCGTTGAGAAAATTGGAGCTGAGGAGCGCTATAGGGAACCGATACGTATCGACGGTGTTGGAGGAATGTGTAAAGAAGTCGTCGTAGGTTACACACAATTTTTCATTCGAGGTCGAGGTCTTGATGATGAGTACTCTATTGAGAACGCACGCACGATACAAAATCTTTCTTTGTGTCCACAAACTGTTAATAAGTCAGATATTATAAAATATTCTCATCTGAGTAGTTTAGTAGATTTACTTACACTTGACAATGCGACGCCGTTCATTTTGATTGGGGCTGGCGACTGGTTTTTAACTGTGAGCCACGAAGTTGTAGCAGGCAAGTCATGTGAACCAGTAGCCACTCGTACTCTTTTAGGGTGGACTTTGCACGGGTTCATTTCAAGTAGGGTCAAACCTATACAATTCGTCAATCACTTACGCGAGGTGGACACAGATTCTATTGAGCAACTCATGCGGGTTCAATACAAGCTTGATGCCATAGGTATTATTAAGTCTTCACCCAAGAGCAGCCCCGAAGACCAACGTGCTATTGACACAATCGAGTCCACTGTACGACGTTTGCCTTCGGGACGCTTCGAGGTAGGTCTGCCATGGCGACACACTAACCCGACAGTACCTGACAGCTACCCACAAGCTCTATCTCGTTTCCTTTCACTGGAAAAACAAATGGCTAAGAATGCAGATTTCGCGATAGCTTATCAGAACTTTATTGACAACATCATTACAAAAGGCTATGCTGAAGAGTGCCCACCAGTCACTTATCATAGTAAGGACTCACCTGTAGGTAACAATACTCATTGGTATTTACCGCACTTCGGCGTATACCACCCGCAGAAGAAAAAGCTTCGAGTGGTACACGATGCCGCCGCCGTCACTAAGGGTGTGTGCTTAAATGACTTACTATTAGTAGGGCCCGATTTACTTCAGCCTTTATTAGGAATACTTTTTCGTTTTCGTGAAGGCAAGGTGGCAGTCGTGGGAGATATCAGAGAAATGTTCCCTCAGATAAAAATACGGGAAGCTGACCGCGATGCTCAGCGTTTCTTATGGAGCGATCGTGTTCCTTTAAACTCGACTGCGACTTCGGCCTCCACACACACCGCCTATAAATATAGTACATTTACAATAAAGGAGTATAGAATGAGCTCCATGATTTTTGGTGCAGTCTCTAGTCCTTTTATGGCTCTGTATCTTAAAAATAAAAATGCATTAGAGTTCAAAGAGTCCCATCCCGAAGCAACATACGAGATCATCATCATTCCAAGGTCTCAGCCATAAGAACTACATCATCGGCAAACCGTAGGTGTGTTAGGTACTCGCCATTGATGTTGATGCCGCATCCTTTCCAGTCCAGCAGCTTAAAAATATCCTCCAACGCAGCTGTGAACAGTTTGGGAGAGATGACATCTCCCTGTCTCACACCTCGCTGTAGTTGGATAGGATTAGAGCTCTGGTTCTGTAATCGGACCGACATGGTGGCGTTTTGGTATAAGTACCTCAGCACCTCGATGTACCTGTAGTCTATTTGGCACCACTGGAGAGACTGCAGCACCGCCCAAGTCTCAATCGAGTCGAAGGCTTTCTCATAGTCCACGAACGCCAAGCAAAGTGGCAAATTATACTCTTCGGTCTTCTGTATAACTTGCCGCAGCGTATGAATGTGGTCTATGGTACTGTAGCCTTTCCGGAACCCGGCTTGTTCGGGAGGTTGGAAGTCGTCGAACCTGCGAGCGAGACGATTCGTAATGACTCTCGAAAACAGCTTATAGATATGGCTCAGAAGCGAGATGGGTCTATAGTTCTTCAAGAGAATTTTATCACCTGTTCAGTACACCCCTGCCTAGACCCGCGGAATCGGCATGGCGCAGTGGAAGGTTATCATGAGTATAGACTCCGGACAAAGCTTGGTTTCAGCCGGGATGTAACTGAACAATTGAAACTGCGATACACAGCGACTTAATGTGAAGTAAGGTGATTTTACATACGGTCTGTGGTGTCGAAAGTCTCCTGGGCAGCGGAGACAGAGGGCGCGCCCCTTGGTAAATCCTTCTTCTTCTGCAGACCTTACCAATTCGTCACCTTACTCACAAAACTAACACCACACAGGGTCCCAAAACACAATAACACACGCGGGGCTTGCTTATTAAGATATATTGTCCCGACAACAACGCGTGGTGGAAAATTATCTTTCAAAGCATCGCGACCGGCCACTCCTCAAGATGGCGTCAAAATCTTGGTCGTACAACACGGGATCAAATAGATAATTCAGGATTCAATTCAAACTCGATATGCCAGGCATATTCAACGCGAGCGGTTTTTAACAATTCAGCAAAATTTTAATCCGACATGTTTTCTTACAAGAATTCCAATCAAGGGGACTGTCAACTTCAAGTGACAGCGAAATGTCAATTTGACGTGACATTAGAGATGCGTTCAGAAACGTCGATCTTTTCCGAACATCCCCCCGCCCCGGACCGTTAAGAACGGTACGTCAATCTACGGGTAATCGGAAGAGCCCACTAACTGCTCTCTTCAAAACCGAATCTCGAACCAAAACCTCAGCAAAACGAGGAACTCCGTCAGTTCCGGGGTAGAGTTTAACAATGCGCCCCCTTCGCCAACATAGGGGCGGCAGGTTAGCATCCTTAATCAACACGAGGTCGCCAGTCTGGGGTGGGGTGGTTTTATCTGTCCACTTCACGCGCTGTTGTAGGATATGCAAATACTCCATCGACCAACGTGCCCAGAAGTTTTGGGACATCTGTTTCAAAACATAACGCTGGCAACCCCGGCTGTATACTTACGCTCCTATCAGTTTTATTTTATTTCTTGAAAGATTCACGATTAACCGCAGTGGAAACCATTTGGTAGTGAAGTACATCATCGGATTACCTTGTAGTGCAGTTATCCTGAATTATCTCCAGCACTTAGCATCGAAATATCTTATAAACAAGTGAGAATTTTATACCCTCAATTTCACAATTTAACAGAACTGTCATTATTGAATTAAATGTACCCGCAAACTTCCAACAAATAATTGTCAAACTCAACTGACAACTTGAAATTTGACAGTGACATTTTCCCGGTGCTGCCAGAGGCAAAATATTTCTACCATTTGTGGGTAAATCTGTGAGGACGTGGTAAAGTCGGTACCGTTCAGTTCGCTAGAAGTACGCGCGCTAGTTCGTTGGCACTAGAAGATTAGAAGATTAGCGATTCTCAAATCTTTTACACAATGTTCACCTGTGCAAGCTGTGCTTCGCTTCACAATGAGGGTCCAGTATGCAGCAAATGCAAATGTCAATATGACTACCAATGTGCAGGTGTCACTGAAGCTGGCTTTCGCAAACTCGGTGACAGAAGGAATAACTGGCGTTGCCCAAAATGCAAGTCCAGCTCATTACAGTCTCCAGCAGCCACATCACCGCAACCCTGTCGAGACGACAAGATTCAAGAACAACTGAACAAGATAATGCTTCAACTGGCACCTCTTGCGCTGCTCGTGGCAGACGTGAAGTCCATTAAGAGTGAAATCGGCAGCATTAAGGAGTCGCTTAATATGGCGCACGATCTAATCAACAACTTCTCAGACAAGGTTTAGAAATTAGAATCCAGAATTATCCAAACGGAGAAGACATTACTTGAAATTCCAGAGCTTCGGGCAGAAATACTGAAACTCAATCGAGAGCTGCAGGATCGAGATCAGTGGAACAGGGCTAACAATGTTGAGATCAAAGGGATTCCCCAGAAGAGTAATGAGAATCTGTATGACGTAACGCTTAAAACTGCTGCCTTGTGTGACTTTTCATTTCGGAAGGAGGATATTAACTACATAGCACGAACACCTACTCGTCTACCGAATGCTGACAAACCAATACTAGTATCATTTAATAATCGGTACTTAAAAGAAGAATTTGTAGCATTAGCACGCAAGAGTAAGAAGATGAATACTTCAGCCTTGGGATTTACGTCTGCAACCAACATCTATGTAAATGATCACCTGACGCCAGCCAACAAGACATTACTTGGAAAAGCTAAAAGACTAGCTAAAGAAAATAACTTCCAGTATATATGGGTCAAACATTGTAAAATTATGGCCCGAAAATCGGACAGTTCACAAGTGTTTTTTATAAGAACGGAGAAGGACTTAGAAAAGATCAAATAAAATTAAAAATGTACGCGTGTTTAAAAATACTTAAAATAAATTCATTTCTGTTTTATGCCAATTTGAGGGCCTTAGGAGTTTTGCTATGCTATTGTTGCTTGACTTGCTATCTGAGTTCTGTCGGAGCGGGCAACCAGTTATCTTTTCTTATGCAGCTATCGCTTGTATTGCAGATCTTTTTAGGTGTTTACAGTTTTTATATGTTGTATTTGTATGCGGAATTTCATATGAGATTTATCGAATCGTATATAAATGGCTTCTTTTGAAATTAATGCATTCTACCAAAATACCCGGGGGCTACGCACCAAAACACACATATTTAAACGGAATCTTCTTTTATCATCTTATCACATTGTCTTATTAACTGAAACTTGGCTTTTGGAGGGTTTAAATGACAGTGAGTTGTTTGATGACAGATATGTTGTCTGGAGGCGAGATAGGGATTATTCGATGACGGGTCAGGAGAGAGGAGGAGGAGTGCTTATAGCTATTCGTCGTGATTTAGCGGCAGTTGGACGCCCGGAATGGTATTCATCTGCAGAAGATATATGGGTAACCATAACATTGAAAAATAGAAATTTACCAAGTACGAAGCTACATTTATGCACACTGTACCTATGTAAGCAAAATTTAGGTAATACTTTTAATACGCAACTACAGAATTTTACGGAGAAACTTTCTATTATTTTAAATTCTTGTCCAAACGATATATTTTTGATAACGGGTGATTTTAACCTTAGCAACGTTGACTGGTTCTCTGAACAAAGCTCTTTGCAGCCTAAAGGGATAATTGGAGAGTCACAGGACTTATTTTTTGATACTTTGGCTGAGTGTAACCTTAACCAGTTTAATTCCATTAGAAATATTAACAGTCGCATATTAGATTATGTGTTGTGCAATAGCAAAGTGTCGGTAACATCATGTAATGATCCCTTAGTTCCTGAAGATGACCATCATAAATCACTGGAAGTGTCTTTAAATTTAGCATGTGAGTCTCCGCTTAAACCCAAACCTAGGCTCAAATATTTTTATCATAAAGCCGATTATGAGTCTATAAACTCATCTTTAAAGGAAGTTGACTGGAAAGTTTGTTTAAAAAGTGAATCATTAGATGACGCGGTGGAGAAATTTTACCAGTGTCTTTATAGCATCCGAGAAAAATTTGTTCCTCATAAGTTAATTTATAACTCTTCTTCATACCCGCCCTGGTACAACGCTTCCCTAAAAAAGATCCTTAAAGAGAAGTACAAACATTTGAAAAAATACAAAACATATGGTAATATTAATGATTATGATACTTTTTGTCTTCTCCGCAAGAGGGCCAAGAGGGTCGAACAGCAGTGTTACCAGGAATATATTAGGTATATGGAAGATGCAATAATCGAAAATAGTAAAAGGTTCTGGTCTTTTACTAAGTCAAATAAAAAAGGTTCTAATTCACTTCCTTCATCATTGCATTACGATGCACAGTCGGCCAACACTGGTGAAGCTATTTGTAATCTCTTTGCATCTTATTTTCAATCTACGTTTCTTTCTCCGTCATCATCGAGTGTCAATCATCCTGTCTCTCCAGACTCTCCTTATCTTACAATAGATAATACTAACTCTAATAACATTCATAACATCGAAATAAATTCTGATACAGTTTTTAAGCTATTGAAATCTGTAGACCTGACTAAAGGTGCCGGGCCTGATGAAATTGAGCCTTTTTTTATCGTAAAGTGTGCTGAATACTTAACGGAACCGCTTACAATTTTATTCAAACGCTCAATTTCTGAAGGTACTGTACCTGTAATTTGGAAATCGGCATTTGTAGCACCGGTACACAAGAGTGGCTCAAAAAATGACATAAAAAACTATAGGCCCATTTCTAAGTTGTGTATTTTTGCAAAAATCCTTGAGCGTTTAATACACACTCAGGTGTACGAAGCGTTGTCATCTAGTTTCATTCCTGAACAGCACGGATTCTTAAAAAAGAGATCTACTGCGTCAAACTTACTTTTATTTACTGACTTTATAAACACTAGCATGGATTCTGGAAGTCAGGTCGATGCCATATTTACTGATTATAGTAAAGCCTTTGACCGAATTGATCACGTGATTCTGTTGCGGAAGCTTTTACTCGCGGGAATTCATGGCAACTTGTTCAGATGGTTCTCTTCGTATATTAAAAATCGTTCCCAAGCTGTAGTGGTCAATGGTTACTCATCTAACTGGAGAAATGTCCCCTCAGGTGTCCCTCAAGGCTCTCTGCTTGGTCCTCTTCTTTTTAATATTTTTATTAACGACGTTTACCTTTGTTTTAAGCACTCTAAATTTCTTCTATACGCGGATGACATGAAAATATTTAGAAAAATTGATGAATTTAATGACTGCCGACTCCTGCAGGAGGATTTGGACAGATTTGATAACTATTGTTCTCAAAATAAATTAGATTTAAATGTCAAAAAATGTAACTTCATTATTTTTACCCGGAAAAAGAAGATTATTATTTGCAAATACTCCCTGAAAGGCCAGGAATTACAACAGGTAGAAGAGATACGTGATCTAGGTATCATACATGACTCTAAGTTGACATATGAGAAACACATAGATCATATTGCCAAAAAAGCTCGCAGAGCGATGGGTTTTATCATTAGATCGTGTTCTGAATTTACCAATATTAAAGTAGTTAAAATTTTATACTGTTCCTTGGTGCGTAGCATTCTCGAGTATTGTTCACAAGTTTGGAATCCGTGTTATAACGTTTATATAAATAGACTGGAGTTTATTCAGCGCAAATTTCTGAAATATTTGCAATTTAAGTGTAAAGCCCTTGATCCTGATTATGAGACAAGATGTCACCGGTATCACATTCTTCCCTTGCAGGAAAGGAGAAGAATTGCTGATATCGATTTTTACTTAAAAATAGTACAAAATCTCATAGATGCGCCCGATTTACTAGCAAAAATTTGTTTAAAAATTCCAAACAGGACCGCAATAAGGCGGCCTGTGTACCTGAGTATCCCTCGGTGCACTACCAACTATCGGCAGAACACATTTTTCATAAGATCTGCAAATGAAATAAATAAGCTGGCTGTCTTCCCTGAACTTGATCTGTTTAATACAAAATTAATCCACTTCAAAAATACATTAGCGAACTCCTGGTTTTCCTCTATTGTTTAGTTATTAATATATCTTGGTTTTTTTTTTTGTTACCTAATAATTGATCAATCATTGATGATCGTAATTATTTATTAAGTCTTTTTTTAATTTGATTTCTGTTTCTTATTATATTCATACCTTATCTGTTAAGAAAATGCGTACCCATATATAGTTGTTTATATGCGAGAACATGTAAATAGTGCATAGTGTTCGTTTACTTATAAAATTTTTGTTAAATTGTCACTGTATGTTTTCCAAATAAAGCAAAATAAAAATAAAATAAAAATAAAAGTTGGTATCGCGACAAACGATGGGATCCTACATCCTGAATCGGATATTCAGGCAAAGCCAAAAGGGGCTGTCCGATCAAGAAATGACCTGGGGTCAACGCTTCCAGGTCATTCGGGTCCGAAGACAACGGGCACAAGGGTCGCGAGTTGAGGACGGCCTCAATTTTACAAAATACCGTATCAAGTTCCTCAAACGTGAGAATAGTTTCTCCAATCACGCGACGCAAGTGTCTCTTGGCAGCCTTTACACAAGCTTCAAAAATTCCTCCCCAGGTCGGACAAGCTGGAGGGCTAAACTTCCAGATTATCCCACGCCGGGAGAGGGTGGTTCCAATGTCTATTTTATTATCAACAAAAAACTTAACTACTTCCTTAAGATAATTACACGTTCCCTTATAATTAGTACCACAATCGGAACGTATCAATGTCGGCAGTACTCTACGGGAAACAAATCTGCTCAAGGCGGCGACAAAGGCTTCGGTAGACAATTCCGAGACAATTTCCAAATGGACAGCCTTGGTGGACAGACACACAAACACGCACAAGTACGCCTTATAGGTTTTAGCATTACGCAGTCTCGAAGCCTTTACAGTAAAGGGACCGGCGAAGTCGGTGGCGACTCCGGCAAAATCTCTACATTCCGTGACGCGATCAGCAGGCAAATCACCCATCTGGGGCTGCATGGTCGCGGCCTTCAATCGATAACAAGGCAGGCAACGGTAAACCACAGTGCGAATGGCTCGACGAGCAGACAAAATCCAAAATTCACGCTGCAAAATGGCCAACAAAGCATTACAGCCAGCATGTTGTGCATTCACATGGCGATCTGTTATTATCAGTTGAGTCAAATGTCCGGCTTTAGGTAACAAAAGGGGGTGACGAGCTCCATACGGCAGGTTCGCATTTCGAAGTCTTCCGCCGACTCGCAAAAGCCCACTCTCGTCCAGGAAGGGATTTAATCGCGATACCGCGCCCTTCAACTTGCGACGGCCTAAACGCAAAATTTCAATCTCGGACTCAAAACTATCAGCTTGTACTCTCCGGACCCAAAACAAGAGCGCGTCCCTACGCTCGTCCGGAGTGAGAACCGACGAATCACGCCTCCCGCGTGGGTTTCTGCAATTGTACACAAAACGTCTGATCCAAGCGGTAACACCAAGCAGCTTCTGTAAGGAGCTGTACCGATCCAACAACAAATCCTTTTCCCCGGCGGGGCTAGTCTCCAGGACGCATGCCCGCATATCAGGAACGGCTACGTTCGACAACGCTGGAGAGGGCGGCCACTCCGACTCAGGCCGCATCAACCACTGTGGGCCCCACCAGAGGGGGTGGTTAATTAGGGTTGGGGCTACACAACCCCGAGACGCACAATCCGCGGGATTCATGGTTCCCGGCACGTGTCTCCAAATCAACTCGATGTCGGAATTACAAATCTGCGACACTCGATTGGCCACAAACACGTCCAAGGTGTGCGCCGGAGCCTTCAACCAACAAAGGACGACCTGACTGTCCGTCCAAGCATAAACCTCTTGTATCTTAATATATCGACCTAATGTGAGCCATACGTGGTTCAACAAACGCATTAGGAGGGCAGCTCCACACAATTCCAACCTCGGGATCGTATGACGAGTCCGAAGGGGAGCGACTTTGCTTTTCGCTATCACCAGATGCACAGCAACAACTCCGTCAACAGTAACGGTGCGGAGGTACACGGCCGCAGCAAATCCACGTTCGGAGGCATCGGAAAAGCCGTGAAGAGTAACTTTACAATTTTCAGAAGGGAGGAATAGCCTCGGCAAATGCACTTCATTAATCTCGGGGAGGGATGAAACGAAGCTCGACCAATCTCGGAGTAACTCGTCCGAGAGGGGTTCATCCCACGACACACCCGAAGCCCATAACCGTTGCAAGAAACACTTGGCCATAAACAGCACGGGGCAAATCCACCCATTGGGGTCAAAGGTACGTGCGACAGTAGATAATACTAAACGCTTGGTCCAGACTTTCGGTGGTCGTAAATCCACACAATAAGTGAACGTGTCAGAGACCGGTTTGTACTGTACGCCAAGGACGGTCACCACATGGGGATTATCAACATTTTCGAATAGGTGGGGGTCCTGCTGGTGCTCTTCGGGCAAACCTACCAGTACATCAGGCGAGTTGGATATCCATTTCCTCAACTCGTAACCTCCCGACTTCAAAAGGGCGGTGAGTTCGTCTCTCAGGACAATCGCCTCTGAGACAGATGAGGCGCCCGTGCAAATGTCATCCACATAGACGTCACTGGCCAAAATGGCGGAGGCGCGAGGGTATCTCAAGCGCTCCTTCTCGGCCAACTCCAACAAAGAACGAATCGCAACAAACGGGCTCGAAGCCAAACCGTACGTATTCGTATTCAATTCATAAATCAACAAGGGGTCCCTAGGACTCTCTCTCCACAAAATCAATTGGTACCTCCTATCCTCTGGATGGATGACCGTTTGTCTGAACATCATCCGGATGTCAGTCATAAATACAATTTGGTGCCGCCGGAAGTTGGTCAAAATGTCTGAGATCTCCGTGTGCAGCTTGGGACCTACATGCAGACACTGGTTCAAGGACGCTCCAGTAGAGGTGGGAGCCGAACCGTCAAAGACCACCCGAATCTTTCCGGATTTCAAAACGGCGTGGTGCGGCAAAAAGAAGTGCTCAACGGAGCGCCAATCCAACTCGCTCACGGACATGTGCCCTAACTCCTCATACTCCCGCATGAATTCAACATACTTCTGGCGGAAGACCGGATCCTTGCTCATGCGACGCTCCATCGCCACTAGCCTACGTTCCGCTAGCGGTCGGGATTCGCCCAGAGGAGGTCGGCCGGCACGAAAGGGGAGACGGGTGATCAAACGACCAGAGCGGAGGCGACCAGTGTTATTCTGGTAATACAACTCGCATTCATCCGCTACTGGGTCGACCCGCGGGGCTGGTGGAGGTTCCTCAACCTCCCAAAACTTCTGCACCACTTCGGAGAGAGACACATTAAAAACAAGACCGCGATCCTCATCATGGGAATCCAAAACGCGGCGAGCAGGGCCCATCACAACTGTACCGAGTGTCGTCTGCAGAGCTACCAAGCCATCTTGCTGCAAAACTCGCTTCCCCGTCAACAAAACTCGCCCCAGGACATCGGCTCCAAGGAGAGCATCAATCGGGCCTGGGCGGAAGAAATTTGGATCGGCGAGTGGGGAATCAGACACCAAAGACAACATACTCGGTCCCAAGTCAACTGAAGGTTGACGGCCAACAACTGTGTCCAACACAATCGCCGAGGTCTTAATGCCTGGCGTGGACTTATTACGTGATGTAAATGTGAAGTCAACATGCCCTAACAACCCGGGGACTTTCACATCGCCAACACCTCTCACGCCTTCCGTGTGGGGGTGCACCTTGAGGCCCAACCGCCTAACTAACCAAGATGACACAACACACCCCTGAGCACCGGAATCCAACAAGGCGCGAACTTCCACAAGGTCGCCATTCAATCCCCTGACAAGCACAGAGGCCGTGGGCAACAAAACGGTCTCTGGAGGGGTGGCTACAATCGACCGTAAACACGTTGATTGCTAGTATGTGGGGTCCCCAGACGTCCCCCCATGGTAAGGGGGTCGCTCATAGCGATCCAGTGGGTCCCATTCTCCCACATACTGCCTACGTCCAATTCGCCCGGTATCAGGCGGGTTATATCTCCCGGCCCCTTGAAGACGGGGCGGGCGCCGCTCCAAACGCGGGTATTCGGCGAGCGGCGGCGAGAATCGGTGCCTAGCATCCACCGTGTACGTCGCCCCATAGTCGCGGGGGCACGGTGACCGATTTTCAGAAGGGGGGTTCCGGGGACCCCCGGCTGTGCGAGGCTCAACACGTTGCGGGGGGCTTCTACGACCTCCCGCAACGCTCGCAAAATCGAACCCCCTAGTTGGGTACCGATTTCCCATGGGGGGGTCCGTGGGACCCCCGCCCGTGCGAGGCTCAAAACGTCGCGGGGGGCCTCTACGACCTCCGGCAACGCTCGCATGACTCATCCCCATCCTTGGGGATCGGTTTCCCATGGGGGGGTCCCTGGGACCCCCGCCCGTTTGAGGCTCCAAACGTGGCGGAGAGCGTCTGGGGCCACTCTGGTGGCCACTAGAACTGCTGCGGGATGCAAACACCGCGGGGGGTCCGAGACCCCCACCCATACGAGGTGATCCCGCAGCGACGCGCTGCGGCGCTCCGCCGCCCTCTGGGCTGTTCATGCAGAGGAGGGGATGGTGGTTGCCCTTACAAAAGCGGCATGGGTGCGCTTGGGTACATTCGCGCTGCATGTGCAGGCCCAAGCACGAGTAGCACCATGTCCGTTGTCGCGCGATCGCTCGACGGCCTTGGACGCGCTGGTCGAGGAACTTATCACAACGGGTCGTGCTGTGACCCGGTTCCCGACAGTACAAGCAGCGGGCGGTCTCCTGGACGGCGGCATAGCGGCCGGGCGCGCGAGGGGCCATACGCCCCCTACGGGGGGGTCCGGTGGGGGACCTACTCTGTGGCACAGGTCGTTCGGGTCCCATAGGACCGGCCAGAGAGGAATTATCTGCCAGTCTACTCTCTCCTTCCAGGAACGTCAAGAGGTCCGAGAAGGGTGGCAGATAAGTCGCACTATCCCCACCATACTGCTGCTCAAAACGGACCTTAACAGAGTCCGGCAACTTTCCCAGGACAATGTGCAGTAACAAAAACGACCACTGCTCCACTGGGAGTTTTAAGTTTTTTAATGCGTTGTAGGCAACCAACAGCGGATTCAACAAAGCCACTCTCAAGTGCATCACGCTGGCAACGCGGGGTAAATTCAAAATGGCGGCAACATGGTTGTCCGCCAGACGTCGTACGTTCTGGTACCGACGGGCAATCAAATCCCTAGCAATAGGGTAGTTTTCATCCGAGGGGGCCAAATGTTGAACCGATTCAAGGGCCTCCCCTTCCAACACGGATAACAAGTAAGCCAACTTCTGGCCCTGGGTCAAATCATCCCGGGCATGTACGAGACTACCAAAAATATTAATAAAGCCCTCCCAGTCCTCTAGACGACCAGCAAAACGCCTTAAATCTAAGGGGGCCAATCTAGCAAATAGAGGGGGCATACTCTTAGATGTGACCGGGGACGGGCTCGGTTCATTCTCTCTTGCCACTTGCAAAGGTCGAGCCACCTGGGTAATTCTGTCCGCAAAATCATAACACTGGTCCACATCCAAACCGACTTCTTGTCGCATTTCCACATCGGCCTCAACAGTCTTTTCCAAAAATAAGGCATACTGTTCATCAACAACAGCCAAACGTATGGGCAGATCTACGTATCTGTTCAACAAGGCCTCCGTCCTATCCGGTCGATCCAACAATGCAACCGCAGAAGCTAACCACCGTAACTCAGAACGTATTTTGGCTTTAGCAGAGGAGGCCGTCATTGTAACGTCACAAATTTATCAACAAAAACAACAAATTCAAAATATTCACTATAACACAAAATCTCCAATATTTGGAGGTTATTAATAACCACAAAATTCCAATATTACAACAACAAAGTATTTATAATGACACAAACTCTTAAATATTTGGAGGTTATCAGAAAACAACAAAACTCAAGTATATAATTATAACTCTAACTCTCAAGAGGTTATAACTTAGACACAAACTAACTTTGACTTTATAAGTCAAAGTTATTCAGTTCAAACAAATCACTGACTATTGAAATTCACTTGGATATCAACATACAACAAGATAATTTTAATTATTTCAAAGCACAAGTTTCAATAAGTTTCAATGTGTAAATAATGTCTTAAATCATTTAAGTTTCACTAAGTATTGAGTGCAAACTTATTAAGTACCCAAGCCTTTTTAGGACAACTTTTTATTAGCTATTATTTAGCAACAACTTGTCAATATTCACAACTCAAATTTGCTAACAAAACTAAATAATAATTATTATGAACAAAGAAAGGCATCTGTTTACATTTTGGAACTTCAATACGTGACAATTAATTACAAGACATGGAACCAATAACAAAGGAATGCCCTTTACTTTTCAAATGCAAGTTAATTACCATTTACAAGTACAAATTAATCCAGTCCGGACCAGATGGTCATCAAAACGGCACTGATTAATAGACAAAGTTTTGGCGTGGGCCTCTCAGGCCTTCAAACTACGCTCTTGCTACCAAGCAATGTTCAGTACACCCCTGCCTAGACCCGCGGAATCGGCATGGCGCAGTGGAAGGTTATCATGAGTATAGACTCCGGACAAAACTTGGTTTCAGCCGGGATGTAACTGAACAATTGGACTGCGATACACAGCGACTTAATGTGAAGTAAGGTGATTTTACATACGGTCTGTGGTGTCGAAAGTCTCCTGGGCAGCGGAGACAGAGGGCGCGCCCCTTGGTAAATCCTTCTTCTTCTGCAGACCTTACCAATTCGTCACCTTACTCACAAAACTAACACCACACAGGGTCCCAAAACACAATAACACACGCGGGGCTTGCTTATTAAGATATATTGTCCCGACAACAACGCGTGGTGGAAAATTATCTTTCAAAGCATCGCGACCGGCCACTCCTCAAGATGGCGTCAAAATCTTGGTTGTACAACACGGGATCAAATAGATAATTCAGGATTCAATTCAAACTCGATATGCCAGGCATATTCAACGCGAGCGGTTTTTAACAATTCAGCAAAATTTTAATCCGACATGTTTTCTTACAAGAATTCCAATCAAGGGGACTGTCAACTTCAAGTGACAGCGAAATGTCAATTTGACGTGACATTAGAGATGCGTTCAGAAACGTCGATCTTTTCCGAACACACCCTTCTTGAAAAACAGCATCACATCGCTTCTGCCCCATGCCTTTGGCGTTTTGCCCTCAAGGATGACTGATTTGAAAAGCTTCTGGAGGACCTTAAGTATCGGCTTACCGCCCGCTCTCAGAAGCTCTGTTGTGATTCCGTCATCGCCCGCCGCCTTGTTGTTTTTAAGCTGCTTGAGAGCCATTCTAATCTCGTACAGGCTGACGTCCGGGATATCTTCGGTATGGTGTCGGGTAAGCTTGGCTCTAGGGTCTGTAGCCTTGCTTTCAACAGGTGTTTGCGTGAAATATAGCTGTCCATAGAAACTCTCAATCTCCCTCAGGATTTCAGGTATTGACGAAACGATGCTACCTTCCTCAGTTTTCAGCCTCGTCAATTGACTTTGCCCAATAGGCAGATCTCTCGCGAACACTTTGGAGCCTTTGTTCCGCTCAATGGCTTCTTTAATACGCTCGGTATTAAATTGGCGAAGGTCGCGTGTCAAAGACTTAGATATCTGTCTATTGAGCTGTCGATAACGATGGGCATCCGCTGAGTTCTGCAGCTTCATTTCGTGTCTCTGATCCATGAGTAGGAGAGTCTGACTAGAGAGTTTCTTCAATTTGGGACGGCGGGTTTTATAGTACTTAGACCCTACCGTGCGGACAGTATCCACCACCATGTTGTATAGATCGTCCACGTCTATGCTGTTCTCAAGGGCTTCGAAGCGGTTTTGAAGCTCCAGCTGAAAGCACTCGGGGTTTTGAATTTGAGCTGGTATTGGTCGGAGCGTGGATTTTATCAGTCGCGATCTTTCGAGCTTGACATCGATATTCAATGTGCCTCTCACCATACGGTGATCGCTTCCTGTCTTAACAGCGTTGATCACACTGACATCATTGAATATGTGCTTCTTCGTCGACATGATAAAATCGATCTCGTTTTTGACTTTACCGTCCGGACTGATCCAGGTCCATTTGCGGCTTACGGGCTTCCTAAAGAAGGAGTTCATCATATAGAGGTTCTCCCTCTCCATGAAGTCTGCCAGCATCTGGCCTCTATCGTTCCGTTGCCCAAATCCAAATTGCCCCACTCTCAGCTCATCACCGCAACGTTGCCCCAACTTTGCATTGAAATCCCCCATCACAACCGTGTAGTGGGTTTTATAGCTATGCATGGCTTTAGCGATCTCCTCATACATAGCCTCCAATTCGACATCGTCGTGTTTCGAGGTTGGAGCGTAGACCTGGATAACATTCAGCGAATATCGTTTCGATAATCTGAGTATCAGGTACGCTACCCTGCTCGAGACACTTCCGATGGTGATCACGTTGTTGACAAGGGATTTATGGACGATGAACCCGACACCACCAATGGACTGTTGGTCGCCCTCCCGGTGGTAAAGTAAGTTACCGGATTGCAGGGTTATTGAGTCCTCCCCCTCTCTTCGGACTTCAGATAACCCAATGTTATCCCAATGTAACTTACTTATTGCCTCTTCCAACTCTACGAGCTTCTCGTCGAGCCTCAATGTGCGCGTTGCTATGCACCATGTTGCTATTGAATGATTGTCTCTGGCCTGTCGAGCCAAAATGTTGTTTGCGTTCGAAAACTAAATATGATTTTTATCGGTAAATACCGTTTCGTATTAAAGTAACATTTTATAAAAAAATACAATAACAATGCAAAGGAAAACCTAAAACAAGATGTTTTTATGGAAATAAAATTGAACGGCAGTGTAAAAAAATGGTTTTAAATATTATTCTTGACAGAGTTTTATAAACAAGCGTCACTTCTAGTTTCCGAACGTTACTCGCAACTAGCTCCGGCTACCAACACCGACGACTCGACCTGGCAACCTACAACACGCGCACATTGAGGCTCGACGAGAAGCTCGTAGAGTTGGAAGAGGCAATAAGTAAGTTACATTGGGATAACATTGGGTTATCTGAAGTCCGAAGAGAGGGGGAGGACTCAATAACCCTGCAATCCGGTAACTTACTTTACCACCGGGAGGGCGACCAACAGTCCATTGGTGGTGTCGGGTTCATCGTCCATAAATCCCTTGTCAACAACGTGATCACCATCGGAAGTGTCTCGAGCAGGGTAGCGTACCTGATACTCAGATTATCGAAACGATATTCGCTGAATGTTATCCAGGTCTACGCTCCAACCTCGAAACACGACGATGTCGAATTGGAGGCTATGTATGAGGAGATCGCTAAAGCCATGCATAGCTATAAAACCCACTACACGGTTGTGATGGGGGATTTCAATGCAAAGTTGGGGCTACGTTGCGATGATGAGCTGAGAGTGGGGCAATTTGGATTTGGGCAACGGAACGATAGAGGCCAGATGCTGGCAGACTTCATGGAGAGGGAGAACCTCTATATGATGAACTCCTTTAGAAGAAGCGCGACAAGGAATATTGTAATATTTTAGTATAAATAATGAAATTAAGGTATTTTCGGTACATGTTTGACTTTAAATTCATAGTGCAATTATATTTACGCTCAATACTTACCTACTGAAAATATGATATCCCATCTCTTTTTTTCACTTTTTTTAAATTGTTTCTGCACATCGATCGTCAAAGCACATTTAGGCATCGTTACGCCGGGCGGTAAATGACTACTGAGGCGATCTAAAGCACCCAACCCAGTACAGGTTGGCCGACCATGGTCGGCGACCATGACCAATACACCGTACATTGACACTTTTGAACGAACAAGTTTAAAAAGATTCTTTCAAAACTGTCAATGTTCGATGTATTGGTCATGGTCGGCCAACCTGTACTGGGGGCTTAATGCTCCGTTTCGAATGGAGCATTCGTTGGCGGCTTCACTTTCCGTGCGTTTACGCTGTATCTAGGGTTTATATGATCGAAGCTCTAGTACAGTGCCCCTAGTGTAAGTTTTTATGTCAAAAAACGCAAACTATTTCGATACCGTATTAATGTCAATTTATTGACATAAATACGGAATCGAAATAGTTTGCGTTTGCTTGACATAAAAACTTACACTAGGGGTACTGAATCCTATGGAGATGGCATACCTACGAAAAATTGAAGCATACACACACACAAGCACACATACCGATAAACCAAAATGGCGCCTTTCCGTAGTGTTGCCCTATTTGTACATCGATATATTTATTGATGAAGTTATAGATACAAGTATTTTTGTGACTACCTACCTATATCACCCTATATTTTATAAAAGAAATTTCGTAATCACCTCGATAATTCAAAACGGAATTATAGTGTATAATTATATACCTAGTTTTTTAGAATAATAAAACTTAATAATGTGCTTAAATTAGACCTACATTTGCACATAATTAAGTTCTTTATGACAATGACACAATGTGTATGTGTTTGTGCATGTACGCACACAATCATTGGCACTGTAAATCCCCCAGTACAGGATGGCCGATCATGTTGGCCGACCATGATGGGCCATCGTGTACAGGGGCGGTTTGCGTGTGATTGCCGTCTGCGAGTAACGCAAAAACTGGCCCTGTACACGATGGCCCATCATGGTCGGCCAACATGATCGGCCATCCTGTACATTTGATTGGTTGTTGTTTGAATTTAATAGGTTCCAAAACTACTGGACTAATTTAGAAATTTCTTTGACCATTAGAAAGCTACATTCTTTCCGAGTGACATTAGCTATATTTTATCGTGATATTCCCATGGGAACGAGTACCATGCGGGTAAAACCGCGATGATCCGCATGTTATTATTAAATTTATTGCTTGATAAGTACATAATGTATCAAAAATTCAAACGCAGATACAGATTAAAAATAAGGTCCTGTAGTTTATTTACAAACTAACCTTAGTAAAATATAGTTCATGTTGCAGTAGTAGTAGATAAAAGACCAACCTACTATATTTTACTGAGGTTATAGTTTGTAAATAAACTACACGACCTTAGCTTCAATCTGTACGATTGTAGATACATTAATACTTAGCGAGCAATAAATTTTGATTGAGGGCGCCCCACTTGTCGGCTCTACTCGCCTTTACTTAGAAACTGCAATTTTATGATCAAATTTTTTATGTTTTCCGAGTCACGCGTCTATACACATGCGAGACCTCCATAGAATTCTAGATCAAAGGTCGCGAGAACCAGTTTAAGTAAAAAAGGTAATGAAATAAAACAAAAAGCTCCATATTGTAAAAACCTATTATGTTTACCAGACTTTAGGAAACATTCCTAAAGTCTGGTGACGAACCAAATCTGAAACTAAAGTCATTTCAAATAGCCGACAGTTACTGTAGATCTAATAAAAGACGAGGAAGAGTCTGTATTCTGTGTAGAGATTACCTAGAATTTAATAAACTTCCATTCATAAAAGAATTAAGGCGATACTCGGAAAAAATGTGCTGAAGCGAGATAGCAATGAGAAAACGACGCGCGCGGGAGCGAGACCGATTTTGCAGATTAGGCAAAAAAAACATAAAATCACTTCGTATTAAAAAACTACAGCGATTTAAAAAAAATGCTTCTATACGATCCTCAATATTATTGGTGTCCACTAATTAAACCAATTTCCAATAGTGTAAGTAACCCCATTTAAGAATAATCTTCACTTTTCGTATTTTTAGAGGTCTTTTCGAAAATAAAAAGTGTCGAGGCAAAACCATAAAATCGTGTTTTTGAAACTATACGATTCTAGATAAAGGTATGAAGAAATATATATCTTAAAACCAGATTTGTAACAACTGTAACCGTCCTATAGTTTTAAATCAAAAAGTCCATATTTTTCCGAGTAGCGCCTTAAGTACCGAATTTCTGTTCGAAGTCTGTGGTATCGAAATACCCTTATACAAATGTATTGTTATCTGTATTTATAAAGTACCTGTAAAGGTCTCAATAAAAACAACGTAGACTGTAGTAACTAATTTGTGAATTTATTTCGTAAAAAAACTAATGTTTTAACAATCCAAGAAAACGCAGGTGTCACCTCGATACAACGCGGGAAAAAGCCATATCATTTTGACAACAGCTGTCAATGTCATATTTTGATTTCCTTTTTTTTTTTTTTTGTAACTTAAACCATAGACATAAAGTAACTGCCTTAACATTCCGCCCACCAAGGACAGAATGTCCTTCACCGCCCACCATGACATCTGTAATGTCTCGAATTTAAACAAATTGTTTCTCTAACCTATTAAAGGCAAACAAGCAAAACATAATAAATATTAATCATTAACTGGTAAAACACAAATTTTGGATGTAGGGCGTTTTATAATAGAATTTTTACATTTTATAAGTACCACTCTGGTTATTCCATCGTTACCAGGATTTTTATCCAAAACCTTGCCGAACAACCATCTTGTTGGAGGCAAGTCGTCTTCTTTTATTAAAACAATATCCCCAACTGCTGGCTCAGGAACTTTATAAACCCATTTATATCTTTGCATAAGATTGTTTAAATATTCGTTTGACCACCGACTCCAAAAGCTCTGAAGCATCGCTTGTGTAACCTGCCAGCGTCTCAAAGAATTTAGATGGGAATTTTCGTAATTTGCCTCAGGCACTGTTAGTAATGGTTCTCCTATTAAGAAGTGACCAGGTGTAATGGGAATAGGTTCTTCTGGATCATTATTAATCATCGTTAATGGCCGTGAATTTAAACAAGCTTCTATTTGGGCTAACAGTGTCGACATCTCTTCATAGGTCAACGAAGATTCTCCGATAACACGTTTTATATGATACTTTGTAGATTTTATACCTCCCTCCCACAACCCACCAAAATTGGGTGCCCTGGGCGGTATAAAATGCCAACTCGTCCCTTGCATAGCCAGAGAATCGACTACTTCTCTAACCATGCTTGATTTTTCAGCATTAAACATATCTTGTAACTCTCTTGAAGCGCCCACAAAATTTGTGCCATTGTCACTGTATAAGTTAGCACACTGGCCACGCCTTGCGACGAAGCGTTTGAAAGCTTCCAAAAAACCTCTTGATGTTAAATCACTCACAACTTCGATGTGCACCGCCTTAGTGACCATGCACACAAACAAGCAAATATAACCTTTATAACCTTTGTGTCCTCTACCCTTTGATGTTCTCAGCATTATAGGACCTGCATAGTCAACGCCGCTGTTTATGAAGGCCCTAGCTGGTGTGACCCTTACTGAGGGTAAAGACCCCATAAGCTGATTTTGTACTCTAGCCTTGTGGCGAATGCATGTGATACATTTGCGGATGTGTTGTTTAATCAAATTTTTACAGGCAACAATCCAATACGCTGATCTTACGTAATTAAATAATAACCGTACATCGCCATGTAATGTTTTCAGATGCGCGTCAGCAATAATCAGTCTTGACAAAGCCGATTGATGTGGCAGTATGATTGGATGTTTGACTGTCTCGTTTTCTTGTGACTGTGAAATTCTGCCACCCACTCTAAGTAATCCTTTATCGTCTAAAAAAGGAGTTAACGATAAAATTTTAGAATTTTTCGATCTGATTTGTCCAAATGATTTTAATTCCTTGATGTCTTGTGCGTATTCCGCAGCTTGAGCTAACCTTATACACGTATTTAAAGCTTCATCTAACTCCAATGCACTTAGACCGTTGCTATTGAGTAAAGTTGCGTTTCTTCTTGTAACAAACCGTCTGCAATAAGCTATGACACGAACTAACTTTTTGAGCGACGAATATTTATCTAAAATTGATTGATCTACCGTGCCTACATGAACCTTTAAGGATTTTTCTTCTTGAGTGTCATTGTTCTCCAATTTTGTGTATGTGATATTTTGTTCTCCTAAAAACCTTGGATCAAATTTCCATATATCCAGTTTAACCAGTTCTGCAGGTGTAACGCCACGGGATGCACAATCTGCAGGATTGTCCTTCGTAGACACGTGAGCCCACTGTGTAGATTCCAGAGTTGTTTGAATCTCCGCCACTCTATTGGCCACAAATGTCTTCCAATTGCTAGCATGCTTACTCAACCAGGCAAGTACTATTGTTGAGTCCGTCCAAGCTCTGATGCTACTTTTTGGAATATCTAAAACCTCAGCAATTTCTACCAATAACTTAGCCACCAAAACAGCCCCACATAATTCTAAGCGTGGAATGCTCACTTGCTTCACCGGAGCGACTCTTGTTTTGGCACTTACTAGTCCGACATGAATCTCACCTGACGCATTAATTACGCGGAGATAAACGGCAGCCGCGTATGCAACTTTGGATGCGTCTGAGAATCCATGTAGCTCTATAACCACATCGTCTGTTTGAGTGCATAACCACCTAGGAATATGAAACTCAACTAAGTGCGCTAACTCGTGACGGTAAGTATTCCAGTCATCTACTATATCCTTGGGAGGTTCTTCATCCCATCCTGTTCCTGCCATCCACAATCGCTGTATAAATATCTTTGCTTTTATGATGCAAGGTGCTATCCATCCTAATGGGTCGAACAGACGCGATACGTCTGATATAATCTTTCTTTTTGTTACAGGTGCGGATAGCGGCGGCAATTTCACCGAGTACTCAAATTCGTCATTGATTCTGTTCCAGGTAAGTCCCAATATTTTTATTATATCGTTTAGTTTTTGTTCTAAATTCCTGTTTCCCTCTTCTGTTTGTTCTGTTTCTTCTAGGTCCTTTCCAGCTTGTTTCTTTTCTTCTGTTTCCTTTTGATCTAATACCCTTATTAACTCTTCTTTGTTACTCGACCATATTTGAAGTATAAATCCACCTTCTTTTAGAAGTTCACTCATTTCCTTAACTAGCTCTACCCCCTCTTCGACTGTTTGACATCCCGTCATGAGGTCGTCCATGTAAAATGACTTTTCTACCCTTTCTGCAGCAATTGGATATTTGTCCTTGTAATCTATAGCAACTTGGTTAAGAGCCTTTACCGCTAAGTAAGGGGCTGAAGCCGTACCGAAGGTGACGGTGAGTAATTTATAATCCTTTACTTTTTCTTCTGGATTATTTCTCCAAACTATACGTTGATAGTCACAATCTTCATTTGCCACTCTTACCATGCGATACATTTTTACAATATCCGCAACTATACAAACAGGATATCTCCTCCAGTTCATGATTAAATGTCGCAAGTCTGGTTGCAACGTAGGCCCAACCATTAAAGTATCATTTAATGAAACTCCATTTTTATTTTTGCAGGACGCATCAAACACCACTCGCACTTTAGTAGTAGACTTGTCCTCCCTTACTACTGCATGATGCGGTAAGTATACTGATTGATCTTTAGTTTTATCAGGTTCCGGTATTAACTTCATGTGATTCAACTGTAAGTATTCTTTCATTACCTCTGTATAACTTTCCTTTAACATTTTATTGGTAGCAAATTTTCTTTCTAAATTGTTTAATCGTTTTAAAGCTATTTCACGCGAGTCTCCATTCTTGCAGGAAGGCTCCTCTTCGCGGAATGGCAATTTCACCACATATCTCCCATCTACATCACGACGAGTGGTTGCCGCGAAGATGTCCTCGCATCTTTGCTCTTCTACCGTCAGCATTTTGGATGTTAATAAAGTTTCCGATTCTTCCCAAAAGAGTTTTAAATCAAATTCCTCTACACAAGAATGCAAAACTGTTAATCGGTTTTCCTCTGTACCTGTATTTACTGGGCCAGATATTATCCAACCAAAGGTGGTGCACTGTGCCACTGGCGAACCCATAGGTCCCCGTAACACACCTTCCTTTAATATCTGACAATATACCTCGGCTCCCAGTAAGATATCAATTTTGTTTGGTATGTCGAATTGCGGATCAGCCAAATAAACCTGAGATAATTCAACCCAATTATCTAAAGACACTCTTTGTGCTGGTAAATATGAAGTAATATTATTAAGAACGAATGCCTTCACCTCGATTTTAAAACTCGGATCTTGTTTAGATTTCAACGGAAGTAACACCATATATCTTGATAACACAGGAGAATTTTCCCCACCTAAACCTGATACCACATTTGTCACTCTAATTTTCTTTAATCCCAAACCTTGTACGGTGGCTTCGGTCACAAACGACGCTTGTGAGCCCTGATCTAATAACGCCCTAAATACCTGATATTGACCTGTTCTACCCTTAACCTCAACCAATGCTGTTGGTAACAACACATGATTGTTCTTACTTTTTGCACAAAAAACCATATGATTTGCCGTCTCGATTGAACGTAAATCCTGTTGTGTACTGTTACCCTTGTTAACTTTGCCCGGAACTTCTTCAAACGCTTGACCTACAATCCCTGAACCAACAGTTGAAGTGTTGACATCCCTTGGGTGGAGCAAGGAATGATGACGTTTCCTACAAACTCTACAGTTAATGGGTGTTCGGCAAAATTGTACACCGTGGTTGCTGCCTAAACAATTAAAACATATTCTATTTTTCATCACAAAATCACGTCTATTTTCGTACTCTAAATTTGCAAACTTTTTACAAAAACATAACTTGTGTTCTTCACCACAAAACTCACAAGATAATTTTTGAACATTAGTAGCGTGTAGAGCCTTAGTATGACTCACATTGTGACTGGTACGTACATTAGAAACTGACTGTTTACTGACATGTTTAGGTTCAATACATTCCAACGCACGAAATCTGTCATACAAGAAATCTTTCATTTGACTATAAGTAGGCAAACAATCAGAAGCTACAGTTTTTGAAATGTGCAGTTCCCATTCCTTACGTCTCTCGGGGTCTAGTTTTAAACTTAATAAATGTATTATAATAATGTCCCACGTAGACACATCTATACCTAAATTGGTTAAAGCACTTAGACAATCTGAGGTAGTATCAATAAATTCTTTCAAAATATTTGCTGATACAGTGGTAGCATTTCTTTGACTTAAAAACCGTTTTAAAATGTTGTGTGCAATATATTTTTTATTACTGTATCTTTGCTCTAGAAGTTTCCAACACTGTTCATAATTAGCATCGGATACCGGTGTATGTCTAATAAGCTGCTCTGCCTCTCCCGTTAGATACCCTTTCAAATATTGCAAACGTTGAACATTATCAAGAGATTGATTTTTGTGTATCATAGAAACAAATAGATCTCTGAATGTAATCCATTCTGTATATTTACCTGAAAACTTTGGAATATGAATTTCAGGCAACTTTACTTGAGATTGGGACGGATAACTTGATTTATTTTCTACCAACTCTTTGGGTATCTTAGATAAACATTTCTTTAATTCACCTTTATATTCTAAAAACCCTTCTTCCGTTCTATCATACACATCATCAACAACATAAGTCGCTTTATTTAATACTTTAGGATCAGATTGTTGTAATAATTCTTTATGACCCTTTCTAAATTCAGCCCACATCTCATGCAATGCTTCTAACCTGTTATCTATGTAATCTTTAGTTAAACGCTCCTTAGGCGATTTTTTGAAATTATTTCTAGCCTTAAAAATTCTTGTTGATAAATCGTCTTGGTAATTAATTAAAGATTCCATAGTGGGCACGTTGGTGGACACACTTGTCGTAAAATAATCAAACAACACAGTAAAAGTTAAAAAGAAAAATAACTTTGAAGATTCTACAACGATCGCTTCTCAAAAATTTTACAATACTAGGGAAAAATGGGCAATGATTCCCTGCACTCCATTTTGTTTACTTAAAACTTAAAGTATACAGCTAATTTGTTACAATTATTTAAGTTCTAAAATCTATTGTTGAAATTATTCCAAGTCCAAAACTTGCTTTTTCACTTTTCTTGATTTTCAAAGTTATGATGAACAAACAAAGACTTATATGTAGTCTTTGTGAATAAATATCAAAGTACTCACGTTTGCACTCCACTCACACACAGATTTATCACTGCAGTTGTACAAAAAACCTCTTCATCATCTGCAGGGACCTCTATTAGTGATCTCCTAGTAACGCCGAGCACACAGCACGCCAACCGCAGCGCTCCTTGCTGCCTCAGCTTGTAATCGTTGTTGCAGCTAACTCGTATCCCACGAGCTGAAAGCCTGGCTCCGACCTGCGCTTCTCCTTCCACGTACTCTGTTTGTTGCTGCTGGTACAGCCTGTAGCAATTCACCACGAGTACGGGTTCAGTGGTACAGACCTACTACCACTGTGCACTTCACCAAACAAGCTAGCCTTTTTATTCGGCTCTGATGGACCATGTAAAGGTCTCAATAAAAACAACGTAGACTGTAGTAACTAATTTGTGAATTTATTTCGTAAAAAAACTAATGTTTTAACAATCCAAGAAAACGCAGGTGTCACCTCGATACAACGCGGGAAAAAGGGAAAAAGCCATATCATTTTGACAACAGCTGTCAATGTCATATTTTGATTTCCTTTTTTTTTTTGTAACTTAAACCATAGACATAAAGTAAGTGCCTTAACAGCTCTGAGTACTGAATCCTATGGAGATGGCATATTGATCTATATGAACTATCGGTTATACAAATATGAGCTAAATCGACATTGTACTCATAAACCTGTAGCCATCTCGTTCTATCTTACCTCCAATACTTCATGTAAAAAGAGACAGCAATATATTTATTCGACCTATTTTTTGGCAACATTGAAACGTGACGTCATCGTAATGCATGATTGAAGCCGGTCGCCATTTAGGTTTCTCGGTATGTGAGCTGTCAACGCGAGTTGTATTTGCAGTGATTTGTGATAAAAGTCTTTTAATTTGAGACTTTCATGTGAATAAAAGGTATCAATAAGTGAGAGAAAGCAACAAGGAACATGTCTTATTGCAGTGTGGTAGTTTGTGGCATCAAAAAAAGTGAAAATCGTCCAAACATTACATTACACCGGTACGTACTATTTATTTTGCAAAAACACCAAAACAATACAATAAATGCCTTGTGTTTTGGTTTTCCTGTGAATAGTTTACTTAGAATTCATACCAAATGTAGCTTACTACTTATTTTGGTGAGTTTTGTTGGTGTATTTCAAGAAAATATAAATTTGTTTGTTTTGCGCTAGGGTTGCCCTTATAGCATTTTTCTTATCGAATTATCGATGTTTTCAAATTTCAAGTGTAAATTGAGTGTATTAATTTTAAACTGTTTTTATTGTTTTAGGTTGCCTAAAAATAACAAAAAAAGAAAAATATGGCTGGAACAATGCAAAAGGAAAATTTAACGACTCGTACGAAAACTATTTTTATGTGCTCTTTTCATTTTGAAGAACAGTTTCAAACGTCAACGACAGTTTAAGTTTTGAAAAAGACGTTAATTAGGCCACTGGCAAAATCGAAATTATAGTGCGACAACGTTTTCCGTTCCGGTTGCCAAAAACTGGATACTTATATATAACGTGTTTTTTAATGTCATTTTGCTGTAAAGTTGTTGTCCAACTTTCATTCATTCTAGCACATTAAAAGTAAGTATATTTTTTACCACTAGATGTCGCTTCGCTATATTCTAAATATATAAAAAAATATGATTGATAGTAAAGATCTCGATTCAAACTGTTTATTATTTTATTACTTAATAATGCTTGTTTTTTTTTTGAGACATTTTTTTTTTATGGTAGGTACCTAGTAGGCATTCTCCTTTGTGATTTATATTGTATGTGTGTTATGTAAAAAAAACCAATCCTTGTTGTATAAAAATAATAGGTTTTTACAATATGGAGCTTTTTGTTTTATTTCATTACCTTTTTTTACTTAAACTGGTTCTCGCGACCTTTGATCTGGAATTCTATGGAGGTCTCGCATGTGTATAGACGCGTGACTCGGGAAACATAAATTTTTTTATCATAAAATTGCAGTTTCTAAGTAAAGGCGAGTAGAGCCGACAAGTGGGGCGCCCTCAATCAAATTTATTGCTCGCTAATTATTAATGTATCTACAATCGTACAGATTGAAGCTAAGGTCGTGTAGTTTATTGATTGATTGATTGATTAATTCTTTATTTGCACACAAAAACAGAAACAACAAACATACAAGAAATACAGTAACATAAAAAATTGTGGACAAAGGGGCGGCCTTATCGCTTAACAGCGATTTCTTCCAGGCAACCCGTATTTATTTACATACTATAACCTCAGTAAAATATAGTAGGTTGGTCTTTTATCTACTACTACTGCAACATGCACTATATTTTACTAAGGTTAGTTTGTAAATAAACTACAGGACCTTATTTTTAATCTGTATCTGCGTTTGAATTTTTGATACATTATGTACTTAACAAGCAATAAATTTAATAATAACATGCGGATCCTCGCGGTTTTACCCGCATGGTACTCGTTCTCATGGGAATATCACGATAAAATATAGCTTATGTCACTCGGAAAGAATGTAGCTTTCTAATGGTCAAAGAAATTTCTAAATTAGTCTAGTAGTTTTGGAACCTATTAAATTCAAACAACAACCAATCAAATCTTTCCTGTTTACAATATTACTATAGATGAGGAAGCACTTGGCGGCTCTTCTCACCTTGAAGCCCCCAGTACAGGATGGCTACTCATGTTCGTCGACCATGATGGGCCATCATGTACAGGGGCGGTTTGCGTTGCTCGCAGGCGGCAATCACACGCAAACTCTCACACCGGGGGCTTTAAGCCCCCAGTACAGGCCATGGCCGATCAAGTTGGCCGACCATGTTGGCCATCGTGTACAGGGCCGGTTTGCGTTGCTCGCAGACGGCAATCACACGCAAACCGGCCCTGTACACGATGGCCCATCATGGTCGGCCAACATGATCGGCCTTCCTGTACTGGGGGCTTAGCCCCTCAGTACAGGATGGCGTTAAACACAGACGGCAATCACACGCAAGCCGCCCCTGTACACGATGGCCCATCATGGTCGGCCAACATGATCGGCCATCCTGTACTGGGGGCTTTACAGTTGTTGCGTCTCACGCGCGCGGTCGGGCCAATGATTGTGTGCGTACATGCACATACACATACACATTGTGTCATTGTCATAAAGAAAGCACATTATTAAGATTTATTTTTCAAAAAAACTAGGTATATAATTATACACTATAATTCCGTTTTAAATTATCGAGGTGATTACGAAACTGCTTTTATAAAATATAGGGTAATATAGGTAGGTAGTCACAAAAATACTTGATCTATAACTTCATCAATAAATATATCGATGTACAAATAGGGCAGCACTACGGAAAGGCGCCATTTTGGTTTCTCGGTATGTGTGCTTGTGTGTGTGTGTATGCTTCAATTTTTCGTAGGTATGCCACCTCCATAGGATTCAGTACTCAGAGCTTAACAGTACCAAATACTAATCAGTTTGAATGAGCGATTTTCTGAGAGGCCATTTAAAAAAAAAAAGCTTCCAATTGCTTCACTAGATGGCGTTGAATAAGTATGTACATGTCTATGGTATATTTTGGTATGAAACATATTTAAATTAATTACTTTTTAACAACCCAAAGGAAACTAATAATATAAGATGATTTTTTTTTATTCGAAGAAATTTAAGTGGATGATCAGGTCAAGTGTTTAGAACATTATAGAAACAAAAAAATATATTTTATATTTTTTTTTAAATTTCATCATTTTTACTAAAATTTTTGATGGATATTTGTTGGGCATCTCAATTATTTTTAAGCCTAAACATAAAACAACAATTATTAAAATTGAATAAAATAATTTTTATTTACGCGCAATGCGCGGATCGGCGCGCGACAGCTGTTGGGGCTGCGGGCGGGCGTCGACCCGTCCTTGACAGCTGAGAGCGTTACGTATGTAACTTAAATACGTAGGTGACTACGAATTGAAATGGAGTGTCCTGCGTAAATTATTAAAAACAAGTGAAGTCAAAGAATATCGTGGTACTATTATCTTAGATGTTGTCATAGCGTTATTTTATAATTTTTACCTTTTCGTTTGTGCATATCTACCTCAAAAGCTGCTAAATTTTTCGTTGTAGAAACTTAAATGATTGAAATGAAATAGGTAGGTATTAGAAAAAAACGACGACAAGTAGCTCCGCCGGGAATCAAACCCGGGACTTTTTTCTGTCCGGGCGAAGGCTCTGACCGTTGAGCTACGGAGTCGTCAGCGGTCAGTGTATTCGCCCGGACAGTGAAAGGTCCCGGGTTCGATTCCTAGCGGAGCTACATGGAGGATGGGTCGTTTTTTTTTCTAATAAGTACCTATTTCATTTTCAATAATAAAGATTGCATTGTAAATGCAAAAAAGGAAAAGTAATTTGAAACTTACATGATGTTAAAGAACTTTCCAGTTTATTTCGTCTGCGTAAAGCAAAGGTGATAAGCTTCCCATCACACTTAACAGGCTTTGGACTGTCAAACTAATGTAATAATTATTTAATCAAAAAATGAAACTTCTAAAATTCTCCACTCTGGCGATAGCATAGTACCATCTCGAGGTACTCCAGATTTGTGTACCGACGAGGCATTATTAATCACGCACACACAACACAACGCGATAGAACAAGAAACAGAAGTGGACTGCGAAAAAAATTAAAATACGGCCATGTGAAGGTCATGTGATTAGGGTCGGCACGCACGATAAATAATAAAAGCATAAGATCATACCAGATTTATTGACGCGTAAAAACTTATGTTTTTTTTCATTACCAACGAATAGGATAACGTAAAATTATTGCTGGTGACCAAACTTGCAAATAAAAACGAATTTACAAAATGAAATGGAAATTGATTTTATCCTTTGATTACCTACTTAGTTGATTTTTCATATTTTAAATTCACTTAATTTGCAAGTTTGGCCGCTAGCTTATTAGTAAACAAAAAAAACTTGTAATATCAAGCACTTGCACTTGTTGACTATTATTTAGTTATTATAAGTAGTTGACTATTGTTTTCTTTTTTTATTTTAATCAAAGAAGCGAAGCGAAGTTAAATGTGTATGAATGTTACTAATTATAATTTTACGATGCACACACCAAAATCGATAATCGATAATAAATTCACATCGAATAATACCGCTCATAGTTTGCGGCAGACTAAGTCAGCGGCTAGCGATTGAACTTGAACGTCGTCGCACGCGCCTTTGATCAAACGCCGCAAACGGGTTTCGTGCGTTTTAACTATTAGCCGCTACACACGCTCCTATCCGACCGCCGATTTGGTCTGCTCCCAGACTAAATCTGCGCTACACACGTTCCGATTTGGTCTGTTCCGACCAAATCTGCGCTACACACGTTCCGATTTGGTCTGGGAGCAGACCAAATCGGCGGTCGGATCGGAACGTGTGTAGCGGCTATACGCCGACACAGCCCGCCGCCTGCGCCACCTGCCGAAATCACAGCCGAAATGTCGTTGGTATAGTCAAGGAGATGTGTATTTTATTTTACTATGATTAACAAAGATTCAATAAACCATCTTTACGGTGCTTCCCTTACTAATTGTTACATTCTGTTAGGAATTGTAAGAAGTTTTTAGTGCTTCCTCTCTGATTATGATGTGATGAATGATAAACATTTTATTTACATTTGAGAACGGCTAACAGTTTGAATTTACTTTGATAAACATTACTAAACATGTGATCGCAATGTTAAGAAATGTTTTCACGTTAGGTAATCATCTTCATCAGCCATTTTAATGTCCCCACTGCTGGGCCACTAGCCTTCCTTGTGGATGGATAAGAAGAATGGGCCATGACCCACCACGCAGGCCCAGTGCGGATTGGTAGGTATTAACGACTGCAAATGCAGCCGGGACCAACGGCTTAACGTGCCTTCAGAAGCACGAGATGAAAAGTTTTTGGTCACCCATCCCGTGACCGACCATTGCGAAAGTTGCTTAACCTCAACTATCGCAGGCCAAGCGCGCTAACTACTGCGCCACGGGCTTTTTGTCTTCTTCACGTTAGGTAATGTTAGTACTTAAAAATTAAAAAAAAATCTCAACGCTCTGATGTAATTTTAATGAATAAATGCTTAAAGTGTTTGTAAACATTTTCTAACAGTAGTGTAGGAGCACCATAAAGGTTGCTTTATTTTAGAACGCATGAAAAATCTGGCAAAATTTAACGCACAATCATTTTAGTCATACGCAGTCTGTGGGTATACCGTATATCGAATACGACTCTTTGACTATTGACGGCATATCAAAGGTTAAAAAAACATTTTGAGCAAGCGCAAGCGGGCGGTAGCAAGCTACGCAACGCACGCAGTGATTCAGGGACAATTGCGATGTGCTGTTGTGTGTGGCATGTGGGGTGCCGTTTTGTATACGCGATAAAACAAATAACTAGTACTATTTGACTGATTGTCAAATTGTTCAAGAATGTAATAACAGATTAGTGTTACAAGCAAACGTGAGTTATGACTATGAGTGAATTATAAGTGAATTATGACTTATCAGTGCAGTAAAAAAAAAATTATTGGATTGGCATTCAATTAGTTAGGACTAGGAGTAAAGTACCAATCAGTGTTAAAAGTTGAACTAAAAATGCGTAAATCAAGGGAAAGATTGATTTCGATTTTGTGTGCAAACTGCTAAGTGTGGGTGAATGTGGCTTGCTTATCTCTTTCTTTGTATGCAGATGAAACCAAATGAAACTCTAACACCATACATGTAAGTTTTTGATTTTTTATAACAGATAAGCAGACGCTTGCCCGCTATCACGCCTGATGGTAAGCGATGATGCGAATTGCGAGCTAGTAGGATGCATCGCGCTTGCCTAGAGGTTCCTGTTTACTCGCGACTTTAGGTACTCTCAGACTGTAAGTACGTACCTATTGGGAAACACAAGCGAGGCAAGGAGTTCCATTCTCTAACGTGCAGATATAAAAATGGAGGCCAACTGCTTGTTTCGGATCTTTGGAATATCCATCTAAAAGCGGTAGCGCTGATTCGTAGGTAGGGCTTCTGGTTGTCCGATGAAAGAAGAGAGATAGTGGTATAAGGTTGTGCAATTCCACTACACACCGATAAGCTTGTGAGCTTTTGTATTTGCAGTCATTTATAAATTGAATTATTTATGGATCATACACAATTTCATAGGTAATTTAATCTTTATTCCAACTCTTTCAATAAATTATTGCTTGTAGGTATTTCAAATTTTCCTTTTTTGCATTGACAATGCAATTTTTATTATTGAGAAATAAAAAATGAAGTACCTATTTTGAAAAAATCTACCCGTCTTCCAACCAGCTCCGATGGGACTCGAACCCACGACCTTTCGCTATCCGGGCGACTGCTCTAACCACTGAGCTACGGAGTCGTTTCGATTTTTTCAAAATACTTCATTTTCCATTTTTCAATAATAAAAATTGCATTGTGAATGCAAAAAAGTAAAAATTTAAATAACTTGCAATAGTAGGTAATTTCATCTTTAGCGATTGTCAATATCTGAAAAGGTATTTCATTAATTTGCGTGTGAGGGTAGTAATATCTTCACATTGATGAAATTAACGCTAGCTATACAGCGCGTAAGAAGTTTTTGATAAATTCGACGCTTCTCGTAACGACTCCGTAGCTCAGTGGTTAGAGCAGTCGCCCGGATAGCGAAAGGTCGTGGGTTCGATTCCCATCGGAGCTGGTTGTGAGACGGGTCGATTTTTTCAAAATACTTAATTTTCCATTTTTCAAATTATTGTTTGTTTACAGTATTCTAGAGTAGGTTATGTTTTGATTTAGTAATAAAATAACTTTACTACAGCGACTGCTGGGTCAGTCAGCTAGTGGCGGCGTCTACTTGCTCCGCGCGGTGGTGTGCTCGCATGTGACTGTTGTAGCCAATTTTGGCTTTGAAAGTTCTGAAGCATTTTGGGCAAGTGAGCTTAAGCGTACGTTAAACGCACGTCCAGCGCTTAAGTTTAAGTTTTCGCGGGTGCTCTCTTCAAACAAACAGAGGGCTGCGTTTAAGTTAATAAATACAGATACTATCTAGTTAGCCTTAAATTTTAACAGATAAATTCTATCTTACTGCAAAGCAATAAGATCTAGAATTGAATTCTTAACGCGAACGAGTGGACTGCAACGTTTGCACATTAACAAACTTACACACACGGCCACAGGAAACAGACCCACATTCATTAAATGGTAACGTAGATAGTAGGTAAGGTAGCCATTGCCTGCTCTCCGCTGTCGAGGACGGGTCGACGCCCGGCTGCAGCCCGCCCGCCGCGCGCCGCGCCCCGCACATTGCGCGTAAATAAAAATTATTTTTTTATTTACGCGCAATGTGCGGTTGAAGGTCTAATTTTTTTTTTCAACCCTATTTTAGGACAAACTAGTTTTTCCTAGGCCAAACTAGTTCATCGCGTTGACATATCAGAGAGCGACTTTGCCTCGGAAGACCTGTAGATGTAGAACATGACACAAAAAAAATAACCACCATTTTAACCAATCACGTGTTCTACAGGACTTCCGAGGCAAACTCGCTCTCTGAAATGTCAACGCGATGAAATATTTTGGCCTAGGAAAAACTAGTTTGTCCTGAAATCGGGTTTGGCCGGTACTATACTGAATATATTTATACAGTATTTTACAAAACTTTTAGCCCAAACAAAGTCCCAAAGTCAAAAATTGTGTTCCAAACATTTCCCTCTATATCTCTTCGTTGACTAGGCTAAACTTGATACTCACTTGATATAATATAATAAAAAAAAATTCAATTCACATCTTAGATTTCTGCGCGAACTGTTCATTTAAATAAAACACTTTCTCGGATTTTGCACGCATTTATTTAACAACTTGGTAAAATTTGCTTGTTACAAAATAGAAAGAAAAATCTATTATTTTTGCACATTTTGGATATTTTTTTTATCTGGATGTGGCAAGTCGGAATACTCTTTGGTCATGTCAAGAAACGCATAGATCACAGCCGTCTCTATCGTCTTCTACAAGCCATGCTATGATACGGAACGGCAACATTGCTGTGAACCGGTTTACTCCTCTGAGTACTAAATCCTATGGAGGTGGCATACCTACGAAAAAGTGAGGTGTAACTAAGTCACAATGTAAGAAAATCTTGGAATTCAATTTTAAACTTCTTCTAATTGTGTATTAATCGGTCCAGCCGTTTCAGAGATTAGCCGGAACAAACAGACAGACAGACAAAAATTGTAAAACATGTCATTTTGGTATATGTACCGTATATTTAATCATATGCACGTAGTAAAAAGCGGTTATTTAATGTTACAAATAGTCACTCCAATTTTATTTATTTGTATAGATGTATAGAAGATATGCCATCTCCATAGGATTCAGTACTCGAGGTTTACTCGCTGTTTACCTGTCAAACGGTGCAAACAGTGTCAAATCGGTTCACTTAAAACTACGTTGCCAACTTTATGCGCATGGCTTGTAGAAGACGATAGAGATGGCTGTGCATAGATGTATTGAAGAAACGTTGCTGTTTGATTTTCTTGATTGCTGTTTGGGTGTTTTAATACAATATCTATTGTATAATTAGTGCATATAAATACGTGATCATTGTTGGAAATTACTTATGAAACCTTGGATCTCGAAAGATTTGGATTCCCGAAGGAGGAACACTGCGTCAGCGATGGATTCGTGCGATACCTCGAGCCGACTGGGAGCTTACAACATCAGTAGGAGTGTTTAATAAACATTTTCGTGACTGTGATATAGTTAAAATAAAACAACCCTTAGTTATGTACGCGTATTATTTGATTTTAAGGCGCTATAATCAGGAATTCATCTCATCTCATGCATACAAGAAATTAGGATTAGTAGACGACATTGACATTTATGACGTTGCCAATCCGAGCAGCATGGCCTGTAGGAGCGCAAGCAGCCGAGAAATAATAGCGGGCCATGGCATGGCTTGTAGAAGACGATAGAGATGGCTGTGCTCTATTCCGCTAGACATGTTCCTTGTTGATTTCTCTCACTTATTAATACCTTTTATTCACATGAAAGTCTCAAATTAAAAGACTTTTATCACAAAACACTGCAAATACCATTGAGATAAAAGAATAGAGGAGACATCTCAACTAGAATCTTTGCAACACGAGTTGAGTCCACGTGGACTCAACTCGTTTAGTCTGTGGCAAGCGATAGATGCAACAACATGTGTGTGTACTCTGTTCTATTTTATTTAAAAATGCCGATATGTGGGTTGAGGTACTGTTTAAATAACTCAAAAAATACTAATAAAGCCCAAGGAATTACTTTTCACTAGTAAGTACTCACTAAAGTATCTAATAACATGCTACTGAGTAATTATTTCATTAGGTCGCCGAAAAATTAAGCGACGGCCATATTTCAATAGAGCCATAGATTAACAAAATTGGTTATTTTGTGGTGCAGAAGTGACAGTTTAAACGTTTTAGGTACTAGGTTTTAGGTGATTACTTGGGTTCAGGTTTTGATGGAAGTTTGATGTTTTTTTATTATTGAACATTTGAACATTGAACTTACATAATTATTCTGCAAGTTAAATAAACGCATGTAAAATAGTTAATAGTATTCATGTATTTATACGTATATAAGTACCAAAAATAATTTCGATTAGTAAGTATTTCTCTCACGATGTCAATGTTTAATCTTAAAAAAATAATTAATTAAATAAAATGTGAATTCTCATAAAATTTGGTAGGCAGAAAACACGCACAAAAGCTATGTCTGTTCTGCAATGTTTGATCTATGTCTGTTGCACTACTATTGGTTGCCGCTTTCTGCACGGGCGCTTTCGATTGGTTGCGAGGAAACAACACTGTACAAGCGCTCTAGCGCTGTATGTTTGAATCGTTTGAAAAGACGGCGAATTATTGTAAGCGCTGCAAGCGAACTTTAGTTTTAACTCTTAGCTTTGCAAAAATACTACAAGATTTTTGTTTGGGATAGCTTCTCTAGTACGTTAGTACATTATAACTCAATGGCAAATACAACTCGCGTTGACAGCTCACATACCTACCGAGAAACCTAAATGGCGACCGGCTTCAATCATGCATTACGATGACGTCACGTTTCAATGTTGCCAAAAAATAGGTCGAATAAATATATTGCTGTCTCCTTTTACATGAAGTATTGGAGGTAAGATAGAACAAGATGGCTACAGTATAGGAAAAATGTGTGATAGTAAAAAACCACGAGCCCTATAAGTAACTTTCAGGCGGGACAGTAATTGCATTGTAAATGCATACAAATAATATAAAATCTCAAGATGGCTACAGGTTTATGAGTACAATCACAGAATATATATTAGTACCTTACGGTACAGAAATTTCACTTCACATTTTCATTTTAGGTATGATAAACGCAAGCGTCCGGTCACCGTAGGCTGGCACTCGCTCGACTTGT
This sequence comes from Crambus lathoniellus, assembly GCA_949710035.1. Lineage (NCBI taxonomy): Eukaryota > Metazoa > Arthropoda > Insecta > Lepidoptera > Crambidae > Crambus > Crambus lathoniellus. The sequence goes on from OX453319.1 coordinate 2,681,144, forward strand.
CGCACACGCAGCGCACGCATCCGCATGTGTCGCCATCTGTAAAGCTGCGTCCAGACTTGTAACATTTCACCGAACATTACCCCGTACCGTGTCAGACACGCGTGTCAGAACGGATAATGTGGACGTCTTTTGACACGCGAACAAGTTCGCGTACATGTTACAAGCTTCAAATCCATTCCGAACACTGGAAGAAACTGCTAGACACAGATAAATGTACGGACAATGTACGGAGTTACGAAGGTGCAGTGTGGACGCTGGTCTGTGTGCTGTTACGCATCGAAGTTACGTGTTACGAGCCGATCCATCGAGAGTCGGTTTTTATCAAAGGATTTCGCAATTGTCCGCGTGTCAAGGAGACGTCCACACTTGTGTTTATGACACGCGTACAAGTACGCCAGATGACACAGATACAGACACGGGATAGGAATGGATCACGTCGTGACATGTGCCGGCATCACAGAATAAATACAAGTACAGAAGATGATTATTTTATAAAAATGTCAATATCTCGAAAACGGTGCGTCGCAGCCAAAATCTATTGAAATTTTTGATACCCTTTTAATAACCCCGGAGGTATTTGAGAGACATCGAATGGTAAAAAAAAATTTTTTTTTTTTTACTTTATAAGTGCTGAATTCAGTTCAAATGGATGAAAACAGAGGAGCAGGGGGACGGGGCCGCAGCCCCCCCACCAAGAGGGCTCGGGGGGCTAAGCCCCCCCCCGCCGCCCCCCGAGCCCAAGAGATCCTAACAGTCGTTTTAGGTTAGGTTAAGTTAGAACTGTGACCAAAACGCAGCGCGAGCCGAGCGAGCGAAGGCAGCGGCCGGCGAAGCGGCAGAAAAAACTTTTTTTTTCCAAAATAAAGATAACTTTTTGTTTTTTCGTCTTAGATCTTTTTTCGAAAGCTATGATTTTTTTCACTTTTTGAAAAAAAAGTTAGTGCTATTTTTATGCACCCCCTTTGCGACACCTGGACGGCCTAAAGCGTATTTAAATAACTAATAAATAATAGTAGATTGTACAACAAGTGCATAAAACGTACCATTTTACCCGAGACGTATATATCCACCCGAGCCGCAGGCGAGGGCGAATAGTCAATTCGAGGGTAAAATGGGTTTTATGTACGAGTTATACACTCTGCTTTTCACTACGAGTGTAAGGAAAATAAATAGCAATATTGCAAAAAAGAAAAAATAAAGACTTCGTCATATTGGCGGGAAGACTTTCTTTTTCTTTTTTTTATACGTGGCATTGGCAGCACAGTGTCTTTAGCATAGATCGTAGTCCATAATGCTCTTGAAATACTTATTTCTTAGAAAACTCTTTAATTTTACCTAGTTTTATTAATTTAGTAATTTAACATGGATTATGTACATAATTTAAGAAACAGAATGAAATATGTTAGTTATTAATAAAGTTTTTTAACGAAGTTTAATTGCGTGTGTGACTGTTTACCTGACGACCTTTGTCTTAAAGTCTGAGACTTAGACGAAGATTTTACTTTATGCACTAGAGCATAAAAAGCGATTTTATGCAGCCTATACCCTACATAAACACGAACTTTACGAGCATGAGAAGTGAAAATAAATAACTTCTTACATTCACACCAATTATCTAAGCCCATTTTAATTTCATTACGAAACTGTATCATGGAAAACTTGATAACGGATAAATATATACTTAAATACTTTTTGTTTGTAAATACATACTTAATATACATAGAAAACACCCAGACCAAGACAAATAGACATGTTCATGCACACAACTATTTGTCTTGTTCGGGAATCGAACCCGAGACCACTGGCGCAGAAGGTGGGTAGCCTACCCCTGCGCCAAATCGGTCGTCAAAAGTATAAATGCAAAATAATTAGCCTTAAAAATTTAAAATGCTGCTGAAAGTCACAATTCCACGCGGACGAAGTCGGGGGTACAGCTAGTAGGTATTAAATACTTATAATTATAAGTATTAATACCTACTAGCTGTACCCCCGAATAAAAAATAAATGGAATAAAAAATAAAGATTATAATCTTTATTTTTTATTCCATCTTTGAACTCAGCAGTTCTGGTGCCTTGCCACGCAGTCTTGTTCGATTGACACCATGCGTCTACACTTGTAACATTTTGGCGTGTCTGAACACCGTGTCTTTATAATACATTGTCTCTTTGATACAGTATTACCACAGCGCATGCCCAACAAAACTAGCGATGCATGATAAAGACACGGTGTTCTGGTTCTGACACGCCAAAATGTTACGGCAGCACAACCTAGACCGTCCACATTGAGCGTAACAAGTCTTGTACGATGACACGGAGTCCGGTCCGATGTCATGACACAAGTCTGGACGCAGCTTTACTTTCACAGATAAAGGCCGTGTTCCGTTTTGAGTCAATAGTACTGTTGGCGCTGTGAGCGCTAAAAGCTGTTCCGTTTTGTTTGATTATCGCGCTGACAACACTGTTGACGCGATTTCAATTTGGAACGGCTATTTGCACGCATCGCGAGCGAGCGTTGTTTTGATTTGAATTTGTAAGTAAATAATCACCGGTTTAGTATGGATATTCGTCAATTAGAGTGCTCGTCAGATAAGTCTGCGCGCGGTGAAAATCGAATAGGTACTAATCTTTTCTATAACATTAGAACAAAAAAATGCACTTTAACTAGCGCCAAAAACGCGCCAGTCACGTGCTGAGTTATCTGACACACACTCTAGTAAACGTTTTATTGGACAGCGATACAGCGATGATGATAGTGATCCGTGCTTAAATTTAGAGTAATGTCTCTACCATGGCCCGCTATTATTTCTCGGCTGCTTGCGCTCCTACTGCAACGAGTGAGATAGAAGAGGGCTTTGTCTCTACCCGTCGTCTCATCTTTAAATAATAAGCACTATCATTTTTCTGGCTTTCTGCTTCGGGATAAACAAATAAAATACCTAAATAAAACCTAAAACGCTGAGATTACTCAAACAAAATCACAACAAACAATGACGTTTGACAACAAAACGTCAAATATGACAGCCCGCTCACAGTGCTAACGCTTGAGAACGATATCATCATAAAGTAGTACCTCTGCCGGCCTAGCATGACCGGCTTATAACGCGCGATATGATATGGTACGGCAAGTTTTCTTGCTTACCCCACTAAGGTGTAAGCAAGACGGCATGCCGTATCATATCATATCGCGCGTTATAAGCCGCTCATGCATGCTAGGCCGGCTGGCAGCCCTATCAGATTGAAGCGAGGCGACAGACAGCTATTTTACTATGAACGCTATACGCAACGCAAAAGGTTGAAATTAGGTTGTTTTCCAGAATAGTAGGTAAATATCTCAGGGATTTTGCGCCCCTTGTATGGAAGTGAGACAGGCCTGGTACAATGTCGATTTAGCTCATATTTTTATAACCGATAGTTCATATAGAACAATATGCCATCTCCATAGGATTCAGTACTCAGAGTTCGGTACGCAAATCAGCGCGATGAAATCGATTTTGGTCTGAATCGGAATGCACCCTATATAATTTGTGGTGCCGTGGATTTTGTATCTGTCAAAGGAAGGAGGGCCATAGCTAGAAACAGCTTGAGACCTATCAGAGGATTTAGTAAAAAATAGTTGATTCCTAAGCAAAACTCCATTTAATTTCTAATAGTCAATTAAAACTGCTATGACCAAATGAGTCAGGCCCTCAGTTCATCAATTGTCAAAAATTTGCTGTCACCTGTCAAAGTAATTCTCGCACGTTCACTCGCGACGTTCACCGCGGTTATTTAGACTGTTTATTATTCTGGCATCTACTGTCGAAATAGTTTCACCTAACCTTTTTTACACTTTGTTATAATAATACCGTCCTTAAAAAAAGTAAAAAATGATGGTCACCATCTGTCACTTTTGTTCTCACAAAAATAAAAAATTCAATCTCTGAAAGTATGGTACTTAGAGAAACGGATGCTAGGTCAACTTCTTGTAAAGATTTCCTAAAAAAACGTAAGCTTACTTTCATTAATCTATGTGGCGAAGCCTAGTCAGTAGAACCGAAAACGTCAGGCCCTTAGTTCATCAATTGTCAAAATAAAAAAAATCCAATTTTTACTAAACTATTAACGTTTGCACCATTGTTTCTACGTTAGAAATTCCCAGAAGTTTTAAAGAATCAGAAATTCAAAGTATTTTTATGTATTTCTTTAGTTTACTTGCAAATTTGGAAGATTCATTATTGTACAAATTGATGAACTGAGAGCCCAAGCTAAACCTTTATAAATCTGTAACGGTATATTCTAGACAATTGAAAACTTCTGAAAAGATTTCACGAAATCTTTACTATATTCGGATTCAAAAATTATTAACCATCAATGCTTAATTACTTTGACAGGTGACAGCAAATTTTTGACAATTGATGAACTGAGGGCCTGACTCATTTGGTCATAGCAGTTTTAATTGACTATTAGAAATTAAATGGAGTTTTGCTTAGGAATCAACTATTTTTTTAATTAATCCTCTGATAGGTCTCAAGCTGTTTCTAGCTATGGCCCTCCTTCCTTTGACAGATGATTTTGTTCAGTCAATGTGTCATGTCCATGGCTACGTTCCGTTTTGCGTCAACAGCGATAATATCACTGATATCGCGCTCACACATCGTTCCGATTTGTTGTGAGCGCGACAACGAAAGCAGTAATTACGTCACGGATGACGTCACTACCGCCGCCATTTTGCGATCACGGTGATATCGTTCTCAAGCGTTAGCACTGTGAGCGGGCTGTCATATTTGACGTTTTGTTGTCAAACGTCATTGTTTGTTGTGGTTTTGTTTGAGTAATCTCTGCGTTTTAGGTTTTATTTAGGTATTTTATTTGTTTATCCCGAAGCAGAAAGCCAGAAAAATGATAGTGCTTATAGGTGGAGAGCCGACCGTAAAATTTCGTACCGATTTGATACCGCGTTGAAATGCACAATGGCTTTCCATAAAAGTGATGCTAAGTCCGAATGTGATAGTCTGCCATGGCGGAACTTGCCGCAAGTAAAGAAAAAACCGACATTTTCGGTGCGAAAAAGGGGGCGTTTTTTACCCATCTGATACCGATATAATAGTTACGGTATCAGTTAGAAATTTACTGGTAGATACAGAAAAGCGAAATCTGCCAGTATTTTTTTTGCCGGAAGTGCTTGGCAGACGCTCTCAAAGGTGACCATCGGGACCCATTAATATACCTATCTGATACCAGCATGAAACCAATTCCAGTCGGTGGGTATGAACCCTTATTTCAGGAATATATAAGTCTGCCAAGTCGTTTTCTGCCGAAACACCTTGACAGACGAGATTATGTAAGCAACATCCGTTGAACCCGTATTTGGAAATTATACTGATAACGGACATTTTTACTACTTTATGCTTAGATTTGTATATTTGGGGGCACGGCAGTGTCCCCGCCAAGTCAAACGTGAAGCAAACACTGGATAGGTTTAGAAATCTAAAATGCTGCATGCACAAATAGGACACCAAAATTTTAAGTTTGTAGCTAATTTATTTCCGAAGTTATACGAAAGATACGATCCCAATATTTCTATATGGCATTGAAGACGTAAACAAGCTCACGGAACTTCTTGAAAGTGTCGCAGATAAATCGGATTTCACCTATAAAATCATGAACAAAAATCAGCTTAGAATTAATTGCGCAACGGTTGATGCATATAAAAATATAAAAAGACATTGTTAGACAAAAAGAATTAATTGCACAAAATTTCAAAAGCAAGGATAAACGACACGTCTTTAGAATTGTAAATAAAAATCTTCACCACACTACGCCTACCAGTGAAATCAATGCAACAATAGAGAGAACTAACTGACTAACTAATACCTTGGTGATTGGGGAAATAATCTAAATAAAAATATGTAGTTTGAAAAACTATAAAAACACACTTTTATAGGAACAGACTAAAAAGTACAAAATAACCGAATATTCAGTAACTGAAATTAAAAAGCGTGGTGCGCGTTGTCAATATTATGAAGTACTTGAATGCATGCTTTGCAAAGGGCACACCACGCTTTTAAATTTCAGTTACTGAATATTCGGTTATTTTGTACTTTTTAGTCTGTTCCTATAAAAGTGTGTTTTTATAGTTTTTGAAACAACATATTTATTTTTTACTTTTTAGTTTAATAAATGGCAAGCTATGGATGGATAGTAATGGATTTCACAGTTCATTCATGTGTCTGCCCACCCCGTAAACATTATAACTCAAAGGCGTGATTGTATGTATTTTTTTTACAAATTCAAGTGGAGTCTATTAGTTACCAGATGCACGAGCCGAACCCTTACTTCATCCTTACTCCATCATCAGACCCTCACCACCTAGTGTAGCAAATAGGTCTCATCAGAACGAAACAAATGAGCCCAAATTTGAGGGATTTCCTAGTGGTCATTAAGAAGTGCCACTGACTTCCTCCCTGCTCCATCATCAGACCCTCACTACCAAGTGTAGCGAATAGGTCACATCAGAACGAAACAAATGAGCCAGAACTCGAAGGGCTTCCTATTGGCCATTGAGGAGTGCCACTGGCTTTCTCCCTGCTCCATCATCAGACCCTCGCCACCAAGTGTAGCGAATAGGTCTTATCAGAACAAAAGAAATGAGCCTAAACTCGAGGGGTTTCCTAGCAGCCATTAAAGAGTTCTATTGCCCACCTCTTGACTCCATCATCAGATCAGCTCGATGGTAGCAAATTATTGTATTGTCATCGGATTCATATAGACTTGCAAAGTTTCAAATTAATACGACAATTAGAAGTAGGTTAAAATTGATTTCCAAGATTTTCTTACATTGTTACAAGTGAAGCTAATAAAAGTGTGGTAAAAATAATAAATAATCTATCTTAATAAAAGAGTTCGTTTTATCTCTTTAGTGATACCAAAACAATTGAGACGTTCAACAGCCAACTCTCGTCCCGTTACATGCTAATTTGGAAACGGATATAGATCGCACACATATCCCAATACAAAGGCGAAATATTCCGACGTATTAATAAATAACTTAAACAGCATAGAAGCAGAGATCCCATAATCAAACAACACAATAAAACAGATGGTCTTGAAACAAGTAGAGAAATTAGATATGATCCTTCAACAAATGAGTACATTAATTTTAATTAAATTAGTATCTTAACAACTCTAATATCAAGGGAGTCGCGATGACTTCCCTTAAGATTGTATCCTGGAACCTAGATGGACTGTCTCCATACAAGGAGCAAGTTGAAATCTTATGAAAATCATACAACATAGACATATTGCTTGTGTCAAACCCATTTCTCTCTGAACTCAACTCAATTCTTTGTCGCGCTCCTTCCAACCAATCAGCACGTCGCCTTAAGTCACGCGCACTATCTACGAGCGATCTGATTGGTTGAAAGTGCCCGCGACTCTTTTTCACTCGAGTCGCGCTCAAGATGTGCTAGCCCTACTGGAGGCCCAATACTCTTGTGTATTGAAGAACTCGTCGTATTACTCGTTTCTTGACTTGCTTGTTTCAAGACCATCTGTTCTATTGTGTTGTTTGATGATGGGATCTCTGCTTCTATGCTGTTTAAGTTATTTATTAATACGTCAGAATAACTTCCAAATTAAATGCAGATGACCAACGTCGCTCTGCTGCTACTAATCCGTTTCTTTTTCAGTGTTTAACTCAAGTAATCTGAAACCACTAATCAAGCCCCAAGCCATCAAGATAGAATCTCTCACCTATCTATACTGTGTTGACAAAGTATGAAGCCAATTCTCAGCGCAATAGATAAAGATAAAAAAGATAAAAAGATAAAAATATTCTTTATTCACTTAGACATAATAAATATGTACTTATGAATCGTCAATATTTTCCTACCACCCATTCAAGACTTTTTTAACTGACAAGAAGAATGGGCGCAAGAAACTTGCCAGCGTTTCTTAGTTAGGTAACGACATTTACAAAAAAAAAAACATATCGTTACTAATACAACAATTGCTTAGTATAAAAATACATCATATTAAACAGTGATTATGTTATGTGTTACATCATGACCATGCATTGCGGTCATTCAAATAATCGTCTACTTTATAGTATCCTTTGCTCATCAGCGACTCTTTAATGTAACATTTAAATGTATGCAATGGTAGTTCAATTATATGCTGTGGAACTTTATTAAAAAGGCTATGCTTTTCCCCAGAAATGAGGCTCTGGATTTTTCTGTTACATGGTAATTGGCTAATTTTGTTCAATACAACCCAGTTGACACAACCCAATTTGATTTTGTGATTTATTCCCACACCAGAATTCATTTATGCTATTAAAAAGTTATTGAGGTAAGTAACATTAAATATTTTGACCTTAAATCCTTAAGAAATATTCGAGATAGATCAGGTGCGATCCTGAACCGTTACATGTTGCATTGATTTCACTGGTAGGCGTAGTGTGGTGAAGATTTTTAATTATAATTCTAAAGACGTGTCGTTTATCCTTGCTATTGAATTTATGTGCAATTAATTATTTTGTCTAACAATGTCTTTTATATTTTTATATGCATCAACCGTTGCGCAATTAATTCTAAGCTGATTTTTTTCATGATTTTATAGGTGAAATCCGATTTATCTGCGACACTTTCAAGAAGTTCCGTGAGCTTGTTTACGTCTTCAATGCCATATAGAAATATTGGGATCGTATCTTTCGTATAACTTCGGAAATAAATTAGCTACAAACTTAAAATTTTGGTGTCCTATTTGTGCATGCAGCATTTTAGATTTCTAAACCTATCCAGTGTTTGCTTCACGTTTGACTTGGCGGGGACACTGCCGTGCCCCCAAATATACAAATCTAAGCATAAAGTAGTAAAAATGTCCGTTATCAGTATAATTTCCAAATACGGGTTCAACGGATGTTGCTTACATAATCTCGTCTGTCAAGGTGTTTCGGCAGAAAACGACTTGGCAGACTTATATATTCCTGAAATAAGGGTTCATACCCACCGACTGGAATTGGTGTCATACTGGTATCAGATAGGTATATTAATGGGTCCCGATGGTCACCTTTGAGAGCGTCTGCCAAGCACTTCCGGCAAAAAAAATAGTGGCAGATTTCGCTTTTCTGTATCTACCAGTAAATTTCTAACTGATACCGTAACTATTATATCGGTATCAGATGGGTAAAAAACGTCCCCTTTTTCGCACCGAAAATGTCGGTTTTTTCTTTACTTGCGGCAAGTTCCGCCATGGCAGACTATCACATTCGCACTTAGCATCACTTTTATGGAAAGCCATTGTGCATTTCAACGCGGTATCAAATCGGTACGAAATTTTGCGGTCGGCTCTCCACCTATTATTAAAGATGAGACGACGGGTAGAGACATTACTCTAAATTTAAGCACGGATCACTATCATCATCGCTGTCCAATAAAACGTTTACTAATTGACGAATATCCATACTAAACCGGTGATTATTTACTTACAAATTCAAATCAAAACAACGCTCGCTCGCGATGCTTGCAAATTGCCGTTCCGAATTGAAATCGCGTCAACAGTGCTGTCAGCGCGATAATCAAATCGGAACAGCTTTTAGCGCTCACAGCGCCAACAGTACTATTGACTCAAAACGGAACACGGCCCATGTCATCCAATCATTTTGTGGTTTGATTGCATTGATCATGAAGTTTGACTTAATACTCTGGAGTATTAAGTCAAACTTCATGTTGTACTTCATGAAGTTTGACTTAATACTCTTAGTATTTAGTCTAAGCTTTTTGTTGTACTTGTACGATGAGTCTGTAGACTAGTCTATATAATTTGTGGTGTCTAAGCTTTTTGTTGTACTTGTACGATGAGTCTGTAGACTAGTCTATATAATTTGTGGTGTAAAAAAGCGCGGGAAACTTGAAGAAAGGCGGTTGTGTTTTTTCTGGCTTTTTGATTTTAAATTAGTTATTTTGGATAGTGGGTGTAAATTTTCTTTATTTAACTGTATTTTTGTATAATATCTATTCATTTTTGTATATAGTTGGATATCTGGTAAGTTTTTAATATATTTCTTATATGAACGGGGCCAACGGGCCCCACGACCCTGGGGGAACTATCCCCCAGGCGACTAACTTTGTTACTATTTCGAATACCTCTGACATGGATACTGAGGGATCTTTGTTTGATACAGATTGCTCTGAATCAAATAAAAACCCCAAACGTAAAAGATCTTCTGCAAGGAAAACCTGCAAACATTGTAATAAAAAGAGGAGAAAAAGTCAATTGAAACTATCTGATGTCAATAATCTTACAGAAACTGACTGTCACTGTACTATTCCAACAAATGTAGAACAAAATTTACCAAATAATTCGTTGATTGAACCATCCCAATCCGTCCAAACTTCCGGATCACAAAACCCTCAAATTGCTGATCATACCCCTGTAGCTAGGATACTTTACCAAGCTTCAGATGCGTCGCCTTACATTGTTTATATACAACGGGAACTTACATCCCCTGATGAGAATGTTATATTACATCCTGTAGCTTTAGGGCGTTTCCTAAAAAGGCATACATTTAATAACATTATAAATGGTAGTTTGAAAAAAATTGGAAGAAACAAAGCTTCAATTTCTTTTTCTCATTTTCAAGATGCCAACAATTTCATAAATAGCAGCTTTCTAAAGCAGAACAATTACAAGGCTTTTATCCCAACCCATAATATCACCCGGATGGGTGTAGTAAGAGGCGTCCCCGCAGATTGGTCTGAGGAGGATATTATGAACAATATCTCAGTTCCCATAGGATGTGGTAATATTCTTAAAATCAGACGACTGAAGAAAAAAGTAACTGTCAATGGTAAAATAGATTTTTCTCCAATTGAAACAATAGTTCTGACCTTTGATGGACAGGTCCTTCCAAAAAGAGTATATTTATGCTATAATGCCCTGCCTGTAAATTTGTATATATTCCCAACAATTCAATGCTACAAATGCTGCCGTTATGGCCACATTAAAGCTCAATGCAGATCTGTTTCTAGATGTTTTAAGTGCGGATCAGGACACTCTGGAGATAATTGCACAGTTGATGAAGAGGAAATAAGATGCTGCTTATGTACTGGTTTACATACAGCGATCAGCAAGAACTGCCCTGAATTTTTTAGACAGAAGTCTATCAAAGAAAGTATGGCAAAAAGTTGTATTTCTTATGCTGAGGCATTAAAACTTCATCCTGCCTCTTACAAGTCATATGCAGATGTTCTTGCCTCCTCTCCTCTTTCTCCACCTATCTCCAATTTCGTATACCCCACTAATAATACTGGTAACAATTTAAATGAAACAAGAACTTCTTACAAAAAAACAGTTTTTATTAAACCAAAATCTCCTCGTAACATCAGTAAAGGATACGACAAGACTTCTCATAATGAAATATTAAACGACTTTAGAATGCCTTCTTCCCCCAATGGGAATGCTTTGAATAACAATACAGACTCCTCACTTTCTAACTTACCCATTAGAGACCTTATAATTGCTCTCATTCAAACATTGTCTAATAGTAATATTATTTCCTCACCGTCCAACGCTGCACAATCCGAAAACTATGTTAATTTAAATAAACTGAATGAACTCTGTAATTCAATGGAATTGCAGAAGTGTAATTAGCAAAAAATCTGATTTAATTCATATAATTAATAAATATAATCCCTTTGTAGTTGCTCTCCAAGAAACTTGGCTTAAACCAGGTTTAAATTTTAAATTATCCGGCTTTTCATGTGTGCGTGAAGACCGGCTTGGGCTAGACCCTACTATTGGTTGTGGTGTAGCTTTGCTGATAAAACATCCATTGCTTTTTAAACACATCCCTATTCCTCATCATAGTAATGATTTTTCAATCATTGCTGCTGTTGTAAATAATATCTGTTTTGTTTCAATCTACATTCCTCATCCTGTGTCACACATTTATGATGAAATTAAAAATATTATAAAATCACTGCCAAAACCCCTTGTGGTTATGGGAGATTTTAATGTTCAACACTGCTCATGGGGTAGCTCTACGTCTAATCACTATGGCAGTAGAATGTTAGACATATTACATTCTAATAATTTATGTCTACTTAATACTGGCAAAATCACTCGTAGAACCAAGCCAGAGGAGGGTAGAAGTGTTCCTGACTTATCCATTGTCTCCCCTAGCCTAGCTTCTTCCTTAACATGGACTACACTTAGTTCCACACATGGCAGTGATCATTATCCAATTATAATTACTTTCTTAAATAGTCCACTAAAACAATCAAATATGAATCCTTCAAGATTGAAACATAAATTGGTTAAGGAGAAATGGTATACTTTTAAGTTACAAGTTGAACAAGATTTACAAGAACTTCCAAACATTGATAAAAATAACCTTTCAACTTGTGCAAATGCTTTAACATCTTTGTTAATAAACACTGCCAATAAAGTATTTCCGATTAAAACTGGTCATCCAAGAAAAATTCCATCTCCTCCCTGGTGGGATCAGGAGTGTACTATAGCAGTTACCAAAAGGAAGGAGGCTGAAATAAAATATAAGCTAAATTCTACAACTGAAAACTTTAATTCCTTGTCATATCATATCAATAGTACTCGGAAATTATTTAAACAAAAGAAATGGGAAAGTTGGAAAAAATTTTGCTCTTCAATATCACCTAATACTCCAGTATCTCTTGTTTGGTCCCATATTCGCCGGTTTCGCTCAGCTTTCAAAGAATCCACTCCCAAACATATTCCGGAACAAATAACTGAAGAATTTCTAGATAGATTAGCCCCTCCTTACGTACCATGTGGTAGTACACTTCTGCAAACCCCCTCCTCAGCGGAACTGACTGGTCTTAGTTCTCCTTTCTCATTAGCTGAACTCAAAGGGGTTTTGTCCTATGTCAAGGACTCTGCTCCTGGCTGTGACAATATCCCATATTCCTTTATTAGTCACTTGGGGGATAGTAGTTTAATATACCTTTTAAATCTAATCAACTCTATGATGTTACACGGTGACATCCCTTGTGCATGGAAGATACAAGAGATAATACCTATTTTAAAACCTAATACACCCAGTGATAATGTTTCTTCTTATCGACCTATCGCTTTATCTTCAGTTCTTCTTAAAATTGCTGAACATCTTATCAAAATTCGTTTAGAATGGTTTATTGAAAGTAGAGGTTTACTGAGTGACAGCCAGTTTGGTTTTCGAAAAAATAAAAGTACAATTGACAGCATTGGCATCTTTACAACTGACATCCGAATAGCTTTCTCTTTGAATCAATCGCTTTTGGCTGCGTTTTTGGATATAAAATCAGCATATGATAATGTTGTTCTTAGCATCCTTCAGAATAAACTCATCAAATTACAAGTTCCACCATTATTAGTTAACTTCATCATAAATATTTTATCTGATAGAACAATCCATATTTCTCAAGGTCCCGAGAATACGAAGTCACGGTTAGTATGGAATGGACTTCCACAAGGCTCTGTGCTAAGCCCACTGTTGTACAATATTTATACATATGATTTAGATAGCTCCCTTCCTAATAGTATTCATACATTACAATACGCTGATGACCTGCTGTTATACTGTACAGGGAAATCAATCGAAAATCTATGTTCCCTCCTTTCGTCTTGTTTAGATTCACTAAAAACCTGGCTTGAAACTAACGGCTTTGAGTTATCAAGTTCCAAGAGCAGTGTGGTCCTTTTTTCTAGGATGCGATGTCCACCACCCATCACTGTTTATTATGAAAATTCAATAATTCCAACTAGTGACGAAGCCAAGTTTTTAGGCATAACCCTGGACAGTAAATTAACAGGTCTAACACATTGTTATCAGGTTGTTGCCAAATGTGAAAGGACGCTTAATATTTTAAGATGTTTATCTGGTGTCTGGTGGGGATCTCATCCTTCCTCCTTGAAACAGCTTTACAACTCCATTGTTAGAAGCATTTTAGATTACGGGACATTCCTATTAGAACCCTGCAGCGCGCTCGGCATGAAAAAACTTGATATTATTCAGTCGAAAGCCCTCCGCATTGTTACTGGCGTTATGAAATCAAGTCCCACAAATGCTCTTCAAGTAGAGTGTTCTGATCCCCCTTTGAAACTTAGACGGCAGTACCTATGTGACAGATATCTTTTTCGAGCGTTTCAATTTTATAATCACCCACTGTATAATAAACTTTCCAAACTTTTAGAACTCGTGGAATCCTCCTCATACTGGTCACACAAACAAGTACCTTGTCTTGTTGTAAGTTTCAGTAAGTTTTGCTCATTTCAAGCTCTAACTCACAGTCACAGGTCATCATATCTTCCAATTTTTTCGCAAAACTACGAATGTTTAATCTTATTTCCAAATATCCATTTCAACATAGATTTCCATAAAAATGACATCAACACTAAATACCACTTTAAATTTTTACTGTCAGAGGTATGGCGGGATTATCATCATATTTATTGCGATGCTTCCAAGTTATCCTCTGATAGTAATGTTGGTGTTGGAATATTCCATAAACAGTACCAAGTTATTCAAATGGTTAAACTTCCGCCCGAGTCTTCGGTGTTTACTGGTGAATGCCTTGGCCTTTTAAAATCGTTAGAATATGTGTTATTATATAAATTAAAGAAAGTAATTATCTTCTCAGACTCAAGAAGCGCTCTAGAAGCTCTGCAAAAATTTCCTTTTAAAAGCAATTTAAGCTACCAAATAATTATAGAATGCCGAAATTTACTTCAAAAATGTTCAATAGCGGGTTATGAGATAAACTTTGTATGGGTGCCTAGTCACAGTAATATTCAAGGTAACGAAAAAGCTGATCAACTAGCAAAGGAAGCAATAGTTTCTGGGGATTTATTCCCTTACAAAAATTATTGCTATGATTTGTGCGCATATGCAAGGGTTTGTCTCAAAAAATCATGGGATAGTCAGTGGCACATAAGCAGTAAATACAAAGGCAGCTATTATAAACGGATTCAACCAGACATACCATCCAAACCTTGGTTTTGTAAAATGAAGTTTGGTAAAGTACCCACTACCATTATTACACGAATGCGACTTGGCCATACCTGCACTCCTGCCCATTTGTCCAGACTAGGAATCATTGATAATTCATTGTGTGAGTGTGGCACTGGATTGGGTGATGTAAATCATATATTTTTTTCCTGTCCCCTCTACGATCATACTTCCTTTTATGACTCTTTAGTTTCCCTCAGTATCCCTCTTCCTACTTCTATATTGCTTCTTTTATATTCCAATGATATTTATGTTTATAAATGTATTTCTCTTTTTATATCCACTAATAATATTCAAATTTAATCTAAACCCCTCTTACACATCCTATATATATTTTATAATCCTTCTTTCTTTTCCTCCCCACTATCCAATTCCAAATTTCCTTGTATATACCTAAATTAGTTTATAAAGATATAGTTTAGTTTCCCTACCTTTGTCATGGCTAATACCCAAACCGGGTGGAGCCAATAAAAAAAAAAAAAAAAAAAAATTGTGGTCTGTAGAAACAACCAACTAAAAAAAAAAACTGGATACTGGCGAAATCCGGAAGGGAAACGCCATTGCATAAAAAGAAGAAGAAGATTGCATTGATTGGATTCCTGAAAGAAGTGTTATTTGTTGTGTGTGGTTATTTGCCTAGAATCAATGAGTTTCTCCTAGAATTAAAACTGCTATTAGATTGTTCTCAAGTTTTTCATTAATAGAAACATTGACCTAAGTATTTTATCTCAATGTTAAGAAATGCTCTAGTGCATAGTTGTGTTTTACAGTTTTCCTACTAATTTCATAAAATATAAAAAAGGTAATTAAGTATGAACCGTCTACTGGCATGCAGAGTATGCTTGGCATACGATACCCGCTTGTGTTCGATAATGGATGGCCAACTTCGGGAAATTTACGAAAAATTGGTTGAAGCATCGGTAAGTGTACTAACCTTGAATTTGTCGATTTATAAGCCTCATTATAATCTATGTCTTCTTCTTGAGCCAAGCTTTATGCTCAAGAGCCTGTTTTGAATTATTTGTCCTTGAATTCAGACTGGACTGTGAAGTTTAGTTTATTGTTTTATTGTACCTATTTATTATTTTTTATAACTAAGCATTTCCTGCACCTGTTCATTAATAATTACTTAGTTTTCTGATCATCTAAACTATTTACATAAAAACCTGTTGCAATTAAAGGTACTAATCGTTATACATGCTAACCTCCATTTCCATTCCAACTGGTGAATTCTTGAAAGTAAGTTTGTTACTTTGATTTTCAACCTAATGTCATTATTTTGAACCCTGTCCCTTACTATCAGTTTCATTAACTTTAATTTCTCTCACCCCTTCTACATAACTGTAACCTTCAAATAGTTAAGGCAAATAGCAGCACTTGAGAATAACAAAGAAGCTACGCTATCTTACTTGAGATAAGTAATAGTATTTACTTCATGATTATAATTTAGAAATGAGACTTTTTAAAACTTCTTTCCACCATATTTAAATTTTAACTTTCAGAATGAAATTTTTTTATTGAAAAATTTGAAATGAAGTATTTTAGAAAAATGACTGTAGCCATTGTGAGACGGGTCGGATTTTCTAAAATACTTCATTTTCAATATTATGTCCATATCCACCATATATTTTCACATATATTTACATTTTCAGTATAATTTTTAACTGACATTGTTGTTTTATCAAATCTTGTTTCATTCATTTTCAGCTGGATACAGAAGAAATATTGCCCACGTCAGTCTGTTACATTTGTGACTCTTTGATGAAGAAAATGCTGCAGTTTAGAGACAGGTCGCAGAAAGCAAACCAGATACTGCAACAGATGATAAGCTCTGGCTTAGAGGTATCCTTATATATTAGTAGCTTACCGGCAAACATTGTTTTGTTTGCCATAAGTATAAATTATTGTGAACAAAGTTTTTTACACTGCCGCCTGCCATAAATGTCACTTATTTAAAGTAGGTAATCCAAAGCTAAAATTTCATTGATTACATACTCTTTGGAAGTGGCCATGGAAGAAATGACAGTTTTGTAATATTTTGTACAGTACGTAGGACAATTTGTAACAATGCCGTTTCGTTCCAGTCTCATGGAAGGTTAGATAGAACCTCTATGATGGCTGGAAACTCCTCAGTTTTACTTACTGGAAATCTATTATTATATTTCTATAATAAGTATTACAAAAAATATATTGTATAAAGAGCATGGAATATGGTTGGTATACCTAAAGTTTCCCCAAGAGAGCCCCACTATGGAGAAATCAAAATATGGTAGCCAGTGATGAAACATATGTCAATCGATAGGTGAAGTCGATACACATTAAAAATTATTATTTTGATAAAATCTCGAAAATGATATACTTACTTTCGGAGATATGCATTATTTTTATTTCGAAAAATAAAATCTTAAAAAATCGTTTATTAATATTTTAGGCTTTCTTTAATGAATACCTACTAAATAAAATAATGTGTATGTTAAACGGTATTGTGATATGATAAACTAGCTGGTGCCCGCGACTTCGTTCGCGCAGACTTTACGACCTTTATGATTTACGACTGTCATAGGATTTCTTTATAAACTACATTCGTAGTTTTTCCTTCGAGGGCCAATATAAGTCCCGAAGCGTTAGTGACCCGCGAGAAAGCAAAATAAAGTTGGCCGTGTGAAAAACAACAAGTTCTCAGGTCAACACCAGCGGCTTTCAGGGTCTGTCCCTGCAACTTATTTATTGTCATCGCAAAGCAAGTTGTCACAGGAAATTGTGTGCGTTTGAACTCAAATGGAAAATTGTTAGGGATGAATGGAATACTGGTATAAATACAGTTTTACCTGCACCACACCCGATGAAAATTTCAGCTTCGATTATATTTCTCTGCAAAGCACATACGGTCGGTCACAGTCGGGTTCCGATACATAGTTTGGCGGAGTATGATTTCGCATTAGCAATATTGGAACACCAACTTTAAGTCTGATCTTATGAGCCTGGAGACCAGTCGCTATAAATGAATTCAGAAACTAAACGGGGTCATATGTGGCATCGTCCTGTCCAACTACATTATTGAAGGAAGAAAATTTTAGCAGAACCTGTTTGAGATGAATTATCAAGAATCAAGAATACATTTTTTTTTACTCAATTTAGGTTGAGGTAACAACACTTATGAACGTCAAAGAAGCTACGCCATCGGTTCGCAAATCCTACGGCGGGAGACCTTGCGAGAAGAACCGGTAAGAAACTCGTCAAGGGCAATCTTTTTCTCCCTGTTATATTTCATACAGAGTCGTCAAATTGAAACATGGCCTTTGAAAAATGACAATTGGTTTACACTTCATCTCCAACAATTTCTGTTTTTTTTCGTTTATTGAACGGATAAGTTCCTCTTCGGAAGACAGCTGACTATTTTCTTCTGGAAGGAGCCCTTCACCTTCTTATGCATTCTTATGCATGTGAAATACCGCCAAGATGGACTCTCATATTAACTGTTAATCCCAGCTTTTGTATCTGGGAATAAGAATGTTTTAATGAGGAGTTAATCTCATCTGCTCTGGTCCCCCGACTTATAACTGGAAGGGTTTGTCGAAAATCTCCCGAGAACAAAACTGTGATGTTACCCATTGGCCTGTCATCTCGGCGAATATCCCGAAATTTTCTATCCACAGCTTCTATGGCTTTTTTATTTGACCTTGTGCATTCGTCCCATTCAATGAAACAACAATCCTGAAACATTTTTTTGCTTTGTCATATGTTGGTGTTTCAGTTCTGTCTAAATCAATTGAGATTTTAAACACAGAATATGCCGTCTTTCTGCCCGGCACAATGTGGCAGCAATCCCTGACGATGCTACTGCAACAGCAATCTTATTCTGTCATCTAACTTCAGCAAGGATTGCTCTCGCCAGATAAGATTTTCCAGTGCCACCTGGGGCATCTAGGAAGAACAGCTTCCTATCGTTGGTTAGAACATTTAGAACAACTGTATTAAATACTTCCATCTGTTCTGTTGTGAAATTTAAAATGATATCATCAACTACGGTAGTTAATTCAGAGGAGCAGTAGTTTGTTTCAGCGATGTATTCTCTATTGACGCACGTCGCACACACTCTTGATCAGTCAGAACTGCTACAACTTCATTTGTTACCGGAGCATTGTACCTGCCTCAATGCTCAGCAGCGGGTCGTTTATCTGCGTTAATCACAAATTTGTAATCATTTCTTTATCCTGGAGGAATAGATTCTAATGCAGCTTTGAAACTATGTACATGGGTTCACTTGATGAAGCATGTTTTGAAGCAATTTAATCAATTCATTATTAAGGTAGGTAAGGAAAGTTTTTGTTTCTAATATTTGCCTAATTTTGATAATTTGACAAAAAATATAATATATCTGAAGAAACTTCGGCTCATTTTTAGGCAATAATGAACCAATAAGTTGGTAAACCTGGCTCTGCACCTTGAATGTGGGCATAAATAGACGTTCTGATATCTGCTTTGCACCAAAAGATGTTATTTGAAATGCATTATTGTATGAATGGATGTTGTCCAAGAAATTATAAGTAAATAAATATTGATGATTGATAAGTTAGAATGAAAACTATTTATTTGTAGCATACCCTTATTTTATTTATTTGGTCAGAACCTACAGCTAAAGACATAAGAAGCCAGGGCCGGTTAAATTGCATAAAAAAATTGTAGGTACCTACGTACTGGCCACATTTCGTTTATGAGTAAATTTGTAAAATGGCATTAGTGACTTTTGTTTACATTGCTAACTCTGCGCGCGACTGGGGCGTTTTAGCGCTAGTTACAGTACATTTTTTTAGTCTAAGGTTAGGGTAAATGATTAATATTCGATTTTGACCGCGCGCAGACATATCTAGCGTGCACTTCTACAAACTTAAGGGCGACTTTCATCACTGATATTTAAACGTGATTAACGCTAAACGTGTTTAATACATAGTTCTGTCACTGTCATCTGTTTGAATGTGACAGGGACAGAAATACGTTTTAAACACGTTTAGCGTTAATCGCGTTTAAATGTCATTGGTGAAATCGGGCCTTAAACACGGTGGTAATTATTTAGTACTAAACAAAATGTGCCGTGTAGTGCCGGCACGTAAATAGAATAGCACTACCCCCTCTCTTCCCGTGGGTGTCGTAAGAGGCGACAAAGGGAAAACTGCCATCAGGAGATGGGCAGCAGCGTCTCCAGGCTTCAACAGGCTATACTGCGATCGCCAACCCGCCTGCCAAGCGTGGCGATTATGGCAAACCCCCCCTGAATGCTTACACAAGAAATACATCGGCCCCCAGTCCCCGGCGGCCCCGCTATTCCTAGCTACGGTAGCGGCTATGGTAACGGCGGGGCAGGGGGTGCTAAGAATCCCCGGGTATGCTCCGGCTACCAACACCGACGACTCGACCTGGCAACCTACAACACGCGCACATTGAGGCTCGACGAGAAGCTCGTAGAGTTGGAATAGGCAATAAGTAAGTTACATTGGGATATCATTGGGTTATCTGAAGTCCGATATATATCAGGCTGGCAACACTGGCAGCAACACTTGTCAGCTTGCTTTGTAATTTTAATTAATTAATTTTATTAGTAATTTACGTTATATTCCAAATTATTTGTAATAATTCGCTTAATTACGTGTTATTTAACAAGTGGTAGTGTTATCAGCAAGTTTAATGCGCTAACATTTGAAATATAGCGAGGAAAAATTGACCCAACTGTCAATCCAGAAGAGGATACAAATTCAAATTGAAAAGCTAAAAATACTGTGGACGGCTTCTTCTTAAACCTGGGGAGTATTGTTTTCATAATTTACATCACTCACATTGCATTCTCAGACCAATAGAAACTTTTATTACGTACCTACTTACCTATCTATAGATATTGATACCAACTACCTATTTGTAGTTGTTAAATTTTCATTAATTTGTTAGACCAAACACTTGAGTATGCTATTAACAACAACAAGTGTTTTCTGATTAAGAATATCATTTGTTTGCATTGTGTTAGAAGTAGTTAAACTTCAGCAACACTCCGACCATTTCAATCTTTTAAATATACCTACTTATTAGTTAGTTATTTTTAACATAAAGACTTTATTAAGTGATTGCAGGTTTTGCCATCCCCTTTACAGCCTGAATAACTAGTTGCAGTGTATAAATTTATTAGTAATAAAGTGAAGTTTTTAATTTTAATTGGGTTCAAAATACCTACCCACATATTTTGTTATTATTTTAGTTAGTGATCATTTCTTTTAAATTTAACTAACACACAGGATTTGAATGCCAAATTAGTTTCACATTTACTGTACATTAATCATTACTAGTACAGAGCTCACTTTGAGTGAGCAACGTCACAATCCATAACGATTTGGCATTGATGATAACCTCTCTTTACTTGACAAACTGTGGAAGTAGAGCTGACGGTGACCACTACTGTCACAGGCATACACCTTACTGCTACACTTTGCATACACTACATCTATACAGAGACATCTAAATCATTTCAATCAAAGATTGTGAAACTGGTTTACAAAAATAGTCTTGTGATAGTTCTTTATTTAAATAGTTAGTGGGTCGTAGAATTAAAAATATTTACTAAAATTTAAGTAAATTGACAAAATACTTCTGAAACGTTTTTATCACTTTGCTTAAACAAAAGTCAATTTGATGGTGACACCTTGCAGCTGTTTATATACAGATTTATTTTTGTATTTTAATATTATTAAAGATACTAAAGAGACTTCTTTTTTACAACAAGGCTTTTAAGAATTTTGTAATTTAATAAAACGCATTTAGCACTAGAATAATCTGTAATTTTAACAAAAGTAAGAGTTAGTTGATATAATATATTAGTTTCTGATTCTGTTTTATCATTTTTAGATTATTAAACCATAATGCTGACCCGCAAGGCTACAAACAACAACACCGAATTGAAGCTGAGGCAGGCACTAAAGGAGTTAAAGGAGTCCAGGGATACATGCAGCCAGCTAATACGTGAGCGTGATGACAGTGAAGAAGAAATCAAAAACATTGTCGGACGTAACTCACTGTTGAAGACCGAACTAGCCAGTTTGCATACTCAACATATGGAAGTGGTTCTACAAAAAGATCAACTTGAGAGTACCATCAGCAGCTATGAAGAACAGTTTAGCACATATGAGAGAGCCCTGAACCGGATTGCTGACCTGGAACATGAACTGAATGATGCCAATAAGAAAATATCTGCCTTATTAGAGCAGCAACAACAACATGAGGTGGATAAAACTCAAAGCCTTTTTGAGGAGCTAATGCTCTCGCCTGGTATTCAGTTAGCTAATTCAGCTGTAACGGCTGGTGTTTGCGTTACACCCAGACCTAATATTTTAGGTGCTAATAAATTAAAGAAGTATATAAATATTCGAAAATTTATAAAGAAAACTGAAAGGTTAATTAAGAAAAATAATTGTTTTTATAAAAATATTGCTTTGCGGAAAGAAAGAATTAGTCTTTTGGATTCAATGGAAATTTACAGTAATAAATTAACTGAAAGCAGGCAAATGTATGACCGGGACACTAAACAATTGCAATTAAATATAATAAATTTGCATGAGTCACTTGAGTCAATGCAAAATAAATATTGTACTGCGCAGAAACAAATTGATGAACACATCAAATCTGCCACAGAGTTAGTTGAACTCTGCAAATATAACGCGGAGAGATATGACTCTTTAATAAACAGTCAAATTGATACTTGTAATGATTTCTCTAAAGAGGAAAACATAATTCGGACACCTCAGAGCCCCTGTCATTCATTAACCAGCATAGAGACCTTAAAAAGTAACTATTGCAAACAGTCATTTAAATCAGCTACCTCATGCAAGTCAAAAGACACAAAAACGATTGTTTTCTCAGATAAACTGGGACAAGGTCTAGGAGTAACGATGAAAAATATATATAATAGAAATGTTATAAATGTATGTACACCTGGGAAGTCTTTTGAAGATATTGTGCATAGTTTATCTTTGTATGAAATAGATAGTTTGACCAACATAATTATTTTATGTGGCGACAGCTCCCAAGTTAGGAAACGTGAAATCTTGATGAATATTAACTTTTTATTGAAACTACAGTCTGAAACCGGCTGTAAATTAGTAATTAGCTCATTTCCTTACGCGAAAAACCTAACTAGGGAGCAGAATCAGCATATATATGAGTTAAACTCATATTTGTTCAACTTGATAAATTGTCATAGTGACAAGGTTTTATATTTTGATATTAATAATTTTATTAATAATTTTATTTTGACATCGGATACTATGTATCTTGCAAATAGGTTTAGGACAAAAATAGCTAAATTGTTAGCTTTTAATTTACAAGACACCTTTCAAGGTGGCAAGCAAAGTCTTTTGACTCTGATTTTAGTAGCTTACCTACTAATAATAATTTAATTAATTTAAATAATATAAACACTTCTTTACAAAGTGAAAACGTCTCTAAATCGGCTTTAAACTAAAACATAAGACAACAGCCAAGCCCTCTTGCCTTAACGTATTATGTCAAAACATTCAGGGCCTGTCTGGCAAAGTTTTAGAGTTAGAATTATTTGCAGAATGTAATGACATTCATGTCATTTGTATAACTGAGCACTGGCTGAATCATTGTGATTTGTCATGTAGTGTGAATAATTTTCAGTTAGCAAATTTATTATCTAGGAAGACAACAACGCGTGGCGGCTCTCTAATTTTCGTAAAAAATAATATAAGCTACAGAGAAAGAAAGGATATTGTAAACCTTTCTATAGAACGTCATGTCGAGCTGTCATGTGTAGAATTAAAAAGCTTAGTCATTGTATGTGTATACCGACCACCTAAAGGTAATTTTGAAACATTTGAATCGGTGATGGAGGATGTGTTGAATAAGTTAAAGTTAAAAAATAAACCAATAGC
The DNA here is from genome assembly GCA_949710035.1 of Crambus lathoniellus. Classification (NCBI taxonomy): domain Eukaryota; kingdom Metazoa; phylum Arthropoda; class Insecta; order Lepidoptera; family Crambidae; genus Crambus; species Crambus lathoniellus. The sequence continues at coordinate 2,705,081 of OX453319.1, forward strand.
AGTATGTGGCGATTTTAATGTTGATACTCTCGAAAGCTGTGCATTGACTACACGAATATTAACTTTGTTCAATTCTTTTAATTTAATTAATCAGTTCTTGGAGCCCACAAGGGTAACATCTCATTCAGCCACTTGCATAGATAATGTTTTTTCGGAGTCTGATCCGACTAACAAACTAGTCGTTAAAAATATTACATCCGACCATTACGGATTAAAGGTATCCTATGAATTAGATATTGTTGATGCGCCTAAAAGTGTACAATGCAGGCCCGTTACAAAAACGCGACTACGTAATTTTGAAAATAATTTAGCTGATAAAGTTTCTACGATGCCATATGTGCATGATGATCCTAATGCGCTTTATGGAACCCTTTTTGAATTAGTAACGAATGAGTTCAATAATATCTTTAAGTCTAAAACGATTAAATGCACCCAGAAGTTAAAGTTTTGCGAATGGGCTACGACAGGTATTTATAAAAGTAGAAACAGGCTGTATGAACTATATAAATTAAGAGAAACTAATCACAGCCCTCGTTTCGTAGAACATGTAAAACAATATTCTAAGATTTTCAAAAAAGCATGTTCTAAAGCAAAGTCTATATTTTTAAAGGATAAAATTAAAAAGTCAAATAATAAAATCAAAACAACTTGGGATATTATTAAGCGTGAAACCGGAAAAGGTAAACAACATGACAACAGTCTAGCGCTTAACATTAATAACGCAAGAATAAACTCTGAAACAGAAATTGCTAATATTTTTGATAACTTTTTTGTAAATATACCATTAGTAACCACCTCTAATTTGAATTCTTCACCAGCTTCTGCTGTCTCGGTTCTTGAAAAACATGTGTCTGAGTGTAGTTCATTATTTAATTTTAAAGAAATTAATTCGAGCGATATAATCAAAACATTTAATTTACTTAAAATGAAAACTACCACTGATTTATGGGGCATATCTGTTACTGTACTTAAAAACATTATTCATGCTATTGCCCCTTATCTTGCTATTATATTTAATCTGTGTATCGCTCAAGGAATTTTTCCTGATTTAATGAAATTTAGCAAAGTGATACCTTTATTTAAATCAGGAAACAAAGAAGACCCAAGTAATTATAGACCAATATCAATATTACCCGCCTTAAGCAAAATATTTGAAAAAATAATACTAGAGCAATTATTGTCTCATTTCTCATTAAACAATCTCATGCATAGCAAACAATTCGGATTTATGAAGGGTCAGTCAACCACGGATGCTGGGGTTGCACTTTTAAAGCATGTGTTTGATGCCTGGGAAAAGTCGCAAAATACTCTTGGAATATTTTGCGACTTATCCAAGGCTTTTGATTGTGTTGATCACCGGACGCTGCTGTTGAAGCTAAATCATTACGGTGTAAAAAATAATGCCCAGAAACTAATACTGTCGTATCTCAGTTCCAGAACTCAGACAGTTGACATTAATGGAGTGAAATCAAACGGCTCTCAGATTAAACTAGGCGTACCTCAAGGCTCTATTTTAGGCCCTTTTCTATTTTTCGTTTATATTTATGATTTGCCTTTCTTTGCCAAAAACTTCTGTGATATTGTGTTGTTTGCAGATGATACTTCTTTAATATTTAACATAGACAGAAACAAAACCAATTTTGACGATGTAAACAAAGCACTGTCACAAGTACTCGGTTGGTTTAATTCTAACAATTTGCAGCTTAATGCAAAGAAAACAAAGTGCGTACTTTTTTCTCTGCCAAATGTACAGACGGTACCTGTAGAAATTGTAATCAACAACGAAAAACTGGATTTAGTACAATCAACGATCTTTCTGGGTGTAACTTTAGACTCGAAACTTCAATGGCATGCGCATATCGCAACATTAGCTGGTAAGCTTAGTTCTGCTTCCTACGCTATTAGAAAAGTACGACAGCTAACAGATGTTGATACTGCTAGAACTGTATACTTTAGTTATTTCCATAGCATCATGTCATATGGCATTCTTTTGTGGGGATTAGCGGCTGGCATTAATGCTATATTCATCTTGCAAAAACGAGCAATCAGAGCCATCTATAAACTAGGCTCCAAAACTTCGCTTAGAGACAAGTTCAAGGAAATAGGTATACTGACAGCTGCATCTCAATTTATATTAAATTGCATTCTTTTTGTACGTCGCAATATTAACTTGTATACCAAACATGGTGATTTACACAATCGTAATACTAGAAATAGAAACAAGCTCGTAATGCCTCGGTACCGTTTAGAAAAGGTGCACGGATCTTTCGTTGGTCAAGGTATACACATATATAACAAAATCCCAAGTGATATCTTGGATTTACCATATCTAGAGTTTAAGAATCATATTATAAGAGTGGCCTCCTCAAAAAAGGCTATTACACTGTAAATGATTATTTGAACGACAAAACACCTTGGTCGTAACACTCGTAACAAATGTTCCTAGTATGATATTGTGAGTCGTGTCCTATATTTTATATTATTACCGTTTATATTAGTTAAGCTTTTAATTCGGTCATTTAAGGTAGGCAGTTTGAGTATGTCATGCTCACTAAAACATTTCTACGGTGGTGGCGTGTGAGGCGGGTCGTTACGTTCCCTAAAATATGGTTGAGCGAAGCGATGGCTGGTTCATGCGTCATGCTCGTGAACGGGTGCTGCCAGTGGGAATGGGTCTGCTCTTATCTGCTTGCCTTAAAATGTGTTTTCTTTTGTTTTTATTCATTTTATTAAGAATTACATTTGAAACATGTATGGCGCAACTTGCAGTATATAGTAGAATTGTCTTTTGTTTTAAACTAATATTAAAGCTTTAAGTAGAGTTCCTAAGTAACTGAAAATTGTTCACCGCTATGATCATTAGTTCGCCTATACTTAACTGTATTTATCATAACCCATTGTGTAATTGTGATGGAAACTGACCTTAGTCATACCATGTTAAGGTCATTTTTCAATTTGACGACTCTGTATGAAATAAGACAGGGAGAAAAAAACAACCCTTGGAGTTTCTTGCCGGTTCTTCTCCAAGGCCTCCCGCTGTAGGGTTTGCGAACCGATGGCGTAGCTTCTATGACGTTCACAAGTATTGTAAATAACAATCTAAATTGAATAAACAAATTTGAATCTTGAATCTTGAATCCGAAGAGAGGGGGAGGACTCGATAACCCTGCAATCCGGTAACTTACTTTACCACCGGGAGGGCGACCAACAGTCCCTTGGTGGTGTCGGGTTCATCGTCCATAAATCCCTTGTCAACAACGTGATCACCATCGGAAGTGTCTCGAGCAGGGTAGCGTACATGATACTCAGATTATCGAAACGATATTCGCTGAATGTTATCCAGGTCTACGCTCCGACCTCGAAACACGACGATGTCGAAGTGGAGGCTATGTATGAGGAGATCGCTAAAGCCATGCATAGCTATAAAACCCACTACACGGTTGTGATGGGGGATTTCAATGCAAAGTTGGGGCAACGTTGCGGTGATGAGCTGAGAGTGGGGCAATTTGGATTTGGGCAACGGAACGATAGAGGCCAGATGCTGGCAGACTTCATGGAGAGGGAGAGCCTCTATATGATGAACTCCTTCTTTAGGAAGCCCGTAAGCCGCAAATGGACCTGGATCAGTCCGGACGGTAAAGTCAAAAACGAGATCGATTTTATCATGTCGACGAAGAAGCACATATTCAATGATGTCAGTGTGATCAACGCTGTTAAGACAGGAAGCGATCACCGTATGGTGAGAGGCACATTGAATATCGATGTCAAGCTCGAAAGATCGCGACTGATAAAATCCACGCTCCGACCAATACCAGCTCAAATTCAAAACCCCGAGTGCTTTCAGCTCGAGCTTCAAAACCGCTTCGAAGCCCTTGAGAACAGCATAGACGTGGACGATCTATACGACATGGTGGTGGATACTGTCCGCACGGTAGGGTCTAAGTACTATAAAACCCGCCGTCCCAAATTGAAGAAACTCTCCAGTCAGACTCTCCTACTCATGGATCAGAGACACGAAATGAAGCTGCAGAACTCAGCGGATGCCCATCGTTATCGACAGCTCAATAGACAGATATCTAAGTCTTTGACACGCGACCTTCGCCAATTTAATACCGAGCGTATTAAAGAAGCCATTGAGCGGAACAAAGGCTCCAAAGTGTTCGCGAGAGATCTGTCTATCGGGCAAAGTCAATTGACGAGGCTGAAAACTGAGGAAGGTAGCATCGTTTCGTCAACACCTGAAATCCTGAGGGAGATTGAGAGTTTCTATGGACAGCTATATTCTACACAAACACCTGTTGAAAGCAAGGCTACAGACCCTAGAGCCAAGCTTACCCGACACCATACCGAAGATATCCCGGACGTCAGCCTGTACGAGATTAGAATGGCTCTCAAGCAGCTTAAAAACAACAAGGCGGCGGGCGATGACGGAATTACAACAGAGCTTCTGAGAGCGGGCGGTAAGCTTACCCGACACCATACCGAAGATATCCCGGACGTCAGCCTGTACGAGATTAGAATGGCTCTCAAGCAGCTTAAAAACAACAAGGCGGCGGGCGATGACGGAATCACAACAGAGCTTCTGAGAGCGGGCGGTAAGGGTCCTCCAGAAGCTTTTCAACTCAGTCATCCTTGAGGGCAAAACGCCAAAGGCATGGGGCAGAAGCGATGTGATGCTGTTTTTCAAGAAGGGTGATAAAACTCTCTTGAAGAACTATAGACCCATCTCGCTTCTGAGCCATATCTATAAGTTGTTTTCGAGAGTCATTACGAATCGTCTCGCTCGCAGGTTCGACGACTTCCAACCTCCCGAACAAGCCGGGTTCCGGAAAGGCTACAGTACCATAGACCACATTCATACGCTGCGGCAAGTTATACAGAAGACCGAAGAGTATAATTTGCCACTTTGCTTGGCGTTCGTGGACTATGAGAAAGCCTTTGATTCGATTGAGACTTGGGCGGTGCTGCAGTCTCTCCAGAGGTGCCAAATAGACTACAGGTACATCGAGGTGCTGAGGTACTTATACCAAAACGCCACCATGTCGGTCCGATTACAGAACCAGAGCTCTAATCCTATCCAACTACAGCGAGGTGTGAGACAGGGAGATGTCATCTCTCCCAAACTGTTCACAGCTGCGTTGGAGGATATTTTTAAGCTGCTGGACTGGAAAGGATGCGGCATCAACATTAATGGCGAGTACCTAACGCACCTACGGTTTGCTGATGATGTAGTTCTTATGGCTGAGACCTTGGAAGACCTGAACACAATGCTCGAAGATCTCGGTAATGCTTCGCAAAGAGTGGGTCTTAAGATGAACATGGACAAGACGAAAATCATGTTCAATGCCCATGTTGCACCCGTTCTAGTTAATGTTGGGAACATTACACTCGAAGTTGTTGACCACTATGTTTACCTAGGACAGACGGTCCAGTTAGGTAAGTCCAACTTTGAGAAAGAGATCTCTCGTCGAATCCAGCTCGGATGGGCAGCGTTTGGGAAGCTCCGGCATATATTCGCGTCCGAAATACCTCAATGTCTCAAGACGAAAGTCTTTGACCAGTGTGTGTTGCCAGTAATGACCTATGGAAGTGAGACGTGGTCTTTTACTATGGGTCTCATAAGAAGGCTCAAAGTCACCCAGCGAGCAATGGAGAGAGCGATGCTTGGTATTTCCCTGCTCGATCGAATCAGAAATGATGAGATCCGCAGGAGAACTAAAACAACCGACATAGCTCGAAGGATTGCATCATTGAAGTGGCAGTGGGCGGGACACATAGCGCGGAGAACCGATGGCCGTTGGGGCGGAAAGGTTCTCGAATGGCGACCGCGTACCGGACGACGTTCCGTGGGCAGGCCCCCTACAAGGTGGACCGACGATCTGGTCAAGGTCGCGGGAAGCCGCTGGATGCGGGCAGCGCAGGACCGATCGTTGTGGAGATCCTTGGGGGAGGCCTAGGCCCAGCAGTGGGCGTCGTTCGGCTGACATGATGATGATGATGATGATGAAACAAAATTAATAATGTTGACGGCAGTCCATTTTCATAGTTAATTTTGTATTCCTAGAAGCTCTTCCACCACCGGGTCAGATATGTTTGTGGCACTATACCCACTGTTGCGCCATCTAGCGTCGAGTAGAAATATTACATCCATCCATAGGGTGGAAGCCCCAGTTTTGGCCACTACTGCCCCGAGTGTGGCCACTTAGCTTAAAACATTTAATAACTTTTGCTTATTCATATAATTTTTTATCTATGACATTTAGTTCAAATCAAAATGAACGTTTTTTTAATCTTAGATAAGTAAGTATTGTATTCTCGCTGTATCTTAAAAAAATTGGTTAACGAAAAACACAACAATCGGCACCCTTCGAAAATATTGTGTAAAGAGCAGATTTTTAACTGACTTCAAAAAAAGAAGGTTATCAACTTATCAGTTTGACCTGTATGTACGTGATGTAATTGAAATTAGATAACATTTGATTATATCGTTCTATTTGGGCTTCCAAGCACGTGTGCTAAATTTTGTAAGTATTTTGTATATTATGTTTGTCTACGAATTTCTCGGTTTAAGCCAAGATCAAAAAAAGCTTGAAAAAGGCACCGACCTCAAAAAGCTAGTTACTTTAAAGAGAATATTTTTCCGTTTTAGTTTACATGGTAATTTTTTTTATTCCCTTTTTTGTGTTGTATTAATTTATTTGATATAAATTTTGTCTTTTATAGGTTATATGTACCTACTTATGACAATAAGCGAAAAAGTGAGAAACATCTTAAAGTGGCAACAGAAGGGGATTTCACCCTACCTAATATATAATCATTCGAATGTAATTTTGCGAGAAGCATCGTTCTTACTGACTACCTGCGCCATCTATTGCGTAGTAGCTATAATGACGAACATAACACAAAATTATTTATTTATGGGCCTGGATGGGTTTGAATTGATATTACGTTTTGAAGTAGGTAAAAAAAATAACATTATTAATTGAGAAAACGATTAAAGATAATGTATTTTCATAATCATGTGGCGACAACTATTTCAGCAAGAATCAGTTTTTGTATTTTCCCGTAGGAATGAGGGGTTTTTACGCTTCAAAAAGTATCCTATACTTTTTCCAGAGTAACCAGTTGTCTTCGTACAGAATTTTATAAAGATCCGTTCAGTGGTTTTTGCGTGATGCCGGCACAAACAAACAGACAAACCGACAAACAGACAAACAGACAAAAAAATAAAAAAGAGATTTTTACGCTCTATTGCTTATTTCTAATATGTTCTGGTATTTTTTTTGCAAATATCTTCAATGTACAGACACAGAAAGTCTACGATTTTATTATATGTATGTATACATTTTTCTATATTATGATATGTAAGTATCTTATCTATGATGCAATTATTTCAAAACGAGAATTCAATAAACTGATTATTTTTTACATCGTTTAAACAATTTACAGCTCATAAAAAATCAATAGCAATAGGTAGGTTGGAATGTGAAAATAGATTAAGTAAGCAGGTGCCTACTTAAAAATATGTTGATAAATAAAATATTAAAAAAACACTTATACGTATATAAGATCAAATAAGCAATACTATTGGCGTTTTTGAGACCTATCATATGACTAAGCTTTTGCTCGCGACTTCGTTCGCGTGATTAAGATAGCTGCGTTTAAAAGTCGTTTTTGAAAGTCACGGATTACCAATATAACTATCAAGGTATTTATTTATCAGTAGACCTTATTTTTTGTTCTATGCTCACTTATCTTCTGACATAGTGGGTCAGAGTCTGTTCGCTTGGTTTTTACTATCAATGAAAGCACTATTTGCACTATGAATGAAAGTTATCTACCCTTCAAAAATGGTATCTTTACCTTCAACCTAAATGGAAATTCCTTTACAAACTGAAACACCTTGTAGCAACCTGTATAATGGGAATTTTCCAAAACCCTTTCTTAGTGCTCACCTACACAATGAAAGGTTTTCCCCATACAAACTGGAACATCCTGTAGCACCCTGTATAACAGGAATTTTCCAAAACCCATTCTTAGTGCTCATACATTATAAAAGGAATCAACCCTCCAAAAATGGTGTATCTATCTTCAGCCCTGACAAATTCCCATACAAACTGGAACACCCTGTAGCACCCTGTTCAACAGGAATTTTCCAAATCCCTTTCTAAGTGCTCACCTACACCATGGAAGGTATCTACCCTCCAAAAATGGTATCTCTGCCTTCAGCCCTATTCAAATCCCCATACAAACTGGAACAGCCTGTAGCACCCTGTGTACGGGACTGGCCGTTTATGAGCGGTAGCATCCCCGGTGTACATTAACTGATGCGGAGACGGAAGGGTTCCGGACGGTGAGGAAAACCAGTGGTTGTTGATGCTTGTTCGGGCAGAGTGACTATTGTTCTTCTACAATGTTCTGGATGCGAATGAATCTTAATGCGAGGGCACGCGATATTTATAGCGACTCATAATTGTTTCCGCGAATTTCCACACAATAGAATTCAAGGAATTGGCCTTACACGCGCAACGCTAAATCACTTCTTAGAATTGTGGCAGTCCACGTGTAAGGGAGTTCCGAGCTGTGCCGCTAGAGGCGCGGCTGTACGAGAAGAGCACATCTCGAGTGAGCGAGATAGCGAATCGGACCTTAGGTACGTCGAGGCAATACCGTATCGAGAGCCCTTTGCATTTTACAAATTATTTTAACATTATTAACGATCTATATACACAAATAAAACTTATCTAAACCTACCTAATTATCTCAACCTATCAAAGGGAGTAAAAATGCACACCAAAATATCATTTTATTATACAACAGTCAGCTCAAGGAATTTTAAATTAAAATATATACATCTTATTTCTAACACGCAATAAATCATAATAATCTGTCCTGCACACCCTGTATAACGGGAATTTCCCAAAACCATTTCTTTGTGCTCACCCACACCATGAAAGGTATTCCCCATACAAACTGGAACACCCTGTAGCACCCTGTATAATGGGAATTTTCCAAAACCCTTTCTTAATACTCACCTACAACATGAAAAGTATCTGCCCACCAAAAATGGTGTCTCTATCTTCAACCCTATACAAATTCTTATACAAACTGGAACACCCTGTAGCAGCCTGTATAACGGGTATTTTCGAAAACCCTTAATGCTTACCTACACCATGAAAGGTATCTACCCATCAAAAATGGTGTCTCTATCTTCAACCCTATACAAATTCTCATACAAACTTGAACCTGTAGCAACCTGTATAAAGGGAACTTTCTAAAATCCTTTCTTAGTGCTCATCTACATCATGAAAGGTATCTACCCTCTAAAATAGTGTATCTACCTTCAGCCGTTAGGGCTCTACGCCTATGCCAACAATGAATGAATCAGTCAATCAATTTAGAGTTTTATATGTATAGATAGATGACATGCTTTTCAAAACAAAAATAATTAATATCTCTGAAAGTATATAGTTTTCAAGATTTTACCCGTATACATTTTTAGTTTGTATGGACTTAGTCTATCTATTGCCATATGTTTCATAACTGGCCACCATATTTTGATTTCTCCATAGTGGGGCTTTCTTGGGTGACGAAAGGTATACCAAGCCCCATACAAATATCTTCCATGTTCTTTTTCAGCCATCAGTCAGTTCTCTGGATATGTTAATGAAAGACCGAACTGGCATCTCTTGGACCCTGGGGCTATCTGACGTTGAATGGACCACCACTACTTCAGCCGAAGATAAGGTTAAGGTGAAGATAGAATCTGTGGAGTCGGATATGGACACTGACGGAATCAGTGATCGGAATGAAGGTATGTATTTGCTCATCATCATCCATCATTGGTAAAATATAATATATGTGTGTATTGTTAAACAAAGTCGCTTCCGGCCATCTGTACCTACTCTCAGATTTTCGATATTTCCTTGGGTCTGGTCTGGGTGTATGTGGTAAAACCCGTCGTTGTTTTCAATTTCCATAATACTAGTGCTTAAGGTGGTTCGATGAGCTCAGATGCGCCACCAACGGAAATAAGTCATTTGCGATTTGTCAAGGGCTTATAATAAAAGTTTCGGTTATTTCGCGCAAATAGAAGAGCAAAATGCAATTTTTCATTGTTTTTTCATGGCCTCAAATATGAGCACCAAGTTATGGATCTCGATATTGCCAAATGTGAGCACTTTTGGCACTATTGAGATTCACGACTTATTGCGTAAGTTTGAGTTCTCAAAAGTATATTTATAAAATGCATTCCACTCTTTCACCTGCGCAAAATAACCGAAACTTTTAATCCAAGCCTTTAATAAAATGCAATTGATTTATTTCCATTGGCGGCGCCACTGAGCTCATCGATACACCTTAAGCTACTATACTTTGGTATTGGAACAATGTAGGCATGCGGTGGTGTCCAATATTTATTTGTTTATTTTATTTAGACCTCTCATATTACGCAACAACTTCATGCGGTTTTTATCAATAGGCAGAGTGTAATAGGGGTAGGGAAGGGATAGAGTAGTGGTAGGGTAGGGGTAGGGTGCAGTAGGGTAGGGGCTAGAGCCACGCGAACGAAGTCGCGCCGGGTCAGCTAGTATATGATAAATGTACATGAGTGTAGATAAAGTAGTGTATGAGACTGCACATAACTCGGTATTAAAACACTCATGGATTACTATTAAAAACTCGCCAACACTCGTTTTTTAAACTCCGATTATGTTTTAATACCCACATTAAATACTATTATCTACACTCATGTATCATTTTATAACATTCGAAGTATGAACACGTATTTACACAATATAAACCATAGATTACTTAATAGTAGTTTATGTGACTGTCGCATAATACCGAGTTATGTGCAGTCTCATACACTACTTTATCTACACTCATTACATTTATTATATATTTCAAAAATAAAGCAAATCTTAAATTATAAAATGTGAATTGGGGCCAAACCCCACTCATAGGAGTCTATACGGTCTATTCGTTCTAAATTCTAAATTAAAAAGTTTCTGATTGTTGCCGGCTAAAGAAGGGCTTGAAAGAGTTGGAAGTCAGGGCCGGTAAATCCTACGGTTGCCATGGAGACTGTAAAATTAAGAAATATAAGTGTTTTATAATGAGTGACAGCTGTATCATTATGAAACAGTTTTATTTTTTAAAGTTGACTATGGCATAAAGTGTATCATTCATTATACGTTCAGGCATGAGTTCATAATTCGAATATTATAACATGAGTGTAAATAAAATAAGAATAAAAAACAACCTGCGTTATAGTGACCATTACGACACCGCTGTCACTCATTATAATTTATAACACACTCCTTTTTAGAGTTCCGAACCAAAATGGTTAAAAGGAACCCCTATGGTGCGACTCAGTCTGTCTGTCTGTCACACACAGCTGGATATCTCGAGAACTGCTAATGCTATCAACTTGAAATTTGGAATAGTTTTAGAAGAGGTTTGTACATAAACACATCTTAGATTTCTGCGCGAACTGTCCATATAAATAAAACACTTTCACGGATTTTTTCACGCAATTTATTCAACAACTTGGCTAAATTTTAGTTGTTTTTTGAGATTTTTTGGTTTATCCGACGTTTCGGCACCTTTCCAGGGGCCGTGGTCACGGAAAACTACCCACTATTTTTTGATTTTAATAAAAGAATATACCCACTCTAATTGTCTTTGTTTTTCGTTCGGAAACAGGATACGGTTAGGTATTGATTATTTTAACATTATATTTAATTATAACAAAATGATTTATTAATTTAATATTTTGATTTGTTTAAGTAATTTGTTTGAATAAATTGCGTGAAAAAATCCGTGAAAGTGTTTTATTTATAGAGGTTTGTACGTTTGTACCCAAGTATTTTGCAAATAAGAGAGAAATAAAAATATTTATATTTTTTTGCAAGACGGACTGAAAGAGGGTCTTAAGAATTCGAAGATAAAGATAAAAGATAAAAACAGTACAGTACAAGTGAGGCTAATATGGCATATGGGGTATCATATTTGAAAGAGCGCTGCTTGCATATTCTCAAACATGTTTTTCTTTTTTTCTTAGGCCGCATATCGACTTTTGATGAAAAATGTAAACAAAAAATACCCCGAAAAATATCTCCGAAGTTTGCATAGAGAAAAATCTGAAATTATTTTATGTCATATAAGTTTATGTAAGGATTACAGGAAAAATAAAACGATGTCTCTAAAAAGTAAACTTTATCGGAAATGGGCAACAAAAATTACATTAGCTGTTCCACTATCGGTTAAGAAATGGCGCAAATTCTTTGACGAAGCCTTGCCGATGAAAACATTTTCATTTTTTATTTTATTCATTTATATTTATGATTGTTAGGAACCTTCGGTGCGCGAGTCTAACTCGCTCTTGACCGATTTTTTTAAAGTTAAATTTTCCTTTGAGGCGGGTTTGGCGACACTCTACATTTTATTAACTTGTACACTCGAATCAGGCACACAGACGTCCTAAACGTTTCATCGCCGTTACTCGGATAAGGCACAGACGTGTGCCTCAGCCAACCGCTCGAAAAATGATGTCACATTGTAATTAATACAGTTTAAATTTCGATTTCCGTCATTACAAGGTCGGGACTGACGGGTGTCACGTTGCATGAAAATCTCTGAGCGTCCAAGTGGTATTTTTGTTACATTTTTGACTAGCTTCTCGCGCGCAGTTTCACCCGCGTGGACTAAGACCCGTGCCCAGCCGTGAGATAAAAGTACTCGCAGTCACTCAGGCATAACGTAGCATTCTAATGATGAAAGAATTTTTGAAATTGGTTCAGTAGTCCCGTAGATTACCCCCTACAACTTCACAAACTTACCTATTACCTCTTTATATATTAGTATTAGTATAGATAAAGTAGTGTATGAGAGTTTACATAACTCGGTATCAAAACACTCGTGGAATGGTATTATTATATTTCGCTATGATGTTTTCTGTGATTCCCACAACGTGTCGTGAGCGTATTCACACATGAGTCATAACACGAATTTCGCGATGTAGTTTTTGTAAAAAACTTTTTTAACAATGACCTCAACGCGTTATGAATTGTTTTTTTTTGCTTAATGAGTGAGCCCTTACATTACAGCGTAACATTTATAAAATACATAGGTATCTTATATATATATTACACCACAGTTTTTTTTTATTTGCACAAACATTTTAGGGAATTGTTTATAGGGGGGACGCCAGCGAAGCCGGACGGGTGATCAGTCCAGTCACCTAGGTCGGGACCATTTAAAACAATACAATTGTACATAAATAGGAACAGTTTTTACTACCTATGGGCCAACCACGAAAACGTGAAAAAAATGCTGTGCCATACATTTTAGTCGAGTCGATGTGTACGTAATTGACATATTCATTCTCTCAAATGATTGTACTTATAAAAAAATAGTGGTGTATTTGTATTTGGTAGTGGTGGTGGTAGGTCAGAAGGAGGATGGGAAGAAAACACAATATTTTGGTTTACGATGTCAGCGCGGGCGCAGGAATATGCAGTGCTGAGGACGAGCGACGTGCGCTCCGCGTCGGTAATGCATTCGGACTGGCGAGCCGGTCGCCGTCCCTGTACTGAGGAATGCGGCAAAAAAACTTACGAACAATAGGCGCGCATGAAGATGTGCGTACAGTACAATAGCTATTATCGCGCGGCGCTGATGCTAATGTGATGTGTATTTTTAATTTATAAGTACTAGTTGTAAGTAGGTTAACTTAGGTATAAGTAAATGTAAATATTTCCTAATGAGTCACACCAATGATTTTTGTTATCAGCATATCTAAAAAATCTGTAACTCGAGAAAAAAGAATCTGTTTTTATTTTTTTCCTATCTTCAAAAATGACTGAGATATTAAACGTTAAAGTACGGCCTCCGAGGAAAATTTGGGTGAACCAATGGCATTAACGTGTGACGTCACGTCGCACTTCCGTATACCTACATAGAATCCTTTGGCTATATAGTTGCGCTCTCACGGTTTCGTAATAAATTTATTTATTTTTCTTATAGTCGATCAATGAAATGTTTAAGAAATTTTGTATTGAGCCTATGTGAAAAAACACCTTCAAATGATGTTTTATTTTCGTGAATAATAAATTAAATCAACTTTCGTAATGGCGGGCGGGATTCTGTCAATACATATAGCAACCGTCAAAATAAGATGTACTTACAACCTTATCTGACTTGGTAGTTAAATATGCACCCTAAAAACTGACAGCCATTTCGATAATATTATACTGCTAGTGGCGCCTCCACCACTGGGTCAGATAAGTTTGTGGGATAAATGTCTTTCGGTATCGACAGTAGGTGACAGTTTCAGAGTGCGCCTGCGCGCGGTCGAAATTGAATATTAATCATTTACCATAACCTTAGAACGAAGAAAATGTACTGTAACTAGCGTCAAAAACGCACGAGTTGCGCGAAGATTGCGCACAGATGAACTCTATGTAGGTACAGTTAGACGGAAATCACCCGCAACAGCCGCAAACGGAGATGTCAGTGCGACATGACGTCATCGCAATAGCGCGCAAGGAAAGCAAATTTTCAAAAGCTGGTGAAACTTTACAACGCTGTATCTTTGGAAATCCTGGCCAGATTTCGATGAAACAAAAACTATTAGTACTTGCACGAGTACGCGCATTAAATGCAGTAATTTTTATAGTCATATTTTGATGTGTTGGTGTGACTCATTGTTTTAACTAAATATTAAACGGGTACGCTACATGTATAACACTCGCAAAGGGTACAAACACAAAGGTTCATCACATAAATGTTGGTCCCGCTCGGGGATCGAACCCACCACCCCTGGCGCAGGAGGCGTGACCAGCAGCGCTGCGCCAACGGGCCCGTCCAACGTGTTCATTAATATTGATTATATTTTTAAGTTACGAATCCTGACGCCCGAGATATAGTTCTACCGAAAGAGGATCAGCTACAAGGAATGTGTGAACGAGCCAAGTCTCTCGACTACCAGACCTCTCCGTTCAAATGCGACTTGTGCTCTGAAGCGTTCGTCGATGCCAGAGCTTATGAGAATCACAAGGAGAAACACGACGAGGTGAGTGTTTAATCGTAATGAGTGTGCCTTGGCTATGGGCGTGGTGTAGATGTGTGTGTGTGCTGGCGGAGCACCCGCGCTGTCCCGGTGTCGGCGGCAGGCAGCAACACGTCTGCAACACCACGCACCACATCGAGACAAGGAGACGTGCGCCGACGGTGCCCGACCCAGCGAGCGAGGGAGGCTATTGGGGACATGATGCATCTTACAGTGTCACCTATTTCAGCAACACGTCTGCAACACCACGCACCACATCGAGACAAGGAGACGTGCGCCGACGGTGCCCGACCCAGCGAGCGAGGGAGGCTATTGGGGACATGATGCATCTTACAGTGTCACCTATTTCAGCAACACGTCTGCAACACCACGCACCACATCGAGACAAGGAGACGTGCGCCGACGGTGCCCGACCCAGCGAGCGAGGGAGGCTATTGGGGACATGATGCATCTTACAGTGTCACCTATTTCAGCAACACGTCTGCAACACCACGCACCACATCGAGACAAGGAGACGTGCGCCGACGGTGCCCGACCCAGCGAGCGAGGGAGGCTATTGGGGACATGATGCATCTTACAGTGTCACCTATTTCAGCAACACGTCTGCAACACCACGCACCACATCGAGACAAGGAGACGTGCGCCGACGGTGCCCGACCCAGCGAGCGAGGGAGGCTATTGGGGACATGATGCATCTTACAGTGTCACCTATTTCAGCAACACGTCTGCAACACCACGCACCACATCGAGACAAGGAGACGTGCGCCGACGGTGCCCGACCCAGCGAGCGAGGGAGGCTATTGGGGACATGATGCATCTTACAGTGTCACCTATTTCAGCAACACGTCTGCAACACCACGCACCACATCGAGACAAGGAGACGTGCGCCGACGGTGCCCGACCCAGCGAGCGAGGGAGGCTATTGGGGACATGATGCATCTTACAGTGTCACCTATTTCAGCAACACGTCTGCAACACCACGCACCACATCGAGACAAGGAGACGTGCGCCGACGGTGCCCGACCCAGCGAGCGAGGGAGGCTATTGGGGACATGATGCATCTTACAGTGTCACCTATTTCAGCAACACGTCTGCAACACCACGCACCACATCGAGACAAGGAGACGTGCGCCGACGGTGCCCGACCCAGCGAGCGAGGGAGGCTATTGGGGACATGATGCATCTTACAGTGTCACCTATTTCAGCAACACGTCTGCAACACCACGCACCACATCGAGACAAGGAGACGTGCGCCGACGGTGCCCGACCCAGCGAGCGAGGGAGGCTATTGGGGACATGATGCATCTTACAGTGTCACCTATTTCAGCAACACGTCTGCAACACCACGCACCACATCGAGACAAGGAGACGTGCGCCGACGGTGCCCGACCCAGCGAGCGAGGGAGGCTATTGGGGACATGATGCATCTTACAGTGTCACCTATTTCAGCAACACGTCTGCAACACCACGCACCACATCGAGACAAGGAGACGTGCGCCGACGGTGCCCGACCCAGCGAGCGAGGGAGGCTATTGGGGACATGATGCATCTTACAGTGTCACCTATTTCAGCAACACGTCTGCAACACCACGCACCACATCGAGACAAGGAGACGTGCGCCGACGGTGCCCGACCCAGCGAGCGAGGGAGGCTATTGGGGACATGATGCATCTTACAGTGTCACCTATTTCAGCAACACGTCTGCAACACCACGCACCACATCGAGACAAGGAGACGTGCGCCGACGGTGCCCGACCCAGCGAGCGAGGGAGGCTATTGGGGACATGATGCATCTTACAGTGTCACCTATTTCAGCAACACGTCTGCAACACCACGCACCACATCGAGACAAGGAGACGTGCGCCGACGGTGCCCGACCCAGCGAGCGAGGGAGGCTATTGGGGACATGATGCATCTTACAGTGTCACCTATTTCAGCAACACGTCTGCAACACCACGCACCACATCGAGACAAGGAGACGTGCGCCGACGGTGCCCGACCCAGCGAGCGAGGGAGGCTATTGGGGACATGATGCATCTTACAGTGTCACCTATTTCAGCAACACGTCTGCAACACCACGCACCACATCGAGACAAGGAGACGTGCGCCGACGGTGCCCGACCCAGCGAGCGAGGGAGGCTATTGGGGACATGATGCATCTTACAGTGTCACCTATTTCAGCAACACGTTTGAAACACCACGCACCACATCGAGACAAGGAGACGTGCGCCGACGGTGCCCGACCCAGCGAGCGAGGGAGGCTATTGGGGACATGATGCATCTTACAGTGTCACCTATTTCAGCAACACGTCTGCAACACCACGCACCACATCGAGACAAGGAGACGTGCGCCGACGGTGCCCGACCCAGCGAGCGAGGGAGGCTATTGGGGACATGATGCATCTTACAGTGTCACCTATTTCAGCAACACGTCTGCAACACCACGCACCACATCGAGACAAGGAGACGTGCGCCGACGGTGCCCGACCCAGCGAGCGAGGGAGGCTATTGGGGACATGATGCATCTTACAGTGTCACCTATTTCAGCAACACGTTTGAAACACCACGCACCACATCGAGACAAGGAGACGTGCGCCGACGGTGCCCGACCCAGCGAGCGAGGGAGGCTATTGGGGACATGATGCATCTTACAGTGTCACCTATTTCAGCAACACGTCTGCAACACCACGCACCACATCGAGACAAGGAGACGTGCGCCGACGGTGCCCGACCCAGCGAGCGAGGGAGGCTATTGGGGACATGATGCATCTTACAGTGTCACCTATTTCAGCAACACGTCTGCAACACCACGCACCACATCGAGACAAGGAGACGTGCGCCGACAGTGCCCGACCCAGCGAGCGAGGGAGGCCCGCGTCTGCTTATTGGGGACATGAATCATGACCCCAATAAGATGCATCATGTCACATGATCACCTATTTCATTTATGATAATAATTGAATAAACTTATTGCACTCAATAAAAAACAATCAATTACAGGAAATAGACAACAAAGAAACAAAGGGTCTGTCTTATTGCTAGGATAAGACTAAAATCATGTCCAATGCCGATGTTGCACCCGCTCCAGTTAATGTTGGGAACATTACACTCGAAGTAGCTGACCACTATGTTTACCTGGGGCAGACGGTCCAATTAAGCTAGTCCAACTTCGAGAATGAGATCTCCCGTCGAATTCAGCTCGGATGGGCAGCATACAGGAAGCTCCGGCATATATACCTCCATTGTCACAAGACGAATTCTTTGACCAGTGTGTGTTGCCAGTAATGACCTACGCGAGTGGCAGTGGGGGGGACACATAGCACGGAGAACCGATGGCCGTTGGGGCGGTAAAGTTCTCGAATGGCAACCGCGTACCGGACGACGTTCCGTAGGCAGGAAGCCGCCTGATAAGGGCCGCGCAGAGCCGATCGTTGTAGAGATCCTCGAGGGAGGCCTATGCCTAGCAGTGGGCAACGCCGCGTCTCGTTCGGCTGACCTGATAGAATAGAACCAACAAATATTAACTAATTTTATAAGTATATATTACAAAATAGTACATTACAGCCGAGGACAGGTAAGTAAGAAATTACATTGTCGAGGATGGTTTGAAGCACGAGCCGCAGGCGAGGGCTTTAATCATTCGAGGCAAGGTAATTTGCTTACCGTACAAGGCTTGTATAGTGCTTTTCTCAAGAAATGCGAGGAAATAAAAAAAAAACTGTTTAACTAAATAATATTTATTAAAATTTATATCACACATGTTCGGGCAATTATTAAATGTAAATGTTATTGTTTTCCCGGGCACACTTATGTATAAATCGCCCATAATAATGTTATTTTAATGATGTATCATTAAAATACGCCAACAACACAGATTCCGAAAACGTATGCGCCTTTTTTTCACTTTTCCAAATCAGATCGTAGGATTTCATATATCTTTCTTTTGATTTTGCTGGCAGTACCTAAGTTTTCTGTAATTAATTTTGCTTCTGCTCTCATATTTGGTGGAGTAGGTACAACGATGTCTGTATATGTTTCATTGGCAGAACTCATTTTGATAATTTATTACACAATATAAACTGTATTGATATTAAATCAACCGCTGAAAATCATTCCCGCCGTTTTTTTAATATTGGTTTGTGAGGCCATGTGGAACGGTCATACAGCCTATTGATACTTAGTTTACTACTTGCTACTAAAATGCGCAACTTCAATACCCGCTTCTGGGCGGTAGATGGCGCTGTACATATTTCCCATACAAAATTACTCGTAAACATGTAGGTATTATGTAGGTAATACTTCCATGCTCGTAATAGTACATTACAGCCGAGGACAGGTAAGTAAGAAATTACATTGTCGAGGATGGTTTGAAGCACGAGCCGCAGGCGAGGGCTTTAATCATTCGAGGCAAGGTAATTTGCTTACCGTACAAGGCTTGTATAGTGCTTTTCACAAGAAATGCGAGGAAATAAAAAAAACTGTTTAACTAAATAATATTTATTAAAATTTATATCACACATGTTCGGGCAATTATTAAATGTAAATGTTATTGTTTTCCTGGGCACACTTATGTATAAATCGCCCATAATAATATTATTTTAATGATGTATGTATCATTAAAATACGCCAACAACACAGATTCCGAAAACGTATGCGCCTTTTTCCACTTTTCCAAATCAGATCGTAGGTTTTCATATAGCTTTCTTTTGATTTTGCTGGCAGTAAGTTTTCTGATATTCATTTTGCTTCTGCTCTCAAATTTGGTGGAGTAGGTACATACAATGTCTGTATATGTTTCATTGGCAGAACTCATTTTGATAATTTATTACACAATATAAATAAACTGTATTGATATCAAATCAACCGCTGAAAATCATTCCCGCCGTTTTCTTAATATTGGTTTGTGAGGCCAAGTGGAACAGTCATACAGCCTATTGACACTTACTACTTGCTGTTAGCAAGTGCGCAACTTCAGTACCCGCTTCTGGGTGGTAGATGGCGCTGTACATATTTCCCATACAAAATTACTCGTAAAGGATATTTTGTCTATGATAAATCTCATTTTATTTTTTCGATTGATGTTCGTGCTAAGGGTACATAGCGCTTGTGGTACAATACGAAGTAATATACTCTGTGCGCACCGTATTTAAAAAAAAGTTAACCTAATTATGATATAATAATTACCTATATATATAATAATAATAATAACGTGGCTGTATGGTGCAAATGTCCCTTTGCTTTCTCTGTTTTTATACACAGAAATAACGAAAGAAAAAATAAAGAAAAAAATTTGGTAATAATATCTTTGGGTAGTACCTTTTCCGAGGTAAACATTCTAAATTTGAAAATCACTGCAGTAATGAATTTCAGTACTTACTTACTGCACTGATTTTAGTGCAGTAAGTAAGTACTGAAATTCATTACTGCAGTGATTTTCAAATTTAGAATGTTTACCTCGGAAAAGTGCCACGTACTGCATTCTTTTCTCAAATATAATATTAACATTTCAGAGCATAAGTGTGAAAAGGATATTTTGTCTATGATAAATCTCATTTTGTTTTTTCGATTGATGTTCGTGCTAAGGGTACATAGTGCTTGTGGTATAATACGAAGTAATACACTGTGCGCACCGTATTTAAAAAAAAGTTAACCTAATTATGATATAATAATTACCTATATAATAATAATAATAATGTGGCTGTATGATGCAAATGTCCCTTTGCTTTTTCTGTTTTATACAGAGGAATAACGAAAGAAAAAATAAAGAAAAAAAGTTGGTAATAATATCTTTGGGTAGTACCTTTTCCGAGGTAAACATTCTAAATTTGAAACACTGATTTTAGTGCAGTAAGTAAGTACTGAAATTCATTACTGCAGTGATTTTCAAATTTAGAATGTTTATTTACCTCGGAAAAGTGTCACGTACTGCATTCTTTTCTCAAATATCATTTCAGAGCATAAGTGTGAAAAATATATTCTATAATTTTTTCAGCCCTCTGTCAGTTGTCTGGATATCTTGGACTGGCATAACAGGCAAACCGGAATATCATATCCCCTGGGGCTATCAGACATTAAAAGGACCAGCACAACTACAAGTGAAGTTGAGGTTAAGGTGAAGATAGAATCTGTAGAGTCGGAAATGGACAGAGACGAAATGAGTGATCGGAATGAAGGTATGTATTTCCTTATCGTCATCATCGGTCATTTAATTTCCCCACTGCTGGGCCCTGGCCTTGCTTAGAACTTTTAAATTGAAATCAAGATTTTGTTGAAACGCAGTCTATTTAACTTATTTTATATATTGACAGTTGCTGCACCACCTGAGAATCGGAAGTTAGATAAAAATGAAGCGGAAAACGAATTGGTCAACATTCAAGCACCTTTAAAAAATACTGAGAAGGATGATGAACCTAAAGAAAAGAAAGAAGTTAAAAAGAAAATACCCGCATTTAAAAAAATAAGTAAAAAGAAATCATCTCATCTTAAAACAATATTGAAAGGAACTGAAACGACTACTTCCTATATTATAAGTGAACAACAAAATGATAGCGTATTCAATAAAAACGATACGGTTACACCTCCAAAGGATATTTATACGTCCGATTTATGTAAAAATAAATATCATTGTAAAATTCTTTTAGAATCCCATATGAAAAAGTCGCACGTAATCGAATTAATTCAAAAAGACTCGATCAATTCCGATTTAAATGTAACAAATGAATTTAATAGCCATAACTTATTTAAGGCACAAGAAATCCAGAATAATGACAGTCGGAAAGAAAACGTTCGGCGTGTAAATAAACACTTAAGAGTCCACACCAAAGAAAAGCCTTTAAAATGTGCTATATGTGAGAAAGAGTTTTCTCGAAAGGATAATTTAACTTTACATTTAAGAGTCCACACCAAAGAAAAGCCTTATAAATGTGATAAATGTGAGAAAGGGTTTTCTCAAATTAGTAATTTAACTACACATTTAAGAGTCCACACCAAAGAAAAGCCTTTTAAATGTGACATATGTGAAAAATGCTTTTCAGAAAAAGGTTGTTTAACTAAACATTTAAGTGTGCACACCAAAGAAAAGCCTTTTAAATGTGATATATGTGAGAAAGGGTTTTCTCGAAAGGATACTTTAACTTTACATTTAAGAGTCCACACCAAAGGAAAGCCTTATAAATGTGATAAATGTGAGAAAGGGTTTTCTCGAATTAGTAATTTAACTTCACATTTAAGAGTCCACACCAAAGAAAAGTCTTTTAAATGTGACATATGTGAAAAATGCTTTTCAAAAAAAGGTTGTTTAACTAAACATTTAAGTGTGCACACCAAAGAAAAGCCTTTTAAATGTGATGTATGTGAGAAAGGGTTTTCTCAAATTGGTCATTTAAGTAGACATTTAAGAGTCCACACCAAACAAAAGCCTTTTAAGTGTGATATATGTGAGAAAGGGTTTTCTCGAAAAGATAATCTAACTTTACATTTAAGAGTCCACACCAAAGAAAAGCCTTTTAAATGTGCCATATGTGAAAAATGCTTTTCAGTAAAAGGTTGTTTAAGTAAACATTTAAGAGTCCACACCAAAGGAAAGCCTTTTAAATGTGACGTATGTGAGAAATTGTTTTTACGTAGAGGTTATTTAAGTAAACATTTAAGAATCCACACCAAAATGTGACATATGTGAGAAAGGGTTTTCTCGAAAGGATAAAATAATTTTACACTTAAGAGTCCACACCAAAGAAAAGCCTTTTAAATGTGATATGTGAGAAAGGGTTTTCTCAAATTAGTAATTTAACTACACATTTAAGAGTCCACATCAAAGAAAAGCCTTTTAGATGTGACGTATGTGAGAAATTGTTTTCACGTAGTGGTTTTTAAGTAAACATTTAAGAATCCACACCAACGAAAAGCCTTTTTAATGTGATATATGTGACAAATTCTTTTCAGTAAACAGAACTTTAAGAAAACATTTAAGTGTGAAAACTAAATACATCGTGCGTTATTGTGCTGGTGGACCGTAATAGTTTTAGCTTTAGTTAGTTTAGATTAGTTTTAGATAAGAATATTTAATCATAATAAAAAATAATCAAAATCATTTTTTTTTGTTGATGTAACAACACTTATGAACTTCAAAGAAGCTACGCCATCGATTCGCCAATTCTACGGCGGCTGACCTTGCGAGAAGAACCGGCAAGAAACTCGTCAAGGGCAATCTCTTTTCTCCCTGTTATATAAGGAGGTGTTTTACTGTACCGGAGAACGAGCAGGTAGTGATTAGTGATGGGGAAAAAGAACATTCTCATAATGAGAATATTCTCAGAACGAGAATGTTCTCGAACATTCTCCTGAGTCGAGAATTTACGAGAACTTAAGAGAATTTAAGAGAACTTAAAACGAGTATGTGAACCTTACATTTTTTTACATAAAACCGTAAATTATGTTGTTGTAGTCTATGAATGCGATAGTGGTGTCATAACTAGTAGCTATAATAAACTTATTACTTAGGTACTTATTTGATTAAACTTGACTAAACTTTGTAAAAGGTTTCATTTCTTAATAACATTAAGAAATTTGTTTATTCCATCTAAACTACACTGTAACAATAACCAAATGGTACATTGTATGCGAGGTATTACTGCCCCGCCCCGCCCGCTCCCCCCCCCCCCCTATTCATCTCACGCGTTTTGCTGCGTTCGTACTGAATGACCGGTCAGAGTTAATCCACGTCAGTTAGCGTTGTGCCGCGTGTGTAGTGTTCGTCCGGTCGTTTGCTTTCAACGAACTCAATGAAACCAAAGGGTAAAGGATAAGTGTACCAGTTTTACAGAGAAATATTACAGAATAGAAAATCTGTCTTTTTGTGTCAGTTTTGTGGTCAACGTTATACGTATAGAAATGCTACCAGGATGACCAATCATTTACCAAAAACTGCAAGAAATGTCCCGCAATTTGTGAAGTCGAGATTAAAAGGCAAATCGGCTTTACCGGATGTTACTAACACTAACAGCAATATAAATTCGTCGCGTTCGTTTTCTTCAAATTTCGAACAGGCGAATTTAACCCTAAGTGCGAATGATAAGCCCTTTGACGAGGTAAGATTTTTTAACTGTTTTTTGTAACATCATTATACTACTGAATACACAGTGGCGGTCATATAATTAAAAACACCAGTTGATTTTCATACAAACGAGGTAAATTTGAAGCCTTGGCGGCGGGGCGACCTGACGGCTATCGCACGCACAGATTAGTGTCTGTTTTTTAAAAATATCTACTTATTAAATAATTGAATCGGTTGTTTCAGAAATCACATATCGGTAGTTAAAGTAAACCAAATTTGTGACAAAAATTTGAATGCATTATCCCGTGGGAATGTGATATTTTCCGGGATAAAAAGTAGCTTATGTTCCACTCCAGGCTACAAAGTATCTGTGTTCCAAATTTCAGCCAAATCCGTTCAGCCGTTTTGGCATGATTGAGCAACAAACATCCAAACTAACAGCCCCCCCCCCCCCCCTCGGACGGACCCCCTCCGACAAAAAATCCTGGGTACGTGCTTGGCCTACACCTACACACCCAACTGATCTGATCAGAATTCTAAGTGATAGCTCGAAGAGCAGTCTTCATCGGTACCGAATTTTTTTAAACAAGTCACCGAAAATATTGTGGAGAAAAGAATTAGTCTGGGCCGTGGCCGCAAAAGTGCCGGCAATAACCTGGTGGAAGACTCTGTACCCCGACACAGAACTTGGGATTATTGCTCTCAGGATACTATCTGCACCGGCAACCTCTGCCTCAGTAGAGCGCTCTTTTTCCACTTTCGCCAACGTCCACACGAAAAATCGCAATAGATTTCGTACTGGTACAGCAGGAAAAATATGTTTAATTGCACACAACTGGAATAGTAGATTTCATTACAAGTGCGGAAAGCCTGTCATTGCAAAGAGTTCCGACAAATGTCTACCCGAGCCGAGGCGCAGCCGAAGGTGAGGGTTGACAGTCGGAACAAGTTGCAATGACGGTTCCGCACGTGTACTGAACAACTATTTTTAATACAGTTGCGAAAAAATTTAGCAATTTAATAAAATAATAAAACACAATAAACTCAACTAACTAATCGTAAAAGAATATAAGCAGAGACTTTTTTTTTGTTTTCTTCACCCATTCTGGGATGGCAAAGGAAACTATGATCATACAGCCAAGGCTTCAGTAGAATTTTTTATTGATATGAAATGAAAATTAAATTAAATGAGATGAAATGAAATGAAACCTAACAAAAGCAATTCGAATCCTACAGGAGCGCCTTTCCTTATTTCTCTCTTTTACCACATCGTTTTCCATTAAAGCCACATTATTGCACTAATTCCACCATACTAAGTACCTACCACAATAAAAACCAGAAAAAACTAATTTAGAAAATTAAGAAATAATGTCCCTCATTTTCTTTTCACTTACTTGCGCAAACTCCTATATGCAGATACTATGGTAAATAGTGCACGTCATACCATATTTAGTAATCTGTGGTCATACAGCCAATTTTATGTATTTTTTATATTCATAAATTTAATTTGGCCGATACTAATATTAATTTAATGTATAATTAAAATTACTTTTAAATCTGTTATTGAAACAAATTAGAAGCTTCTTTTTAGAAATATTTGCATGAATCATAAAAACTTCTATGATTTTTTTTAGTAAAAACTTCGTGGTTGGTTTTTTCTTTTTATTAGACAATATTTTGACAGTTGGGAAAGAAAACGCACGAGTTCGGGAAAGGTAAAGAAAAAGTTCGAGTGTGTAATAGCCCACATCCCGAACGCTATACGTCCCTGCAATACGCCACTTTTTGAGCAACTGTATTAAAAAATAATTAACAGACGATTAAATTTCAAAAATGAAGGAAGTTTTTCTGATCCTATTCCAAGTACATCCGGCGGAAATCAGGAACCAAATAATAAGGAAAATGATAGTCAAATAATGAATCAAACTGTCAATCTTGAAGAAAGTGAAGTTGAGTTAGAGTCGGAGGATAAGGAAGATTCAGTAAAAGATGAAACGGAAAGTGAAGAGGAAGAAGTGTATGAACCATTGAACCAACTCAATTCTCACTCAGTTATGAACAATTTAACAAGCAATGATAAGAACTATGATCAATTAAACCTGGACTGAAGAGCCTTAAAATTATCTAGCCTTTAATGAACAATCATCATTAACCAAAATGATTTAATTAAGAAAGTAAATAAGTATTTTAATTCATTGTTTAGCAAGAATTAGTTTTTGCTTTGGTGACTTACTGTCCAAAGTGACATGAATGTTATTTAATAAGGAAAATATTTCTTTAAAAAATTCAAAGATAAAACTTATTAGAAATATAAATCTATGTATAGTCAGCGTCAAATTGATATAAGCGTCTAGAGTAGTCAAAATCATCAGATTACAGATCTTTTTGACTACTCTAGACGCTTATATCAATTTGACGCTGACTGTACCACCCTATTTTGACAACCAGAGTGATTTTATCAAGAGAAATTAATATAACGCATCAGTTTTTATTTTATTTTGGCAAAATACCAAGATTAAAGGTGATTTTGTAATAACTGATACTGTATTTTATTTTTGCAAATCCCCATAATGTAGCTTGTTTCACGAAATGTTTCAAAATATAACATAATTTGCTATTACTTTTCCTCTATCATTCAAATTTCAACACAGGATTAGATTAAGTTATGTGTGCTGTGATGAATACAACTCTGTTTTTAAGTTCTCTTAAGTTCTCAGCTCGGAGAACATTCTCGAGAACATTTCCGCAAAGTTCTCGCAAAGAGAATGTTCTCGGGAATTTCCCATCACTAGTAGTGATTAGGTCAAGTGTATAGAAAATGAAAAAAATGGAAAAAAACGTATTTTTTTCTATCATCCAAATATTAAAAGTTGAATATTGGATTATAAAGTCAATATTTAACATAAACAATACTTAACGTAAAAATAAAATAATCTTAAGTATCCATAAAAAAGTTAATTTTACGCGCGCCTTGGGTGAATGGCCTCAATGCACTATCAGCTGACTGGGCGGGCGGGGGCGGGGGCGTGCGCCTCGCGATACTACAGGTTCATTTGCAATCGCAAACCAAATAAAGTGATTTATCTATCTTTCCGTCACATTAATTCACCTATGTAAAGCTTTGGAAATTTTCGTAAAAATAAAGTTATTTACCTATCTTTCGGTCACATTAATTCACTCATGTAAAGCTTTGGAAATTTGTGTAATAAATAATAATTCATAATTTAAATACCTAGTGTGACGCCTGCGCGCGACCCACATGCCCACAGTTAGTTTTATGTACCTACCTTAGTTGATGCGACAACGATCGCTTGTCATTATGCGACCGCGCAGCCGTTCGTTAAGGCGCTACTCGGAAAAATTATGCTAAAGCGAGATAGCAATGAGAAAACGACGCGCGCGGGAGCGAGACCGATTTTGCCGATTACGCAAAAAAAAAACGCAAAACACTTCGTATTCAAAAACTATAGCGATTTTTAAAAAATGCTTCTATAAGATCCTAAATATTATTGATGTCCACTAATTAATCCAACTTTCAATAGTATATGTATCCCCATTTAAGAATAATCTTGATATTTCTTATTTTTTAGAGGTATTTTCGAAAATAAAAAGTGTCGAGCCAAAACCATAACATCGTGTTTCTGAAACTATACGATTCTAGATAAAGGTATGAAGAAATATATATCTTATTACCAGATTTATAACAACTCTAACCGTCCTATAGTTTTATATCACAGAGTCCATATTTTTCCGAGTAGCGCCTTAACTCTCGGCCGCGCTCGGAACGCGCGCGACGCCCGCCGCCCGCGCCCGGCCCGGTCCGGTCCGGTCGTCAGCCAGCCGGCCGCCGAACGTCGTCAAGGACGGTCACGTATTTATTTATCTCGTGCCTCGCACTTCCGCGACCCACGTTTTTACTCGACATCAATAATACGGTATTTTACTGATTTTTTTTTATTTGTTTAAAATGTTTTTCGAAATATTAGCTACACAAAACAAGTTTTTATTTTGAATTATCTTGAATATTTTCAAAGATATAGGACTTCAAACTTTATAATTAGACAAGGACAGGACGCTATCTTAGTGACGTCAGTGGGTTAGTAGCGTCATAGTCACGCCATAGAAGATTTCGTTTTAGAAAGAGACAGCTATAGTCAAAATCAAACAGACTATAATTCTTTTATTATAAAACAGATTCAAATTATTTTTTCACATTTGGTATTCTTAATTGCAATATTTTTTAACGTCATCATTAAATATCTACATTTCAACAACAGTAAAATACCCTATTGTGTACTATAATTATTAAAATAAGACTGATTGTAAAGTTTTCATGAATAAAAGTGTTTGACAACTTTATACTGGCTGCCCAACTCATCATCATCATCATCATCATATCAGCCAAACGACGCCCACTGCTGGGCATAGGCCTCCCCCAAGGATCTCCACAACGATCGGTCCTGCGCTGCCCGCATCCAGCGGCTTCCCGCGATCTTGACCAGATCGTCGGTCCACCTTGTAGGGGGCCTGCCCACGGAACGTCGTCCGGTACGCGGTCGCCATTCGAGAACCTTTCCGCCCCAACGGCCATCGGTTCTCCGCGCTATGTGTCCCGCCCACTGCCACTTCAATGATGCAATCCTTCGAGCTATGTCGGTTGTTTTAGTTCTCCTGCGGATCTCATCATTTCTGATTCGATCGAGCAGGGAAATACCAAGCATCGCTCTCTCCATTGCTCGCTGGGTGACTTTGAGCCTTCTTATGAGACCCATAGTAAAAGACCACGTCTCACTTCCATAGGTCATTACTGGCAACACACACTGGTCAAAGACTTTCGTCTTGAGACATTGAGGTATTTCGGACGCGAATATATGTCGGAGCTTCCCAAACGCTGCCCATCCGAGCTGGATTCGACGAGAGATCTCTTTCTCAAAGTTGGACTTACCTAACTGGACCGTCTGTCCTAGGTAAACATAGTGGTCAACAACTTCGAGTGTAATGTTCCCAACATTAACTGGAGCGGGTGCAACATGGGCATTGAACATGATTTTCGTCTTGTCCATGTTCATCTTAAGACCCACTCTTTGCGAAGCATTACCGAGATCTTCGAGCATTGTGTTCAGGTCTTCCAAGGTTTCAGCCATAAGTACTACATCATCGGCAAACCGTAGGTGTGTTAGGTACTCGCCATTGATGTTGATGCCGTATCCTTTCCAGTCCAGCAGCTTAAAAATATCCTCCAACGCAGCTGTGAACAGTTTGGGAGAGATGACATCTCCCTGTCTCACACCTCGCTGTAGTTGGATAGGATTAGAGCTCTGGTTCTGTAATCGGACCGACATGGTGGCGTTTTGGTATAAGTACCTCAGCACCTCGACGTACCTGTGGTCTATTTGGCACCTCTGGAGAGACTGCAGCACCGCCCAAGTCTCAATCGAATCAAAGGCTTTCTCATAGTCCACGAACGCCAAGCAAAGTGGCAAGTTATACTCTTCGGTCTTCTGTATAACTTGCCGCAGCGTATGAATGTGGTCTATGGTACTGTAGCCTTTCCGGAACCCGGCTTGTTCGGGAGGTTGGAAGTCGTCGAACCTGCGAACGAGACGATTCGTAATGACTCTCGAAAACAACTTATAGATATGGCTCAGAAGCGAGATGGGTCTATAGTTCTTCAAGAGAGTTTTATCACCCTTCTTGAAAAACAGCATCACATCGCTTCTGCCCCATGCCTTTGGCGTTTTGCCCTCAAGGATGACTGAATTGAAAAGCTTCTGGAGGACTTTAAGTATCGGCTTACCGCCCGCTCTCAGAAGCTCTGTTGTGATTCCGTCATCGCCCGCCGCCTTGTTGTTTTTAAGCTGCTTGAGAGCCATTCTAATCTCGTACAGGCTGACGTCCGGGATATCTTCGGTATGGTGTCGGGTAAGCTTGGCTCTAGGGTCTGTAGCCTTGCTTTCAACAGGTGTTTGTGTGGAATATAGCTGTCCATAGAAACTCTCAATCTCCCTCAGGATTTCAGGTGTTGACGAAATGATGCTACCTTCCTCAGTTTTCAGCCTCGTCAATTGACTTTGCCCGATAGACAGATCTCTCGCGAACACTTTGGAGCCTTTGTTCCGCTCAATGGCTTCTTTAATACGCTCGGTATTAAATTGGCGAAGGTCGCGCGTCAAAGACTTAGATATCTGTCTATTAAGCTGTCGATAACGATGGGCATCCGCTGAGTTCTGCAGCTTCATTTCGTGTCTCTGATCCATGAGTAGGAGAGTCTGACTGGAGAGTTTCTTCAATTTGGAACGGCGGGTTTTATAGTACTTAGACCCTACCGTGCAGACAGTATCCACCACCATGTTGTATAGATCGTCCACGTCTATGCTGTTCTCAAGGGCTTCGAAGCGGTTTTGAAGCTCGAGCTGAAAGCACTCGGGGTTTTGAATTTGAGCTGGTATTGGTCGGAGCGTGGATTTTATCAGTCGCGATCTTTCGAGCTTGAGATCGATATTCAATGTGCCTCTCACCATACGGTGATCGCTTCCTGTCTTAACAGCGTTGATCACACTGACATCATTGAATATGTGCTTCTTCGTCGACATGATAAAATCGATCTCGTTTTTGACTTTACCGTCCGGACTGATCCAGGTCCATTTGCGGCTTACGGGCTTCCTAAAGAAGGAGTTCATCATATAGAGGTTCTCCCTCTCCATGAAGTCTGCCAGCATCTGGCCTCTATCGTTCCGTTGCCCAAATCCAAATTGCCCCACTCTCAGCTCATCACCGCAACGTTGCCCCAACTTTGCATTGAAATCCCCCATCACAACCGTGTAGTGGGTTTTATAGCTATGCATGGCTTTAGAGATCTCCTCATACATAGCCTCCACTTCGACATCGTCGTGTTTCGAGGTCGGAGCGTAGACCTGGATAACATTCAGCGAATATCGTTTCGATAATCTGAGTATCAGGTACGCTACCCTGCTCGAGACACTTCCGATGGTGATCACGTTGTTGACAAGGGATTTATGGACGATGAATCCGACACCACCAATGGACTGTTGGTCGCCCTCCCGGTGGTAAAGTAAGTTACCGGATTGCAGGGTTATCGAGTCCTCCCCCTCTCTTCGGACTTCAGATAACCCAATGATATCCCAATGTAACTTACTTATTGCCTCTTCCAACTCTACGAGCTTCTCGTCGAGCCTCAATGTGCGCGTGTTGTAGGTTGCCAGGTCGAGTCGTCGGTGTTGGTAGCCGGAGCCTACCCGGGGATTCTTAGCACCCCCTGCCCCGCCGTTACCATAGCCGCTACCGTAGCTAGGAATAGCGGGGCCGCCGGGGACTGGGGGCCGATTTTTTGGTTGTGTATCCATTTTTTGGGGGGGTTTGCCATAATCGCCACGCTTGGCAGGCGGGTTGGCGATCGCAGTATGGCCTGTTGTAACCTGGAGACGCTGCTGCCCATCTCCTGATGGCAGTTTTCCCTTTGTCGCCTCTTACGACACCCACGGGAAGAGAGGGGGTAGTGCTATTCTATTTATGTGCCGGCACTACACGGCCCAACTCAAGGCGAACATTATAACGAACTGCAGTTCATGTCGCGACTCGCGAGTGAGATAAGTACCTATGTAACGGAGTGTTAGTGCGCGTTGTTTTGTTACTAAATACGGGAAACCGGCGATACGCCGGCGACGAAGTGTTCTGTGATGATGCCAGTGCACTTGAGGAGTTCGACACACCGGCGCCGGCTGAGCAGTGCACCCAAGGCGCCGACGACGCGCCGTTTAGTTATGATTTAGATATTTTTACATTAACTCGCCAGTCCAAAGCCTGTAAAGTGTGACGGAAAGTTAATCACTGATTTGTGTTAATCAACTGATATCTCATCATTGGATGACACGTAAGTACTTACACCCTACCCCCTATTAAAACGGTATTTTTTGTAACAGCACCATTTTAGATAATAATCGTGAAACATACTCTGTTTCTCTTCATTTTGTTTAAATAGGTAGCATCGATTATTGTGATAACACTGATAACACACAATACCTACTCACGAGTCGCACGCGAGTCGGCCGCCATCGCCAGTCACCTGATGTTGCATTCCGGTCGTTCACCCAGGGCGCACGTGAAATTAAAACTACTTTTATGTTTGTGGATACTCGTACAAAAAAAATTATTTATTTTCACGTTTAGTATTGTTTATGTTGAATATTGACTTGATAATCCAATATTCAACTAATAATATTAGGATGATTGAAAAATTAAAAAAAAACCGGTATTTTTTTTCCATTTTTTTATGTTCTATACACTTGACCTAAGCACTACTTGCTTGTTCTCCGGTATAATTAAATAACTCCTTATATAAACCAAACACCTCTAATCTTGCATAGATAATTACGTGAGTAATAAATAATCAAGGCCGGCACACACACCAAAGAGAAACTTATTAAATGTGATAAGGGCTTCGATCAACAATAGTACTAGATGAAGGCTCACGAACTAGTTAAATCAAAACTTTCTATGGCACTGACTCATTTTTTTAAACGGAGAAAAAAGGTTACGAATGTTACGATCTTACTTATAAATGACAGCGGAAGCGATAATAGTAGTTGATCGACACTCATGTTATAATATTCGAATTATGAACTCATGCCTGAACGGATAATGGTACACTTTATGCCATAGGCAACTTTAAAAAATAAAACTGTTTCATAATGGCAACAAAAAAATAAAACTCTGTAGGTATCCGATTGTATCATAATGGTCATTATGATACAACCGCGGATACAGCTGCCACCACTCATTATAAAACACTTATATTTCTTAATTTTACAGTCTCCATGGCAAACGTTGGATTTACGGGCCCTGACTTCCAACTCTTTCAAGCCCTTCTTTAGCCAGCAACAATCAGAACCTTTTTTTAATTAGAATTTTGAATTTAGAAGGAATAGACCGAATAGACTCCTATGAGTGGGGTTTGGCACCAGGGTTGAAAAAAAATCTGATTTGTAAAAAACGTGATTTTTTTGATTAATTTGTTTTTATAGGAAAAATGTGATAGTAAAAAAAAACCACGAGCCCTATAAGTAGCTTTCAGGCGGGATTCGAACCCGCGCCTCCGGGAATCCGGCCCGATGCTCTGACCAACTAAGCTACCGAAAGGCCTACACGACTCGTCGAATTTTGCTATCACTTGTTACGCTGTAGGCCAGCGTTGCTTCATCAATGTGAGGAAACCCTCGCATCCGAAAGAAACATTTTTACAAATGTTTAACAATCGATTAAGGATATATCATAGGTAAAAAAAATATCGTCGATGGCCGTTGCTTACACAAGCGAGGGGGTGCTGGGATCGGTAAGACTCCGGCCGCGGCACTCTCGTAGACTGAGAAATACGTGTAGACGCGGCATGCAGCGCGCATTCTATTTACATCTAAAATATCACCTATGTGCGCTTTTACTAAGGAAATTATATTATGTAGAATACAAGAAGAATTATTATGAATATTTATTGTAAACGTCGGTTTGTAGGAAGAGTAGATCTTAGATATTATTCGTACCTATGTAGTAAAAAAAGCTTTTTTTAACAAAGATAGTCACTTCAAACGATTCTTCAAAATGCAGAACACAGCAGCAGCTATTTATATTTATTTTCTATCTCTAGATCATTTCGATAATATATCCATTATCGAAATGATCTTCGCAGGCAAAACTACAACATTTGCTACAAATTACACCGAAAAAAATAAATAATGTATACTGCTCTAACCAGTAGGTACATTTTCAGATTTATTCCAATCAAATTAATAAAACTTATAATTTAATATGAAAAAATATAAATAACTCATACTAGCCCATCATCCAATACCTTTTTACAAAATAAATCTACTTAGTTAATCAATATTTAAATAAGTATACCGTTTATATAAAATCACGCTATCAATCTATAATATAAATCAATAAATAAAAAAACACTTAAATAAAAATATTGTTTAAATACAAAAAAATAAAATAAAATACATATTATTCCAATACCAAAAATGATAATATCAAATAATACAATAACTTGTGTCATTGATAATTGGAAGCAACGATCACATACACCCAGATACAAGAAAATATCTAAAAGTTAGTTTTCGACATTTACCCGTCCGAGAATCGAACCCGGGACCTCAGAGATAGTGGCACCTAGAAAACCGGTGCGTACACCAATCGGCCACGGAGATCGTCGAATTTGTTTAAACAAAATGTAGCGCAACTGAAATAATTGATACTTTGTTTACTAATGTAAACTTGCCAGTTTTATAATGTGGTTGGTTATAGTACTTGAATAAAATTTTGTGTGAATAGATTCACCCAGAAGATGCCTTTTCACTTGCGACTTTAAGAGGTTTGGGTTGTAGGTACTCGGGCAAACAGAAGCCGGCAGGGTATTCCAGGCATGATGAAGGAGTACTTAATTCTCTGAGCGTGAGTTTAAAGGAGAGGGCGGAATGAGGTTATGCAACTCAGATGCACACTCGTTAAAGCATACCTGACAAGTGACTCAGGGGATGAAACTCATAGCTGAAGTCCCCCATCGACAGTATGGGAGTGCTTATTCGCCAGGCCAGATAAAGAGGTACGCACTGTGTATCAGACTAACACCAGTAACATAGAGATCCTAACGAGAGAAAAGTGGAACAAGCTAATCGAAGGTGTAGATATGACGCATAAAAGCAAGAAGGCATGGTGTTTTATAAGGAAACTAAATAATGATCCTAAAATCGCTGATCGTCATTCCAATGTGACCACAAACCAGATCGCTCACCACTTACTCCAAAATGGGAAAGCTTCCACGAAAAGTCTCCAGAAGAAATTTACACGAGACCCTGGTAAAGAGGTTAACCACTTGGACGAGGCTTTTACAGAAACAGAGCTCAAGTTTGCCCTTGATAAGCTCAAAGAAGGTAAAGCCGCTGGCTTTGACAACATCAGGGTCGAGCAGCTGAAACGGTTTGGTTTCGTACTACTTATACAAAACTGTCATTTCTTCCATGGCCGCTTCCAAAGGGTATGTAATCTAATCACTGACGTTTTAGCCACCTACTTTTAATAAATGACATTTGTGGCAGATTTATTTTTATGAGTTTATTATCTTTGACGATATGTATTTTTGTTAATGTGATGAGATACGCGCTGGCAAGTTTCT
This sequence comes from Crambus lathoniellus, assembly GCA_949710035.1. Lineage (NCBI taxonomy): Eukaryota > Metazoa > Arthropoda > Insecta > Lepidoptera > Crambidae > Crambus > Crambus lathoniellus. The sequence continues at coordinate 2,740,391 of OX453319.1, forward strand.
TGCGCCCATTCTTCTTGTCAGTTAAAAAAGTCTTGAATGGGTGGTAGGAAAATATTGACGATTCATAAGTACATGCTTATTATGTCTATGTGAATAAATAAATATTTTGATTTTGATTTTGATTTTTTGATTTTGATATAATATGTTAGTCAGTTTAAAGTTAGCCCGTCATTTGTTTATACTTTGTGCAATGAAATTTAAATAATGAAATAAATATTCCTCCTTCGGAAGTACTTGTACCTATGCAATATTTCATTAGAGTATCAAAAATTTTACTCCGACTATGCAAGTCTCCTTACAGAACTCCGCAAACTTATCTGACGCGGTGGTTAAATTTGAGAGTTAAAACTGTCAATACAGCTGACAGACTTTTCATTCTTTTTTATTGCTACTGGCGCCTCAACCATCGGTTTTAGATATTGTTGTGGGGATTTCGAATTTCGAATTTCAAAACCGCGAGAGCATTTCTTGCAAGAAATTGTATGCATTCTCTATTTTGTACTAATAATGGATAAGAGAATCAGTAATAAAAATGTTTTGAACCTGAAATTTACACAAAATAGTGCGGTTTATGTTCCTCACTCAAAGGAAAGAAGCTGGACTTCTCACAGTCTCAAAAAAGTGTAATGGTGATATTAGATCAACTAGGTATATAAAATTCTTACATCGGTTTTATTTCAAGAATTGCTTTTACATTATGTCTCTGTAAAAAACTTTTGCAATAAGCGAATTTCTTATTTCTTGATGCAATTTTTTACACCGACCTATCTTAACTTTCTCACATTTTCAATTTTGAGGAACCTAAAACGAACATAAATTTAATATACAGTAGTAGAAGTTACAAACTTAGACTAATTATGTACCTACAACACAACAAAATATTGGTACTCAAATAGGTAAGTACAACTTTTATGGGCTCTTAAGTATCTTAGGCAATATTATCCGTCACTTTTATTTCAAACTATTGATGTTTGCTTTAGGTAATGAGTAAAATAACTTGTCCTAGGTTACATAGGTCTATGGTTATGCAATAAATGGCATAGCACTCATCTATACCCAATCCTGAAGCGCTATTTCAATATTTCCTAGCAAAATAAGCATCATTGAAAAAAATTAGGATCCTAGTGTGAGTTTTTTTTTTCAATTTTGTAGCAATCGGAGCGATACAGTCTCCACGTCCAAACGCCGCCAATGCCAGGCGGAGACTGAACAATTATGCTGCGAAACGGTGCACGATGCATTTTGTGATACTAGTTATTGACTATAAATATAACAAAAAAAAATTTTAGTAACTTCCCTAGATATGACTAAGAACTACTTACACAAAAAAAAATTAGCTTGATTACTCAACTAGTTATTGAGATAATTGAGTTTAAGACGGAAAAAAGGGGTCTTGAAAATATTTTTTTTTAGTACATTGTATTTATTTGATTCAAATAAATTTTAGTAACTTCCCTTCATAAAGAAAAGATCTATCACATATAATATTTTGAAAGGCCTAGCAATGATACTTTGTCAGGAAATTTAATTTAAAAACATTGAAAATTCTGAGTTTGATCGCCGCAATAGCCTTAAGATGAAACAGCCATATTGAGATTTTATATTATTTTTATGCATTCACAATGCAATTTTGTAAGTATAGGAAAAATGTGATAGTAAAAAACCACGAGCCCTATAAGTAGCTTTCAGGCGGGATTCGAACCCGCGCCTCCGGGAATCCGGCCCGATGCTCTGACCAACTAAGCTACCGAAAGGCCTACACGACTCGTCGAATTTTGCTATCACTTGTTACGCTGTAGGCCAGCGTTGCTTCATCAATGTGAGGATACCCTCGCATTCGAAAGAAACATTTTTACAAATGTTTAACAATCGATTAAGATGAAACAGCCATATTGAGATTTTATATTATTTTTATGCATTCACAATGCAATTTTGTAAGTATAGGAAAAATGTGATAGTAAAAAACCACGAGCCCTATAAGTAGCTTTCAGGCGGGATTCGAATCCGCGCCTCCGGGAATCCGGCCCGATGCTCTGACCAACTAAGCTACCGAAAGGCCTACACGACTCGTCGAATTTTGCTATCACATGTTACGCTGTAGGCATAGTAAAACAATATAAGTACGTTGACTGCCTGGACAGGCACCCCAAACGGTTTGTATGTCAGCGCGCCCGTACGTATGCGTCGTCATGCGTCGTCGCACGCACACACTGACAAAATTTATCGGTGATAACGGGGCGACAGTCATGCGTGGCAGCGCCCGCCGCCCGCCGCCCGCGCGGCGCCGCCGCCGGCCGGCCGGTCGCCCGCGAGCCCGCGACCGCGCATAATATTATTAAGGTAAAACTGTCCGTGCCCACCACACGCACGCTCCGCGCCGCTGCGCTGCCTCCCTCTAATAATTTTGTATTTGTATTTGTAATAATTCATGCGTGTACCTACGATGGCTAAAAATTCGAGTAGAAGTAAAAAATATTGTAGTGTATACGGATGTCTCAGAAGCGGGTTGTCTAATCCAGAACTATCTTTCTTCGCATTACCTAGCGAACAAGAACGGTAACTATTAAATTGGCGAAGGTCGCGCGTCAAAGACTTAGATATCTGTCTATTAAGCTGTCGATAACGATGGGCATCCGCTGAGTTCTGCAGCTTCATTTCGTGTCTCTGATCCATGAGTAGGAGAGTCTGACTGGAGAGTTTCTTCAATTTGGGACGGCGGGTTTTATAGTACTTAGACCCTACCGTGCAGACAGTATCCACCATCATGTTGTATAGATCGTCCACGTCTATGCTGTTCTCAAGGGCTTCGAAGCGGTTTTGAAGCTCGAGCTGAAAGCACTCGGGGTTTTGAATTTGAGCTGGCATCATTGAATATGTGCTTCTTCGTCGACATGATAAAATCGATCTCGTTTTTGACTTTACCGTCCGGACTGATCCAGGTCCATTTGCGGCTTACGGGCTTCCTAAAGAAGGAGTTCATCATATAGAGGTTCTCCCTCTCCATGAAGTCTGCCAGCATCTGGCCTCTATCGTTCCGTTGCCCAAATCCAAATTGCCCCACTCTCAGCTCATCACCGCAACGTTGCCCCAACTTTGCATTGAAATCCCCCATCACAACCGTGTAGTGGGTTTTATAGCTATGCATGGCTTTAGAGATCTCTTCATACATAGCCTCCACTTCGACATCGTCGTGTTTCGAGGTCGGAGCGTAGACCTGGATAACATTCAGCGAATATCGTTTCGATAATCTGAGTATCAGGTACGCTACCCTGCTCGAGACACTTCCGATGGTGATCACGTTGTTGACAAGGGATTTATGGACGATGAACCCGACACCACCAATGGACTGTTGGTCGCCCTCCCGGTGGTAAAGTAAGTTACCGGATTGCAGGGTTATCGAGTCCTCCCCCTCTCGTCGGACTTCAGATAACCCAATGATATCCCAATGTAACTTACTTATTGCCTCTTCCAACTCTACGAGCTTCTCGTCGAGCCTCAATGTGCGCGTGTTGTAGGTTGCCAGGTCGAGTCGTTGGTGTTGGTAGCCGGAGCCTACCCGGGGATTCTTAGCACCCCCTGCCCCGCCGTTACCATAGCCGCTACCGTAGCTAGGAATAGCGGGGCCGCCGGGGACTGGGGGCCGATTTTTTGGGTGTGTATTTTAATTGAAATATCCATACTAATATTATAAATGAGAAAGTGTGTTTGTTTGTTTGTTTATTTGTTTGTTGTTTGTTTGTCCGTCTTTCACGTCAAAACGGAGCAACGGATCGACGAGATTTTCGGTATGGAGATAATTTTAGAGCTGGAGAGTAACATAGGCTACTTTTTATCCAGGAAAATTATAAAATAAAAATGGTAATTTTGTATAGAAAACCGTTAAACTGTCATACTTCACACAACTCTCATTTCTTAGCCGCTTCCAAAGAGAAGGTATGTCAAAGATGTAATCACTGACATTTTTGCCGCTTAGGATTTCTTTTTTTTAAATAAGTGACATTGTGTAAGGCAGGTGATACGAAGTTCGTGTCCAATAAAATTTATATGGCAAAACAACGTTTGCCGGGTCAGCTAGTAAATAATAAAAAAAAAATTCAAATCAATATGAAAAATGGAAAATGAAGTATTTAGAAAAAATCGACCCGTCTCACAACTAGCTCCGATGGGAGCTAGATGGGATGGGATTAGCTTCATAACTTATTAAAGAAGAATTTTAATAAGTTATGAAGAATCTAAATCGCAATCCTATCCACTCCAATACCAAATTATTTAATTTCTTTCCTAACAAAAATATCTGTCAGAACGTTCCATGGCTTGTCATGTAGTATGATTGATAAATTCGGTGAACCACCTCTTAATTCTTTTCGTGTGGCTGGCCTGTCACCATTCACTTGCAGTCTCTCTCTATCCATAATTGTTTATGCATTGTTCTACCCTATTGATACATAACCAAATAGTAAAAGGATCTACGTTCTAATGGCAAGGCACCAGCCAGATAAACTACACAAAACAAGCAAACCGGGTAAGGAAGGTAATATCGAATCAGGGTCCTCGCCTACTGGGCAACCTGCGTAAACCTGATGGCTCCATGACTTTGAATCAGGATGAGATGAATGCCGTTCTCCTACAAACCCACTTCCCAAACTGCCATCCTCTAGGTACAGCATATCGAGTGGCAGGACGTAACAAGTCATTCAACAGATGACCGCTGGTCTTTGGCTAAAAGGGTGATAACACAAGAAAATGTAAGATGCGCAATAAACAGTTTCTCGCCTTTTAAGTCAACAGGGATGGACAACATCTTTTCTGTCCTTCTGCAGTGGGGGGATCAGCAACTCGTTGCGGTCATTACCCATCTTTTTCGAGCCTGCCTGGGGCATGGCTACATCCCACGCCCCTGGAGGGAATTCAGGGTAGTGTTCATTCTAAAACCTGGTAAGTCCGACTACACCAACCAGAAAGCTTTCCGACGTATTAGCCTTTCCTCCTTCCTGCTGAATACCATGGGAAGGGTATGTGAATGGTTTTTACGAGATACAATACAATCTGTACATCATTTACATAAGCACGAGCACACCTACAGTTCTGGCAAATCCACAGAATCGGCACTCAATCAACTAGTCGGTAAGATAGAGGAAGTGTTTCAAAACACTCCTTGTGGAGGCTGTGTGTGATAAGGTCAAACCATCCTTCATATTTGATAAGAAATACAAAATACAACTGGATGACTTAGAAAGCTCTCAGGCACAACACAGAGCGCTTCTGATATACACCGATGCCTCCAAGACCTCTAATGCAGCAGGAACAGGTGTGTTCCCAGAAGACTTAAACATACAAATTGCGCTGCCACTAAGTTTATACAACACTGTCTTTGAAGCTGAGTGTATTGGCATATTACTGGCAGCTCAAGCAGTCGCAACCAAGAAAGCAATCGACTATGATATGCTCTATTGATTGCCATTATCATTTATGAATGGCCCGTACAGCTGAATTCATAATATGTGAAATCTCAATTCGGTGTAAGTTTTCTCAATTCGATGCCCCATTTTCCATGGAATTGAGATCCACGGAATTGAGAAAATATTACAATTCATCAAATTACTCGAAAATATTATAAATTACAACAATTTCTATAAAACATACTGGCAGATATCAGCTAAACACTCAATTAATTTACCACAAATCTCATTAAATATTTCATAAACAATATTAATGTCGCACACCGATTTGAGAAATGACCCGACCCCAAAACACCGAATGATTTCGAACCTTCGAAAAATGCTCCTCAATATGACAGGTCCCCCGTCCACACTGCTCGGCCGCTCCTCGGGCGCAACCCCCGGGTGTCGAGAATCAGTAGTGTGTATTCGTACTGCGCGTAGTTAGTGATATAGGTAAGCAAAAGTAAATTTCACCGAATTGAGGCACACGCCTCGGACAAAATTTAAATGTGTTACTGTATTAAAACCTAATGATGTACAATAAATATAATAACGTAGGGCAGATGTACCCTTTGTGGCCACTTTAAGGATTTTTTGACTTTACTAAGTACTAAATGGTCTTAGGTATTTAAGACATAAATTATATCTTAAATTATAGATAATTTATCTACCTTTAAAGGTACATTTTTCAAATTTATAAAAGTAAAATAGTTTTTTTTATTTTACACACAATGTGTGAGAGGTGCCAAATGTACCGGTTTTGGCCACTTACGGATAGTTAAACTTTTGTAAGTATAGCGAAAAATCAAAACCAAACCTAGGTAAAATCAATATATTCTAATGCGCTAGAAACCAGTCAATTGCAAAACAACAATTTAATTGTAAAAAACAAAGGTTTTTCAAGTATTTCATCCAAAACAAATTTCTTAAAATTTTCATACAAAACATTTTTTAAAATAGAAAATGGAATTTATTGAAAAAAAATCTTATGTCATAAGGAATTCTAACGGTTGTTATTATTACCTTAAAATACTTTATTTTAATTGCCTTTATCAAAAATGGCTAAAAGTGGTTTAGAAAACTTTTAGAGCAAAAAGTGGCCAAAACCGGTACAGTGGCCAAAACCGGTACGCCTGCCCTATATGCCTATCCCTTGTTCTGTGAATGTGAGAATTATAACGAGCAAGTTATTAGTTTAAAAGTTATGAAACAATAACGAGTAAATTCTGGAAACCGGACACTCCATTTTAAGCCAATTTCTGCCCGTTTTTGAACTTTCAGATTTTTTTAAGCGATATGTAAAACCTGGCGGCCTTCTAGATATGCTCTCCATCAGGCCAAAAGTCCTATAAATATGTGTGATTTTTTTTCAAGTACCTACTTACTTCAATTTCAAAGGTACTTTTTTTGCTCCAGTAGGTCAATCGGTCGTCTCCGTAGAAATGCCCAAAACATTCGTGTGGGGTATCTTTAGATAGGTATTTAAAAATGATATTTAGGTTTTTTATCATTTTTTATCAAAGTCAATATTTTGAAAGATATACACTTCCAAAGAGGTAAAATGTGTGTGCTATATATTATTTCTCTCTCAGCCCGTACTGCTTGCGATCTGAGATCGTAAGGCTTATCACGTAACTTGCAAAAGCCAAGCGATAGCTAAAATCTCGCAATTATTGCTCTAAAATCACAAATTCGTACTATATAAGATGGTGTAAAACAAACTGCAAATAGAGCAGGAGGTGTTCAGGGGTGCAATTGCGTAAGGTAATCGTATTCAATCGGCTGCAATTTGTATGGAATGACATTTATTATGTTATGATACGAACTGTCAAATGAATACGATTGACTTTACGCAATTGCATAGCAGTTCAAGTGAATAGAACATAAAAAAATAGATAAAAATATCCCAATTTTTTTTTATATTATTTAATTTTACAAAAAATTCTAATATTATTTTTTGATGTCAATTCAATATGTACAATACCAAACGTTTTAATAAAATTATTTCATTTTACGATGAAAACAAGTAATTTCAGAGCGCACGCGGGCTGGACGCCACGGTCATCAACCCAACAGCTGATCGGCCAGCCGCTATCAAACCATCTTTTATAAGATGGTTTGAAACAAACTGCAAAACGAGCAGGGGGTGGTCAGGTTAAGTGTTTACAACGTAAATAAAATAGAAAAAAAATCCCTAAATTTTTGGGATATTTTTTTCTATTTTTTTATGTTTTATTCACTTGACCTGCACACCTCCTGCGCTATTTGCAGTTTGTTTTACACCATCTTATATAGCAGCAAAAACTTGCTGCGATTTCCGATTTTAGAGCAATAATTGCGAGATTTTTGCTATCGCTTTGCTTTGACAAGTTACGTGATAAGCCTGCCGGTGGCATAGCGCCAAAATCTCTCCCGAGTTTCAGATAGCTAAGTAAGTAGGTAAAGTAAGTAACCTACTTTTAGGCTTTCTGAGTAGAGAAATCATTTTTTATATAGTCTTAAATAGACTGCTCTGGAAACAATAACCGAATCTAGATCATTCGGAACTCTGAATAGCCGAATGGTTTAAGGCAACATTCTGTGAATTAATACTAGTAAACCCTCCCGCAGCAGAAAAGTACTGAAGTTCTGAGTATTGAAAATGTTTCCATTACGCCTCCCAGCCTCCATTAAAAATACTATTATCAATATAATATATATATAACCAATACTAGACGATACAAAAACACCTATTAAGATTTAACTGCATTCACAATACAATGCAATATTGCAAGAATAGGAAAACATTGTGATAGAAAAAACCACCAGCCCTGTAACTTGCTTTCAGGCGGGGTTGAAAACTACTTAATATAGGGACTGTATTTTTCTTGTAATATTAAACACCAAAGTGTGCCATATTATCTCTACATAGTTGCAGTTATAGCTACAAAGTTCAGTTTTTTTAATTAGATTTGTGTGAAATCACAAGTCCTGCGGTGGATATTGACATAATCAGCGTAATAAGACGCATTAAATGAGAATCGTTTGATTTCTGTTGGTGGGTTGGACTTGAGACGCTTAATAGCGTGGTCCTAAAATATTGAGACTTGATTTGAGTAATATGTTGACATGGGTTTATGTTGCGAAGAGTTTTTCGACCAACAACGGCGATCAGCGCCCTCCTTCATTTGCCAAGTTATGTGGCTCGGACTCTGGAATTCCAGTCAGTAGGTAGGTACTGTATTTACTGTATATATAAACAAACTCATCTTACATATTTTTTTATTAACATTTTTTTCTTATAGCGTATACCCACCCACATCACTATGAGAACAGTTTCTTGAAAATGACAATTAATAATAGGCCCCTGAGTAGTATTAGCCCAGGGCCCCACAAATTCAAGATCCGCCCCTGCCCTACCCCCTACTCCACCCTATCCTACCCGTACTCTACCTCTACCCTACCCCTACCCTATCCTACCCCACCCTACCCCTGCCCTAACCTACCCCTACCCCTACCCTACCCTACCCTACCTTTACCCTACTCTACTTCTACTCTACCCCTACTTACCCCTCCTTCCCCTATTTTCTCGCCTTTTAAACCTTCCCTAGACCTCGACGAACATTTCAAGACTAAGATAAGATAAATCCGTTCAGCCGTTCTCGAGTTTTAGCGAGACTAACGAACAGCAATTCATTTTTATATATATAGATTATAAGTAGGTACTATCCCAAAATTTTCGAACCCGGCGCGCGCCGCGTATGTGTGCTTACTTTGTGCTTTCGATTAGTTTTTTCAATGAGAGATTTTTGAAGGACAGAAAAAATAATAGTTATTTGAATTTTTAGTATTTTGCATTCACAATGCAATTTTTATTACTGAAAAATGGAAAATGAAGTATTTAGAAAAAAAAAATAGTTCTAATAATGAAACGAGATGGCGCTGACAAATAGCGAAGTCGGTGTGACCAGAAATAAACTAAAATGACGAGTTGATAACATTTTGATTTGTTTTCAAATTCGTAGGTAGCACTGTCTAATATTTAAACAGTAAAATAACAACGAAGTAACAAAAATATCAGTGAGAAAGAACGCAACGTAAACCTACTAGTTGAAGCATAAGCAATGAATAAGTGTGTAAAATTAAAATCCCCGCGCTCGACTGACATGACATGACAAGCATAGCCTGGCAACGTCGTCGTAGAGTGCTTCTCGTCAGATAAGTCTGCGCGCGGTAAAAATCGAATACTAATCTTTTCTATAACATTAGAACAAAAAAATACACTATAACTAGCGCCAAAAACGCGCCAGTCACGCGCAAAGTTATCTGAAACACACTCTACGTGCGGTTTTTGACCTTGTCTAGTCTTTTAGATTAGGTACTTTTGATCATTTCGTAATTTGCGAGCGCCATCTGTCGCCACTTTAAATCAACTTTTTTTTTCTTTATAGCTGTCAGAACGACCTCCGTGGCCGAGTGCTGTACGCACCGGTTTTGAAGTTTGAATGTCTCTAGAGGTCTCGGGTTGACTCCCGGTTGGATAAAAATTGAAAACGAACTTTTCAATATTTCCCTGGGTCTGGGTGTCTGTGGTAACCCGTCGTTGTTTCCAATTTCCATAATAAAAGGGGTTAAAGAATGAAATTGCCTTTTTTTTTTTGTACATATAACTTAACAACTTTTATGATAGGTATTAGAAATAACATAATTTCTTAAATATTGCGTTACATTAAGACCGTATCGAGCAGCTTTTGATAATTTAATAACCACGATATTTGATTATTTACAAAGAAAAAAATTATCTCAAAAGATACGACTATTTTTGTTTCCAGAATTTCGTACTTTATTAGTTGTAACTTAGTGAAATATTTTTTTTGCTCTTAACGAATATGTCATTTAGTAGTTAAAATGTCCATAATTACGTGTGTAAAATTTTGCAAAGTTACATAATATTAGTCGTTGAATAAATTACAAAAACGTTAGTAAGGCGAAATAAAATTGTACAAAAATCTCCATACAAAACGCCAATTTGATACCTTAACCCCTTATACTAGTGCTCAAGCTACTTCATACGTTTTTGGGAACTTTAAGTCAAATTTATAAAAACAATAGCCACTATCAGTTTCTTATTTTGTGTCGTCGGGTATAACGATAGCTAGCTAGTAAATAACATTTTTCCGAAATGTACTTGTCTCCACCAACCGATGGATGTGGTCCGATCTGTAGGACGAAGCGGAATTACAATTCCTTGTAATCCGATTAATCGAACCAACCGGAAAAAAAGTTCATGTGGTCCGATCGGTAGGACAAAGGCAGTAGGACTACGTGGCCAGAGGGGAGACACTGGATGTAAAAATAATATTTTTCTGAAGTGTACTTGTCTCCCCCGGTCGGTGGAGACAAGTCTACAAAAAAGTGGACGTGTCTATGACACTTCCACTTTGTCCGTCCACGTAGTATAGACTAAGGGGAGACAATGGGGGAGACAAAGTGGACGAAGGGGAAAAGTCCAGTGATTCGATTATACTGTCCACGAGTGTATTTTTTAATGTCACTAAAGTATTCAATAACGTCCAGCCCAAGGAAGTACCCAGGGGGGAGTCCAGGGGGTCTGGACCCCCCCCCCGAAATCCATTAATCCGCGGGATGGGCGTGAACTTCACGTCGTTATCCCGCGGGAATATGATATTTTTCCGGAATAAAAAGAAGCCTATGTTCCACTCGAGGCTACAAAGTATCTGTGTCCCAAATTTCAGCCAAATCTGTTCAGCCGCTTTGGCATGATTGAGCAACAAACATCTATACTCCCCCCCCCCCCCCCCCTACAATACCTACGCAAGGCTTAAATCCGCCTTAAAAGATATTTGCCTGTGTTGTGTAGGCAAGCATTTTATATTATCGGTAAAGTAATTAAAACATTTTGTTAACGCAAAAGATTATAAAACGTTTTACTGGTAGGTATCACGCTCGAAAATACTTCCTGAAATATGGATACTTAAAAGATTTATTAAAGTATCTTATCGACCGACATGTTAATCTAAGTGGTTTATTTTTTACATTAAGTAGGTACGATAATAATTATACTCATTGCGTACTAATTGCGCATCTAATCATCTATACTAATATACTTACATACTAATACTAATATCACTATCATCACTACATAGTATAAAACAAAGTCGCTTTCTCTGTCCCTATGTCCCTTTGTATGCTTAAATCTTTGAAACTACGCAACGGATTTTGATGCGTTTTTTTTTAATAGATAGAGTGATTCAAGAGGAAGGTTTATATGTACTTTTTATCCCGATATTCCCACGGGAACGGGAACCACGCGGGTGAAACCGCGGGCGGCCGCTAGTAATATTATAAAGAGGAAAGATTTGTATTTTTGTAACGAATAAACTCAATAAGTACTGGACCGATTTAGAAAATTCTTTCACCGTTAGAAAGCTACAGTCTTCCCGAGTGACATAGGCTATATTTTATCCCGATATTCCCACGGGAACGGGTACCACGCGGGTGAAACCGCGGGCGGCCGCTCTAGTGTTAAAATAAAGAAAATACAAACCGAAATCAATACCTGCGAACTTACGTTTTTTATTCTGCCCTTCCTATATTGTTTACTATCCGCATCGCATCCCGCGGGAATGTGATATTTTGGCCGGGATAAAAAGTAGCCTATGTTCTTAGAATAATTTTATTAGGTACTTACGTATAGAAAGTAAATCCGCGCGTCTATTTTAAAGAACCTTTCCAAACGACAAGTTTTCAATGTACACTACTAAGTTACAAGTGTACGTCGGCGTGTCGCTGAGCGCAAGCAAGTACAAGTAGCGGCGAGCTAACTTGACACCTGCAAATTATACCAGTCTCTTTCACTCGATTCTGTCATGCCCAGAGAGTGACAGAGATGGGTATAACCTGCAGGTGTCAAGTTAGCTCGCCAGAGTTATACAAGTAGCGAGCGGCACGTATCTCTAGCGCTGACCGTTATTGCGCAGAAGTCAAAAACAAGGTATTTTGGGCCGTGCGCCATACCATAAAAATGCGCAGATATCCCCTCCACGTCACGGTCAGCGCTAGACTTACGTGCCGCTACTTATAATAATCGTCACGAAACCACAGAATAAATAATAGACGAAAGTGTGAATGGTGCTTCACTTTTGTTTGACAGAGTGCTGAAGAGAAGACTATCTTTCTATACAAAATTATTCTAAGCCTATATGTCACTCTCCAGCTCCTAAACTATCCACATACCAAAAACCACGTCGATCCGTACTTGCTTCATCTTTATGGACAAACAAACAACTTCACATTTATAATATTAGTATGGATTTAAGGCTGACACACACCAAAAAGTGTCGCAGATGTGCCGCATTGCGTCTGCGTGCGAAACGATTTTGTAATATTTGAACTTGTATGCGTATGTTCACACCGACGACGCGACGGTGTCGCAGACGCATTGCGCTGGTGTGTGGCAGCTTTTAGGCTGCTTTTCCACCAGAGATGTGCGAGGATGCGTAGCGAGAGATGTGTTTGTAAAGAACCAATAGAATCGCTTCATTTACCTCGCCTCGGCCAGCACAGCTCTGGTGGTAACGGCTCAGCGGAGCTAGATTTTTGCGCATAGGTACAAAACAAGCGAGGGATGTGTGTAAGGGATGTGTAGGAGGGATGTGTACGAGGGATGGTTTGCGAGGAATGTGTGTTGAGAAGGTTTGCGCATACTGTACCAGCCAGTCAATAATCCTCGCACCACACATTAATGCGCATTTTCACAGCTCCGCTACACATCCTCGTAGGCACATTTTCATCGCACAGCTTTGGTGGAAACACAGCCTGTGTTTCATTTCTGTTAATATCGTGCATGGCCATGTACAATCAAGTGACAAATTTGGTGAACCACTTCTTATTATTTTCGTGTGGCTGATGATTCGCTATTCACACGAAAACCCTTTTAGTATTTGGTTATGTATACTTACATGTATTATGCTAGCGTTGTGCAATACATAAGCAATAAGGGCTAGAATAGGGACTACATGTGAACGGCAGGCTTATTACCGATCTTAAAGTGACAGTTGCAATCGCGACAATCAACAATTAATCGCTCCCAAAACACTTATTCGTATTACGGAACGTAGATCGCTACGATAGCGCCACAAGCGAGCGATTTGTAAACTAAAATTGCATGAAAGGTACCGTACCGTACTGTACCGATTGCAAACCAACCGCAACTAGTAGCAGTCGCGTTGCAATTGTACAATTAGCAACTGGTTGCTTTTTTGGTAATAAGCCTAACGTGAGACGCCAGCCACACGAAAAGAAGTGTGTGGTTAATAAATGTCGCAATAGAATCTGTCGGGATGGTTGTTCGAAAAGAAAGCTTCTCCTAGCTTCGAAAGGGTCATAATAAGCCAGGGTCACCCGGTAGGCTTATTACCAAAAAATGCAACCAGTTGCTAATTGTACAATTGCAACGCGACTGCTACTAGTTGCGGTTGGTTTGCAATCGGTACAGGTCGGTACAGTACCTTTCATGCAAATTTTAGTTCACAAATCGCTCGCTTGTGGCGCTATCGTACTGATTTACGTTCCGTAATACGAATAAGTGTTTTGGGAGCGATTAATTGTTAATTGTCGCGATTGCAACTGTCACTTTAAGATCGGTAATAAACCTGCGGGTCAGTTGGTCTCCTATAACTGGCGCAGTTAAAGAAACAATCTGTAAATGGCGGCCAAGCATTAAGTCTAAGCGCGATAGCATGACCCACCCACGTGGTCTACATGCAGCATGACGTTGTGAGTGAGCGAGATAGCATGACCAGACGGCCGCCATTTCCATATTGTTTCTTTATCTGCGCGGCTTATATGTGTTTTGAAGTCGTATACTTACATAAACCATGACGTCCAAGCTTCGTCAATCAACAATAACACCTAGTTCTAGAACATAGTTGGATTGACAGACAGGGCCGAGCGTTATACGCCCACTTGAGAGTATATTTATAAGTAGATTTTTTTGAAAGTGTCAATAATACTAAGGTATTTCAAACTTGGAACGCTTCCTGTCATTTATAATGTGAGATCGTAACATTCGTAACCTTTATTCTCCGTTTTAAAATAAAGTCAGTCTGTGTCTGTGCCGTATAAAGTTTTCATTTAGTTCGTGAGCCTTCATCTAGTACTATTGTTGATCAAAGCGTCCAAGATATACAAAGAAAATACCCATAAAAAGGCAGAACATACCGTGTTCATATACAAAAATAATATTGTCTTGTGAGGGAATCGAACATGCGACCTCTAATCAAAAAGCATGTACCCATTGCTAGCACTGAGCTGAGCCATACAGGTCAAAGAATAAATGAAAACAAGCAAGTATGATAAATAAATTTAATTTTATTTCACTTAAATAAAACATTGGGATTACATGAGCCGGCAGTGCCTCAGCTTATTACTATATAAACCTAAAAATAATACTTTGAATTAAAATTAGGAACAGCAGAACATTTTCAATGTTTTAGTAGGTAATATCTAAAAAAGTAATCTTGGTTGAATTTATACAAAATAAATTTTTATCTTTTAAAATTAAGTTTAGGATAACATAGTAATTTTCGGTGTTCAAAAAAGGTTTTGTGTAAATAATAATAAAAATTACTCGATATCTTTAAAATAACAATGGATAGGTCATCAAAAAATAAATGCGTGAAATCAATACAAAAATACAAACAAAATGTTACATTTAAAACGCACATACTGAAAGTACAACTGTGAGTGCATAAAGAATCACATCAATTTGATTTGCTGTCTGTACAGTCAGCGTCAAATTGATATAAGCGTCTGGAGTAGTCAAAAAGATCTGAAAAACATAAACGCAATTTGATCTAAGCAGTTCGAATCATCATATTGTTGTAAGCACGCAAAGCTCTCAAAATATCTGTGCAATATGGTGTTGTACATTATGCACAGATATTTTGAGAGCTTTGTTTGCTTAGATAATTTTGAACACTCTGACTGCTCATATAAATATGACACAATGAGTGCCTAGATATTTAGAACACCTTGCGCGCTTACAACAATATGATGATTCGAACTGCTTAGATCAAATTGCGTTTATGTTTTCAGATCCTTTCGACTACTCTCAACGCTTATATCAATTAGACGCTGGCTGTACCGTGTGGCTGTACTGTAGACTGTAGTCAGCAGCAACTATGAATTCTAAAATGATAGACGTTAAGTTCAAAATAAATATCAAGTTTTTTTTATAGCAGCCTGTATAAGGCCACTGCAGGGCAAAGGCCTCCCCCACCACATTCCTTCCATTTATTACGGTCCTAAGCGATAGCGTGCGCCAATCTTTCTTAAGGCTAGGATTTCCTAAAATAGGGTAGTTTGAAAAATTCAAAATTCCATAAATTATGGATTACTCGCAAATCCCAAGTAAGTACCTACTTAAAATTATTATAAGTTATTTATCTAGTGCTTCCGGCCGTTATATTTCCGATTAGTGATACTTTACCGTATCAAATAAAATTCCAAACATCCGTCTAATCGTAATCCAAATATTCTATTACTTGCAGAATACCTACTTGCTTTTAGTTAATGAAAAATATACGAAAATAATTGTCTTTGAAAAGCCGAGGGATTCCGTTCGTCATTAGTTTAAAATTGTTATTATTCAATTTTTAATTAAATTTTAAGTTATTTTCTATTGGCGGGGCGCTTGCCAGTTCACAGTTTACTCCTGGCTGCCGCTGCGAAGTGTACCGCATCGCGCGCGGCCAAGCAAGCGTTAGCATGCTTATTTTGGCCAGGAATTCTAGCCTTCTGGCGATGATTCCCGACCGAAATAGGCACGCTAACGCTTGCTCGGCAAGCGGCAGCCGGCAGAGAACTGTAAACTCGCGAGCGCCCCTGAAGCGAAAATCACAATAAAAAGTAAATAATAAAATTTTTAAACTTATGACGGCCGGAATCCCTCGGCTATTCACAGACAATTATTTTTGTATATTTTTCATTAACTAAAACAAAGTAGGTATACTGCAAGTAATAGGATATTTGGATTACGATTCGGATGTTTGGGATTTTATTTGACACAGTAAAATATCACCAATCGAAAAAAACGGCCCTAAGCACTAGATAAATAACTGTAAAATAACATAATGATATATTTTTTCCAAATTTTAAATACTTGTGATTTGCGAGTAATCCATAATTTAAAATACCTACCTTATTTTGGGGAATCCCAGCCTTAAATGAGTCGAGATCGTCTCGCCATCGTCGTCGTCTAGGTCTGCCGCGTGGACGTAATCCTGTGGACTAACTGAATCGAGCCCCATTCAGTGCCGATTTTTGCAATTTTGCCCAGAGCGGTCGTCTGACATGCGGCAGACATGTATTGTTTTTTTTTAACCACTACGGGGTAGCACTTAGCCTTATCACACCTGATATTAAGTGGTAATAAGGCTGAAGGTGGAACCGCACTACTCCCGGAATCCTCAATCACTGAGGAACTGGCTATCTTAGCTCTAACTGCCGGAACGCAATAATGGTGAAACATCATTGCTATGGCGTCAGACTTGTGGTAGCTAGCCAGTCGGACTAAAGGTCATAGCCCATTTAGACCGCACCGCTCCCACCCAACCAAAGTATGAACAGCCAAATATGGACTTAATATCGTTCACTGTAGATGCATTTTATAGTAACAATATAAAATAGCGGACAGCGCGCGGTCCGCGAGCTTACAGCCGTCAGACTGCTCGGTAGTTGACGCCTCGCTGACGCCGCGCGGTCCGCGCGCTGACTGCTAGCGGTTGCCGCCGCGCACCTATAGAGGGAATAGCAGTCGACGCATGGACAGCTGGGAGTCTGCTAGCTGTCGCCGCGTGGACTGCTGGGTGCCTGCTAGCTGTCCCCTTCGTTTAGTGCGGTGTTGGGTAGGAGCGGTGTTGGAGCGGTGCCGTACCTATAAGTGAGCTATGACCTTTATACGCTACAAGTCCTACCACCAACCAGAGCATGTATATTAGCATCGCTGCTTTTTGGGAAACGTCAGAAATTAGAGATCTGGAGCGCCGCCGTGTCATATTTTTGATTATTATTGCGTGTGATTTTAACGCATTTTCCGATTCTACACTCTCTTCTCTTCATGTGTTTGAATATGTGCGTTAATATGTTTACATGTTGTTTTGTGACTCTCCAGTTTGTGACAAATTAACATACAAAACTATCGTTTTTTTTTGTTCATTTAAACTTACTACTTACTTAATAATAATTTAGGGAAAAAACATAATATTTTCTAAAATACTATACTTACAGTTTAGTGTAGTCAATTAAGCCAGTTGACCCCCACAGTAATTCCTGAGTCAGAAAAAACTTTACAGCATGATAGACTATCAATAAATTAAAAGTAAGGTATAATTTTCCAAAAAATAATAATAGAAGGTTAGGTATTTTTTAATGAAAGTCTTATTTCATTGATATCTTTTTTAGGAAAAATGCTCCGTCTAAACTTTCTCCATCGCCATATTTATGTAACGTTTATAAACAATAATATGAAATATCCAAAAAAATGTCCCAGCAGAAACACCAAATTTTAATAAAATAATTGGGGTGACTTGGACTGAAAAATGTCTCTGTCGAACTTTTGAATGGAATTATACCATTTTGCCAAGCGTACTCATGTTTGAAAAAAGTTTTGGATTTTTATCAAGTATCACATACTAGTATAAATAACTCAATGGGTAAAACAAATTTCGAGTGAGAAATTGCTCGGTTCAATATATTAACAGATTTGTTAGCATCTGTAGGCATAAATACCTAACTTCCGTGTGAGTTTTTTTTTGGATAATCATTTAAAAGTTTATGGCTCATGCTTTTTTATAACCCAGCAAAGTTTCATCGACTGAGGAATTAATGTATGGGTCTCCATACATAGAATCTGTTCATTGCCTACACTAGTTGTTCGTTCATATTATAACTAATTAATAAATAACCCGACAGATAAACTATCAGAGTGGGCCTGTTTCACAATGTCTAAGTAACTTCTCATTAGCCGTTACTTGAAAGATAGTCCATAAAAACTGTCAATTAAACTGGAAAGTACCTATCTCTTAATCGGACATTGTGAAACAGGCACAGTTTATACAGTTTACTATTCCAAAATACTCTCGAGTAATTTCCCAATTCAAAAAGATCAAATTATATAACAAAAAATAGACACAGATTTAAGGTTTTTAAAATACAATTTGTTTTGAACTTAGTAGTCCATGGAAATCGTACATTTTGCCTTGCGTTAAATGAGGTAGTTCTGATTTTTTTGTATGTTAGAAGTGATGAGATAGTAATGACAAATCCAAGTTTTCCACCTCGAAAGCCCTTCGGATCATTGTTAAATATTTAAAAATCCAATAAATTTTCAGATTTTTTTCAGTTTTTGTTAATTTTTACCACCAAGGACCTGTGTTACGGGAAAAGTTACTATGCACGCTTTAAAATAGACTAAAGGAGATCAGTCAAGCTTCATACATGTTTGGACCAAAAAAGTAAAATGGTCGGCCAACAAAAATTAATTACACATTACTATTGTAAACACTGTAACGATCATTATTTGTTATGACGTCAACAGCGTACGACTAGTGGCCAAGCAGTTATTCAAGTTAAAAATGTCATTTATTCTTCATTTTCAAACTTTAATACAGCTTGGCCACAGTGCGGCCAACGAAAATAAATTGCACATTACTATTGTAAACAGTGTAACGATAATTTTTTGATATGACGTCAACAGTGTACGATTAGTGGCCAAGCAGTTATTTAAGTTTGAAAATGTCATTTTTTTCTTCATTTTCAAACTTGTATACAGCTTGGCCAAAGTGCGGCCAACTTAAATAAAATACACATAACTATTGTAAACAGTGTAACGATCATTATTTGTTATGACGTGAACAGTGTACGACTAGTGGCCAAGCAGTTATTCAAGTTTGAAAATGTCATTTATTCTTCATTTTCAAACTTGAATACAGCTTGGCCAAAGTGCGGCCAACGAAAATAAATTGCACATTACTATTTTAAACAGTGTAACGATCGTTTTTTGTTATGACGTCAACAGTGTACGATTAGTGGCCAAGCAGTTATTCAAGTTTGAAAAGGTCAATTTTTTTATTTTTTTTCAAACTTGTATACAGCTTGGCCAAAGTGCGGCCAACAAAAATAAATTGCACTTTACTATTGTAAATAGTGTAACGATCGTTTTTTGTTATGTCGTCAACAGTGTACGATTAGTGGCCAAGCAGTTATTCAAGTTTCAAAATGACATTTTTTCTTCATTTTCAAACTTGAATACAGCTTGGCCAAAGTGCGGCCAACAAAAATAAATTGCACATTACTATTGTAAATAGTGTAACGATCATTTTTTATTGTGACATCTTTGTTGGCCGCACTTTGGCCAAGCTGTATTCAAGTTTGAAAATGAAGAGAAAAAAATGACCTTTTCAAACTTGAATAACTGCTTGGCCACTAATCGTACACTGTTGACATCATAACAAAAAGTGATTGTTACACTATTTACAATAGTAATGTGCAATTTATTTTTATTCGCCGCACTTTGACCAAGCTGTATTCAATTTTGAAAATGAAGAAAAAATTACATTTTCAAACTTGAATAACTGCTTGGCCGCTAATCGTACACTATCGACGTCATAACAAAAAATGATCGTTACACTGTTTACAATAGTGATGTGCAATTTATTTTCGTTGGCCGACACTTTTACTTTTTTGGTCCAATTTGACTGATCTCCTTTGCAATAAAAAGATAATAATTTGGTTTTTGTAAGTCAAATAGTTTTTAAGATAGGGCTATTTAAAAGTTTGGTAAAATTCATAAAAGGAAGAATTACAGTTTTTTTAGTTTTCGTCATTTTGACCCATAGTAGTGGGTTTATGGCAAAAGTTTAATAATTAGTTATTAAAGTCCATAAAATGTTCAACAAAATGAGACCAATTAGTAATATCAACTTACACTTGATAGTTTCTGAGACAGCTGTTCAAAGTTATTGAGGTAAGTAAACAATTATGTAAAAGAAGGGTTTGCAAAATGAAGTACGCCCTAAAGGAAGGAGGTTCTGGGAGGTGGTGGGATCAATTATGTACATTGTATGTATATTTTTGATGGGC
Organism: Crambus lathoniellus; assembly: GCA_949710035.1. Lineage (NCBI taxonomy): Eukaryota > Metazoa > Arthropoda > Insecta > Lepidoptera > Crambidae > Crambus > Crambus lathoniellus. Next base: position 2,760,976 of record OX453319.1, read on the forward strand.
CAGGCACGTCCTCTGAATCCACAGCACACTTTTCGGGGGCAGCTTGCTGAGGTATAATTTCTTCATCGAACTGCTCAGGAAGGTCAAAATCGTCCTTTGATGGTGGGTTATCAATCAATGGTTCATCAATGTCATCACACATCAGGTCTGGTATGTTCTCGCATGATTGGCCAATGCAGTAGCTGCAAACAGCCGAACATTTGAGTTCTGCTTTCCTGCAACCACATCTGCTGGTACAACCATACATCTTTGGTATGCTTTCAAGGTGATTAAGGTTTGCGTGTCATTAACAGGGTAGAACGGGAACGCCTCCCAGATCCTTCTTCCTTTAGGGCTTACTACCTTTTGCAAACCCTTCTATTACATAATTGTTTACTTACCTACCTCTATAAATTTGAACAGCTGTGTCTCAGGAACTATCAGGTGTAAATTGACATAATTAATATCATTTTGTTGGAAATTTAATGGACTTTAATAACTAATAGAAAAGTTTTGCTATAAACCCACTACTAGGGGTTCAAAGTTGACGAAAAATAAAAAAAACTGTAATACCTCTTTTTTTGGGATCTTGCAAATTTTAAAATAGCCGTATCTTAAAAACTATATGGCATACAAAAACTAAATTATTCTCTTTTTATTGCAAATTTAGTCTACTTTAAACAGTGCATAGTAACATTTGCCGTAACTCAGATCCTTGGTGGTAAAATTTGACAAAAACTGAAAAATAACCGAAAATTTTATGGATATTTAAGTATTTAACAATGATCCGGAGGGCTTTCGAGGTGGAAAACTTGGATTTGACATTACCATCTCATCACTACTAACATATAAAAAAATCAGAACTACCTCATTTAATGCAAGGCAACACCACTTATTTGGTACGATTTCCATGTACTATAGGTAAGTACTTACTTATTTTACAAAAATAAAATTAATAGGTACTAAACCTAAAAATATATCAAATAGTAAAGTAATTTATAATACTTACTATTTGCACTAAAATATGATAATATAAGTAAGTGTGTTTTTAAAACGAAATGAAAAAATAATTACTTACTTACAAATAATAGACAGCTATGTTTGTCAAAAAATAATATTAAGATAAAATTCGTAGAAATAAAATAAAAAATTGATTTACAGTCGACCAGCTTTTAAGTCTAATTTTTATTATTAAAATAAATTCCATTTTGAAATATTATCCATGATTAACATAATAATTTAATTAAAAAAATAAATGCCAATAGACAAACAATAGCGAAAAAAGCCGGTCAAGTATATAAAAAAAAGGATTACACTCAAATATTTAACTAAACAAAACATTTTTCAAGTAGTAGGGTAAAACGCCCTGTTGTTGGCAGATCTCCAATTAAGATTTTAAATTATTTTTATGCATTCACAATGCAATTTTTGTAAGTATAGGAAAAATGTGATAGTAAAAAACCACGAGCCCTATAAGTAGCTTATAAGCTTATAAGTAGCCCTATAAGTATCCCCCCTGAAAGCTACTTATAGGGCTCGTGGTTTTTTACTATCACATTTTTCCTATAGTTCTCCAATTATTGGCAATGTAGAGTTTAGCTCGAAAACTGGCAAAACTAATTGCCAATTTTGAATTATTTTTTACATTATAATAAAATTGAATTTTTCTTCATTCGTGTCAATGGATTTGTGGTGGATGGTAAGAGTTTAAATCTTCTCCGCTCAGAATCTATTACTCTAACTGTAAGTAGCACACCACAGGTCGTCGAAAGTGCATAATGCAAAATGTACTTTAGAAATAACATTTTTCCTTGTTTTTCTTGCTTAACTATAGGGTGACAATAAATTGGAGGGGTGCCAGCCAACAATGGTTACATACCCTGCGACTTACCCTGGTTACATACAATGAACTAACAGTATATTCTACTTTTTTATTATATGCATGTATTTTCGTTAAAGAAAGGGCTTTACTTAATAGGAAATTATAGTTTGGGAATGATTAATGTATCGCTCGATATTAGTATTATTCGTACTATTTCGTACAGTCACCGGCACTTGAAATATGAAAAAACAATTATAAACCTTTTTTTTTTTAATTCGGATGTCATACATTTTAAATCGTAGTAACATTAATTTGCTTTCAACTGTACTTTCGACCAATTATAGCCTGTTCGCCGAGAGTTGATATAATATATAATAATACGTCTCCGTACAGCGTTACTGTCAGTTAACTGGCATACTTGGAACGTGCGCACATGTACCAAAAAACAATACAATTCAATTGTTGTAGTTGCAGGGCCCGCTATAGGTCAACGAAAATCAGATTGCTTTCATTGATCGGCTGTAATATCAATATTTAATGTAAAACTGAATTTCAAATTAAGATGCAGCAAACTTCAAGACTAACACTAGTGACTATGTTACTTAAAAACACGATTGCATAAAATTTTCTCGATAGAAAAAAATTGCGAAGTTGCCTCCAAATCACTATAATTAACACGATAAACTGCTAGTATTCAAGTAATACATTAAAATAAAGCTCGGAACTTTTTAGTTTATTTACACTATAGATAAGGAAGGGGTTTTGTTATATATTTTTGTTAATAACCTTTAAATATCCTTTTAAAAAAAGAATTTCCTTCATTTCTTCATTCCGGACCGGCCGAATGGGGCCGGAGAATTATAAAGTAAATGCTGCCTTATGTCTTATAGAAATAAAGCAGCATTTACTTTGCAGTTGGCCGTTGCAGTTATTACTATGGCTTTTGGCCTAGTGCGGGCCTAAACTTCGCCACGCGGACGCCCGCGCGGTTCCATACAAAAGTGCTCCGTCGCAGGCCCCGTCGCGGGCACCCGCGCGGGCAACCGTCGCGGGGAGGCGGGCCCCGCGCCCGCGCCTTGTGGCCGGTTTCCCCGCGACGGTCGCCCGCGCGGGTGCCCGCTACGGGGCCCGCCAGCGGTAGCACGGTAGCACCACATATAAATACTCTGTGGTAGCACGCACGGGCTTGTTTAGTCAATAGCGCTATGTGATGCGGTTCCACGGAGCCCGCGCGCGTGTCCATGGACGGAGACACGCGACGTGTGCCCGTCGCGGGCGCCCGCTTTACTCAGTTTAGGCCCTTAGGATAATTATCGCAAACCCAAACCATCCCAAACTGTATGACGGCCGTCGCTTATAACTCGCTTTCGCCGTGTTTCCGTAAGAGGCACAACTGCGTGCTGCGTGCATTACCACGAAAGCCGCGTCCGTTGACGACAACAGTCAACGAATTCGCGGCGGCCATTACGACAATTTCTCTTTTTAAATACCTAATTAGCGGGCCGCAATTTGTTATGTATGAGTTAAAAACCCTGAGTTTATCAACTTTCGGCGAACAGACTATATGGATCTTCAAATGAATAAAGGAGAAAATATTTCGATCACTTATTATTCTAATCTTATATTCACTTAAGTTACAAGAGAGATAATGTACATACTTAATTTGTGATTCGAACTGATTTGCTTCACTGGTTTACCTGAAAACAGAAATAAAATATCACTACATAGTATAAAACAAAGTCGCTTTCTCTGTCCCTATGTCCCTTTGTATGCTTAAATTTTTGAAACTACGCAACGGATTTTGATGCGTTTTTTTAATAGATAGAGTGATTCAAGAGGAAGGTTTATATGTACTTTTTATCCCGATATTCCCACGGGAACGGGAACCACGCGGGTGAAACCGCGGGCGGCCGCTAGTATTAAATAAAATTCAATTAAGATTATAATATATATTATGAATTTTTGTTTGTTGTTTGTTAGTAATTAAACTCAAAAATTATTGGACCGATTTTGAAAATTCTTTCACCAGTACAAGGTTAACTATTCCCGAGTGAGTGCGATAGGCTATATTTTATCCTGATTATCCCCACGGGAACAGGTACCACGTGGGTCAAACCGCGGGGGCCACTAGTTAAGATTATAAAGACGTAGTTTCTATGTAGGAAGTCAGACAAACAACGTCTACAAACTATCTCTGAGACTACTCCTCAGTGATTGAGGATTCCGGGAGTAGTGCGCTTCCACCTTCAGCCTTATCACCACTTAACATCAGCCGGCCTAGCATGAGCGGCTTATAACGCGCGATATGATATGGTACGGCAAGTTGTCTTGCTCACCCCACTAAGGTGTAAGCAAGACGGAATGCCGTACCATATCATATCGCGCGTTATAAGCCGCTCATGCTAGGCCGGCAGGTGTGGTAAAGGCTAAGTGCTACCCCGTTGTGAATAAAATAAAATAAAATAAATAAATACTTAAAAAAGGATTTTGGAATTTAAATAATAATAAAAATAAAATGATTGTTTATTTTCCCATCACAAATAAAGGACTTAAGTGGTAATTAAAATCTATACCTGAAGGTTACTAAATTTGTGAGGGACTGGTGCCCGATGTAGGTTTCAGAAAAGAAACCTGTGACACAGGTCGCCAGGCCCACCCACAGACAATAGTTTTTTGGTGTGCCTTATGTAACTTGATACTTACACCTAGTACATGTCAGTAAACAAGAGTAGATTATGATTACAGAAATGAAGCTTGAACAAAACAATGTAAACTAAACTATAGTAAATACCCATGGCCCGCTATTATTTCTCGGCTGCTTGCGCTCCTACAGGCCATGCTGCTCGGATTGGCAACGTCATAAATGTCAATGTCGTCTACTAATCCTAATTTCTTGTATGCATGAGATGAGATGAATTATAGCGCCTTAAAATCAAATAATACGCGTACATAACTAAGGGTTGTTTTATTTTAACTATATCACAGTCACGAAAATGTTTATTAAACACTCCTACTGATGTTGTAAGCTCCCAGTCGGCTCGAGGTATCGCACGAATCCATCGCTGACGCAGTGTTCCTCCTTCGGGAATCCAAATCTTTCGAGATCCAAGGTTTCATAAGTAATTTCCAACAATGATCACGTATTTATATGCACTAATTATACAATAGATATTGTATTAAAACACCCAAACAGCAATCAAGAAAATCAAACAGCAACGTTTCTTGACATGACCAAAGAGTATTCCGACTTGCCACATCCAGATAAAAAAATTATCCAAAATGTGCAAAAATAATAGATTTTCTTTTTATTTTGTAACAAGCAAATTTAACCAAGTTGTTAAATAAATGCGTGCAAAATCCGAGAAAGTGTTTTATTTAAATGAACAGTTCGCGCAGAAATCTAAGATGTGAATTGAATTACGGTGAAAGTTATTTTTTTTTATTATATTATATCAAGTTTAGCCTAGTCAACGAAGAGATATAGAGGGAAATGTTTGGAACACAATTTTTGACTTTGGAACTTTGTTTGGGCTAAAAGTTTTGTAAAATACTGTATATATTTTACCGGCGAAACCCGATTTCAGGACAAACTAGTTTTTCGTAGGCCAAAATATTTCATCGCGTTGTCATTTCAGAGAGCGAGTTTGCCTCGGAAGTCCTGTAGAACACGTGATTGGTTAAAATGGTGGTTATTTTTTTTGTGTCATGTTCTACATCTACAGGTCTTCCGAGGCAAAGTCGCTCTCTGAAATGTCAACGCGATGAACTAGTTTGGCCTAGGAAAAACTAGTTTGTCCTAAAATAGGGTTGAAAAAAAATGAGACCTTCAAACCGCCCCCTCCCCCCCGGATGAAAGGGCTACGGGCGGGGACTTTTGCTATGTTTACCTCCTTATTAGCCCAAACAAAGTTACAAAGTCAAAAATTGTGTTCCAAGCATTTACCTCTATACTGTTTTTCGAGTGTTCGTTGATTTTTACTTCCACATAATTTGAGAGTTATCGCCTAACCTGGCAACACTACACGATTGTTTATTTATATAGAACAAAGAGTAAAGTGTATAGATCAACAATCTTTTCTGTTCCGGTGACAGCAGCGCTGGTTGGACAGTGCAACTTGACAGTAAAATGACATTATGAACAAAACACGTTAGTTCCAGTTTTGGCCACCGGAACAGAACACGTTGACGTCATCTACTGCAACGTTGCCGCTTTTCCAAGGAGCATGGCTTGTTACAAGTGCAACGAGTGAGATAGAAGATGGCTTTGAAATACCCAAACACAATTTTTGACTTTGTAACTTTGTTTGGGCTAATAAGAAGGTAAACATAGCAAAAGTCCCCGCCCGTAGCCCTTTCATCCGGGGGGGAGGGGGCGGTTTGAAGGTCTCATTTTTTTTTTTCAACCCTATTTTAGGACAAACTAGTTTTTCCTAGGCCAAACTAGTTCATCGCGTTGACATTGCAGAGAGCGACTTTGCCTCGGAAGACCTGTAGATGTAGAACATGACACAAAAAAAATAACCACCATTTTAACCAATCGCGTGTTCTACAGGACTTCCGAGGCAAACTCGCTCTCTGAAATGTCAACGCGATGAACTAGTTTGGCCTAGGAAAAACTAGTTTGTCCTGAAATTGGGTTTGGCCGGTAAAATATATACAGTATTTTACAAAACTTTTAGCCCGAACAAAGTTCCAAAGTCAAAAATTGTGTTCCAAACATTTCCCTCTATATCTCTTCGTTGACTAGGCTAAACTTGATATAATATAATTAAAAAAAAATAACTTTCGCCGTAATTCAATTCACATCTTAGATTTCTGCGCGAACTGTTTATTTAAATAAAACACTTTCTCGGATTTTGCACGCATTTATTTAACAACTTGGTTAAATTTGCTTGTTACGAAATACAAAGAAAATCTATTATTTTTGCACATTTTGGATAATTTTTTTATCTGGATGTGGCAAGTCGGAATACTCTTTGGTCATGTCAAGAAACGTTGCTGTTTGATTTTCTTGATTGCTGTTTGGGTGTTTTAATACAATATCTATTGTATAATTAGTGCATATAAATACGTGATCATTGTTGGAAATTACTTATGAAACCTTGGATCTCGAAAGATTTGGATTCCCGAAGGAGGAACACTGCGTCAGCGATGGATTCGTGCGATACCTCGAGCCGACTGGGAGCTTACAACATCAGTAGGAGTGTTTAATAAACATTTTCGTGACTGTGATATAGTTGAAATAAAACAACCCTTAGTTATGTACGCGTATTATTTGATTTTAAGGCGCTATAATCAGGAATTCATCTCATCTCATGCATACAAGAAATTAGGATTAGTAGACGACATTGACATTTATGACGTTGCCAATCCGAGCAGCATGGCCTGTAGGAGCGCAAGCAGCCGAGAAATAATAGCGGGCCATGAAATACCCCAAGGCTAAGAAGTATATGTGTGAGTGAAGGAATGTGTGTGTAGGTGAATGTGCGTGCGTGTTTGTATGGGTGGTGTGTGCATGTGTCTGCGTGTGTGCGTGAATATCTGTGGGAGCGAGAGATGTGTACCGGTACGAAATCCAATATTTAGTATAAGTAAGTACACTAAATAAAATAACATTCATATTTGTTATTTGCCTTAAAATTAGAATTACTTAAATTATTTCAGAATGCTCAGTAGGTTTTCAGTCGCGTCGTAGTCAAGAGTCATGAGAAATTTAATCACATTACGTTTGCAGTTAGAAGTCAACAGTGGGTAGATATTAGGAGTGGCATTAAGTCTATTATAAAGTAGTGGTCCGAGACAGAAAAAGAAATGATGAGCAAAGGATGTTCTGACAGCCGGTATGTTGCACACTTGGTGTTGGCGACGTTTGCCTTCTAGCAATTTGGGGTTATACGGTAGCTGTGAATGCTGTTTAAATTTGAGGCAGTTACAGTATTCCTGCCGGCCTAGCATGAGCGGCTTTTGTCACGCGATATGATATGGTACGGCATGCCGTCTTGCTTACACCTTAGTGGGGTAAGCAAGACAACTTGCCGTACCATATCAAATCGCGCGATAAAAGCCGCTCATGCTAGGCCGGCTGAAGGACATCATCATCATTATGTCAGCCGAACGACGCCCACAGCTGGGCATAGGCCTCCCCCTAGGATCTCCACAACGATCCTGCGCTGCCCGCTTTCCAGCGGCTTCCCGCGACCTTGAGTACATCGTCGGTCTACCTTGTAGGGTGCCTGCCCACAGAACGTGTCGTCCGGTACGCGGTCGCCATTCGAGAACCTTTCTTCCCCCCTCTATCCACCCCATTTCTGCTTAGGGACATCCATCCATACTATAATAATTATATAATAATATAAATGTGAAAGCGTGTTTGTTTGTTTGTTTGTCCGTCTTTCACGTCCAAACGGCGGAACGGATCGACGTGATTTTTGGCATGGGGATAGTTTGGGAAGGGGGTCATCCATCGCCCACTTTGGGAAAATACTGCCATACTTGCAGAGTTGCATTGTGACTGCATAAAAAATAATTTTAAAATCTTAACGATATTTTATTTCACTAGTTACATCATGAAAACGTCATGATGGCGGGACCAGAATTTCAAGTCTGTATCTCTGACTTTCCTTTGAATTGTAATTGGATTTGAGTTTTATGAGGTAGTTTATAAGTTTAGTAGTAAACATATACGTAAGTGATTCTCTACTCGGATGTGTATTTTCATGTGGTTCCGCCACTTTGACGTTAAATTGGCGGGACCAAAGTTTAACTGTTATTTCTTAAGAACGAGAAAGGGAGCAAATTTTTTACTTAAGGTTACAAATAGTAGTGTATCGGTAGTACATCTGACAATATGAAAATATTAACATTATCACATTGGCGCCGCCATTTTGACGCTAATGAAATTTCGGTAAAGATTACGTCAGGAGTCGTAATGTAACGATTTATTGCATACAGAAGATGTTGCTAACAATGTATCTATTGGTATTTACGAAAGAATTAATGTAAGACTAGCGGACCCGGTGAACTCCGTATCACCACAAAATATTGTGTGGTATCACCAACAGTTATCAGATATCTAGACATCTCAGACATTTATCAGATAGACAGCTTATCACCCATACGTTGTTGACACTCCACCTGTCCGCACTAAACGCTTCGCAGATTAGTTTCTTATGCGAACCGCCATTTATTTTATTAGAATGCGTTGCCTATGTGTTCCCCGATAACTATAACCTTGGTTTCTTCAAGGCCAGAGTGAGCAGGCATCTCCTGGGCAAGCATGCAACATCTTAGACCATATCCTGTTAATAGATTCAAGATTCAAGATTCAAATTTGTTTATTCAATTTAGATTGTTATTTACAATACTTGTGAACGTCATAGAAGCTACGCCATCGGTTCGCAAACCCTACAGCGGGAGGCCTTGGAGAAGAACCGGCAAGAAACTCCAAGGGTTGTTTTTTTCTCTCTGTTTTATTTCATACAGAGTCGTGAAATTGAAAAATGACCTTAACATGGTATGACTAAGGTCAGTTTCCATCACAATTACACAATGGGTTATGATAAAAACAGTTAAGTATAGGCGAACTAATGATCATAGCGGTGAACAATTTTCAATTACTTAGGAACTCTACTTAAAGCTTTAATATAAGTTAAAAACAAAAGACAATTCTACTATATACTGTAAGTTGCGCCATACATGTTTCAAATTTTAATGTAATTCTTAATAAAATATGTTTTAGTGAGCATGACATACTCAAACTGCCTACCTTAAATGACCGAATTAAAAGCTTAACTAATATAAACGCTAATAATATAAAATAAACAATATGGTGGTCAAATGCCTGCCCAGTTTTATATAAAAAAGACATAAAATAAATAAACGCTAAGTGCATCTAAAACCAAAGAAGTTTTATACACTAAGTGTACCTGCCACAAATGTCACTTATAAAAAGTAGGTAAAAAATGGAGAATGAAGTATTATACTTACAATAGTCGTAAGTTATTGTACTAACACATTTGTACTTATCTGAAATTATTTATATATTTATTATTTTAATTTACGTTATTATTACTTATTATTCAATGATTTTATTTAATGAACTTATATAATTTTAATTTAATATTTTTGATTCAATGTGTAAATTTCTTAAATCTTATGTTGTGTGTTTATGGGTCGATCGGAATGAAATAAATAATTTTAATTTTTATTTACTTATTTTATTTATTTACAAAAAATCGACCCGTCTCACAACTAGCTGCAATGGGACACAAAAAAAATTTTCGACTTTTCATATAAAATGTCCGAACAGAGGATCGAGTTTTGTATGAAATGACGAAAATTTATTTTGTTTTTTGAAAAGTTGTAGAACAAATGTTGTTGTCTATGATGTTAGTTAACCTGTGATGCGAGGTTCTTGATGTTTTACAAGGGACGTATATCTATATCTGCGGGATAGCGAAAGGTCGTCGGTTCGAGTCCTATCGGAGCTAGTTGTGAGACGGGTCGATTTTTTCTAACTTATCCCTTTGGATTTCGCCAAGTTCCGTCTATCGTCAACGCGAGCATGGTTGAAAACCGTGTTTTTTCATCCAACGCAATGACAGAGAGTGAGTGAGCAAGTGAAAACGCGATAAAATTGAACGAAAAATAGTGTGCGGAACTTGTTCCAGGAAATACCTACGTGTTTTTCAGTAAGCCTTAAAAGTTTGTGAAATAAATGTTTGTCATTTAGATTCTCTATTACATTTGCAAGGTTTCTATCAAAATATTTTCTTTACTTTTAAAATTAATGAGTAATTATGAACGTCCAAATTTCAGGTAAAATTTGTGCAAAAAAGCAATTTTCGGAGGCTTATACCGAATTTGTTTCCCAAATTTTTATTTTTTTGTTTTGACACTATATATAATAGTACTATGGTGTTATGATAGAAACCTAGATATAGTGCACAAGATACCTATTATTATTTCAAAAGTTTCAAAGATAGATCTGTTACAATACAACGCCATAATCACGTAGGTACGAGCGTTTATATAAAAAGTAAGACGGGTTGGCCTCTCTTAAATCTATATATATAAAAATGAATCCCTATTTCCCTTGGTCACGACATCACGCATGAACGGCTGGACCGATTTGGCTAATTTTGGTCTTGAAATGTTCGTGGAAGTCCAAGGAAGGTTTTAGGGGTGAGAAAATAGGGGAAGGAGGGGTAAGTAGGGGTAGAGTAGAAGTAGGGTAGAGTAAAATCATAACATAATCCATTTATTTCAGGCAACAATATTAAAGGTAGGGTAGAGTAGGGATAGGGTAGGGGTAGGGTAGGGATAGGGTAGGAGTAGGGTAGGGGTAGAGTAGGGGTGGGGTAGGGTAGGTAGGGGTAGGGGTAGGTGTAGGGGTAGGGTAGGGGTAGGGTAGGGGTAGGGTAGGGGTAGGGTAGGGGTAGGGTAGGGGTAGGGTAGGGGTAGGGTAGGGTGGAGCAGGGGGTAGGGCCACGGGAACGAAGTCGCGCTGGGTCAGCTAGTACATTATAAATTTACTTAACGCTTGCTAACGTCAGCTGTTTAAAGTAGTTCATATAAATGTTAGTTGTTTGCGTCGTGTAAATATTCGTGAAATTACTTGAACTCTCGCGTATGGGCGTGCGCTCTCGCAAGGTGATTGAACTGCGCGCAAAAACTGCGCTCATGTGCCCAAAGACTTAGAGAGAGTACAGACAGGACAGGACTAGTGATGTACCGTGCCCGGGCACGTTCCCAAGGACTGGAAATTTTGCCGGCAGCGTTGTCGGCAGTGTCCCAAAGTTCCCAGCAATATTCCCAAGCAGCATTTTGTAGATTAATATTTTACCATGCAAGAAAATTTAAAATAAGACTTTAAAACTGTTTGATTATATTGAATTACGTAATAAATAGCCACCAACATCAGTGGTAAGCACATATGGAATGAAAAACAGTTTGATATAAAATAATTTATTTTTTTATTCAACAAACTAAGAAAACAAAACAAAATAATCTTGCCATAATTATCAACAAATTATAAAATTGTAAGACACAGAAGAAAAATACATTATTTATTTATATAATTTAACAAAACGACAAAAAGTCTACTGGGAATTTTGGGCAATATTCCCAATGTGCCCGGAAATTTCCCGGGCACATTGGGAGTGGAAAATTGCCGGCAGTGGCAATATTCCCAGGCGTACATCACTAGACAGGACTGACCGGGGCCTACATAGGTAGGCCCTGTCAACTGACTAAATAAACTTAAACTGCTCATTCATAAGCTAAACGGTGTTTTGTAGTAAGACCGATACAGTCTAATGTCATACTTTCATTTGGCTCGGCATACATCATAACATGACAGGAATGAGCAGTTTAAGTTTATTTAGTCAGTTGAGCAAAATATTGTATGTAAAGTGTAAACAAGCTTGACGTGTCTTTTAATAGAAAATGCAATTATAAAACAGTATATTATGATACAAGTGAGCTAAGGTTGCTCATTATACACGAGGGTGTTGGGTGGGTTGCAGCCCGAGCCGCAGGCGAGGGCGTAAATCAGCCGAGTGTCTAGTGAGTAAGTTGCTCACGAGTTTCATACGCACTTTTTCAACACACTTGCGAGGAAAAACAAACATTTATTGCATACATATTGTATTAACCTAATATTAACTAAGGGAAAAAGCGCGCAAGTTTTTTTTTTTGCACGCGCCAAATGTAAGATTTATGATTACATACAGCCATACAGCCTACTTCAAAATAATTAAGTGTAATAATAGTGATAAAATGCAAATGTTTTATTACAAATTATTGTGAATTATAAATAATTTGATAATAATATACTTAATTATGTTTTTTGTCTTAATTAGGGACACGTTTATTTATTCTAAAAACGTAAATGGATTTTCAGCCGTATAAAACCTCTTTGTTGTTACAAAAAAGAACTGTATCTATTACCCGCTAAAATTGAAAATGCTCTGTTGACTCGCATATAACTTGCAGTTAGGTACTTACTTAACTTTGTAGGGATAATTCTATTTATACGCAACTAGTACTGTAATATTATTATGCACGCGTGTGTTATAGTTCGGTTTATGGCCCTAAGATCGATGTAATAACGCTCACTTTATGAGCAAGTGTGTTGAAAATATTATTATTATTGTTTTTCGGGCAAGCAGATAATCCAACTGATTGGTAAAAAGGATTACTGCCTGTATCCTGATAATCATAAAATGGGTACTCTAGTTTAATTTTGTGTTTCTTTTTAAATATGTCCAGTCTATGATGGTTCCGTACCAAAATGGTAAAAAAGAACCCTTATGGTGTGACTCATTCTGTCTGTCACAGCTGGATATCTCGAGAACTACTAATGCTATCAACTTGAAATTTGGAACAGTTTTAGATGACGTATGCCCAACTATTTTTCAAATAAGAGCGAAACATTATTTTTTTTGCAATCGGTACTAAAAATTCGATTGGGGTAATTTCGATTTGGGGTATCATATGAAAGAGCACTGCTTGCACATTCTCAAACATTTCTTTTTTTTTAAACCGAAAAGTTTTCGACATTTGATGAAAAATTAAAAAAAAATGAGACAAACATTTCTTTTTAGTAGTTTTTTTTACATATTCCTCAAATTAACGCAGCGCAGGTGAAGCTGTGAGGCACAGCTAGTTATCTACATAAAATATCTAAATGTGTTAATTATTATTATTTTTTAATACACAGTTTCGTAACTCTATGGCTGAACTTACATCAATCATTGGAAGTATTTAATACAGTTAAAAAAAGTTTAAGCGGACGTTCGGTGCAATGACCAACACATAAGACTTTACATATCTGTTAAACATTTTATCATCATCAGCCATTTAATGTCCCCACTGCTGGGGCTCTGGCCTTCCTTATGAATGGATAAGGAGAATGGGCCATGACCATGACCCACCACGCGGGCCCAATGCGTGTTGGTGCCACCAACACGCATTGGGCCCGCGTGGTGCCCTCGTAGTATCGGACGCCCCCCAGACAGATGGACTGCGGGCAGTGGCTGGATGAGAAAGGCCGTGCAGTGTGGCGCTCCTTGGGGGAGGCCTACGTCCAGCAGTGGACTGCAACTGGCTGATATGATGTACTCAGGGTTTTGTACAAATATTTACGGTTTTCAGATTTTTCCCTATAGATAGTTGTTAAAGGGTTGTAATTAATCGATCACCAAACTAACCTAACCTAACCCACCAAAATACTAACTTAGCATTTAAAATACTGAAATGGACGCAAAATCCATTAATTATTTCTCGTTGTTAAATACCTAAATAAGAGGGCGGCAAAATTGTCTTCCGCCCCGGGCGGCCGACACCCACACTACGCCACTGATTGTTGGTATTAACGACTGCAAATGCAGCCGGGACCAACGACTTAACGTGCCTTCCGAAGCACGGAGGAGCTCGAGATGAAAAGTTTTTGATCACCCATCCCGTGACCGACCATTGTGGAGGATGCTTCATACTTAGTTAAATATTACGAGTATTTTCAAAGTCAAATGGTTAACCATTTTTATTTCATTACATGTAAGCCAGGAAAAATTTACAGAATTGCATTGTGAATGCAGAAAAATAATGATTTTAATCTCAATTTAATGGCTGTTTCATCTTAATCGTTTGTAAACCATTTGTAAAAATGTTTCTTTCGGATGCGAGGGTTTCCTCACATTGATGAAGCAACGTTGGCCTACAGCGTAACAAGTGATAGCAAAATTCGACGAGTCGTGTAAGCCTTTCGGTAGCTTAGTTGGTCAGAGCATCGGGCCGGATTCCCGGAGGGGCGGGTTCGAATCCCGCCTGAGAGTTACTTATAGGTCTCGCGGTTTTTTACTATCTCATTTTTCCTATAGGTACTTACAGAATCGCATTGTGAATGCATAAAAATAATTTAAAATCTCAATGATAGTAAGCTTACTCATTTTTTATTGAAAATAATAATTTGTTAAACTATAAATAAGCATTAAACTTATGAACTGATCTAAAAAAATCGAAAAATCGAATAGAAAACGAATTGAATTCAATTGAACATTTTGTGCCCAACACTATAGTTGATTGAGACGTCATATTTGTTTACGTTTTAGGACATGCTTAGATAAATAGACTTTTACATACAAAATTTCAGCTCAATCGGAGACTGGGAAGTGGGTCAAATCAAGCTTGCAAGATTTGACGAACGGACGGACATAGGTACATACACTGCAAGTTAAATAAAAGTTTGTAAAAATAAATAGGTAGGTACAAATATTCTATGCCACGTTTTCATCCTTATGAAACTCTAGTATTGTGTCGTGCGTGATTGAACAGTTATGATGAAAATTAATCAACACAGTCCAAGTAATGTTCCGTGTAAAATTAATTGGACAACGAATCACGCACGACATTGATACGTTAACTTGCGTAAACCGAAATGGTAATCACGACGTTTCCTTGATGAGTTAAATTGGAGATAAAAAAAATACTTAAATAATATAAAAAAACTACTTAAGTGCGAGTGAACCGCGTGACGATGATTTCAACAATAATATATCCTACTAATTATAAATGTGAAAGTTTAGATGTTTGGATGTTTGTATGTTTGTTACTCAATGTTTGTTACGCCAAAACAGCTGAACGGATTTGGCTGAAATTTGGGACACAGATATTTTGTGGCCTGGAGAGGAACATAGGCTACTTTTTATCCCGGAAAAATATCACATTCCCCCGGGATAACGTCGTGTAGTCCACGCGGGCGAAGCCGCGGGCGGAAAGCTAGTGGTTGATAATAAAATTATCACTTTATTTCTGATTACTGTTCAATGAAATATCGTGATGAAATGTTATAGTACATTTTGGATGCATCCCAATGTCGGCCTAAGGCCGCCGCCTCACCTTGTGCGCCGCTCATCGCGATTACGTTATAATTATTAGGTACGTGCACTGGTGTCAATACTCTGATACCACAGAATATTATAATAGTACCTACTACTGATACCGTACTCTGAAATCCAAAACTTCGGTTAATCTGTGGGTTAACCCCACACGCCCCTTGCACTAGGCCTTCAGGCGCGGAACAAGACTACCTAACTCACATTTTTTGGAATTATTCGTGTTTGACGCGGTCGGCCGGATTTGGTTCGCACGAACTTCACTTCCTACCAAATCGGAAC
Organism: Crambus lathoniellus; assembly: GCA_949710035.1. NCBI lineage: Eukaryota > Metazoa > Arthropoda > Insecta > Lepidoptera > Crambidae > Crambus > Crambus lathoniellus. The sequence continues at coordinate 2,776,954 of OX453319.1, forward strand.
GTGTGTAGGCTTCCGACCGGACCAACTTGGCAGTGTTGACAATTTTGGAGGTTTTCCCCTAGATTTAGGGAGAAAATATGTAAAAGCGGAAATATTTAAAGCAGGTAAATTACTTTTAAGGGATTTTCAGAGGATTCAATTTAATGCTCGTTCATGAGTTTTACGTAGGACTGAACGAACGAAAGGTTTAAATATGGCCATTTATGAAAAGATTCTATTTATCTATTTGTTTTTTTAGAATATTTTGTTTAAAAACTAGCAATTTGTCGTAAAACTAAATATATTTAAAAAGGGCATAACATCACAATAAGTGCTGCTTTTAGTAAATATTTAGCATGTTTAGTATTTTAATGAAAATAACAGAAAATTAAAAAATAATGAAATTGTTTTTTTATTGTAATAAAACATTAAAAACCGAAAATATTTTTCTTTTTAATTTATTTATTGCAAGCAAATTGATGTTTTCAGTATTTATAAATAATAATAATATTGGGAGATTAGCAGTGGCTGGCAACACTGCAACAACGGCTAGAGGTCGGCCAGACCAAATCGGAACGTGTGTAGCGCCGACCGATTTGGTTTGAACGTGTGTAGGCGCGGATCAGATCTGCAGTGAAGTTCGCCCGCACCAAATCGGCGGTCGGATAGGAGCGTGTGTAGCGGCTATAAAGGGGCCCAAGCTTGGTCTCTATTTCCTACATATAAAAAATTACTCTGTGAAGTAGAGTGAGTGTCAGATAACTAAGCGCGCATGCGCGACTGGGGCATTTTTGGCGCTAGTTACAGTACATTTTTTTTATTCTAAGCTTATGGAAAAGATTAGTAAGTATTTGATTTTGACCGCGCAGACGTCAGTGATTACATACTCTTTGGAAACGGAAATGGAAGAAATGACAGTTTTGTATCGAAGGTACGACACTTAAACGATTTTTCATAGAAAATTAAAAATTTTACTAAATTTTCTAAGTAGCCTATGTTACTCTCCAGCTCCCAAACTATCCTCATACCAAATATCACGTCGATCCGTTGCTCCGTTTTGACGTGAAAGAAGGTCAAACAAACAAACAAACACACTTTCACATTTATAATATTAGTATGTCTGCCACAGCTTGACACAATTTCACGTAGTAAAATAATAATTATGGTCGGACGACTACGCTACACACGCGGTCGGATAGGAGCGTGTGTAGCGGCTATTTTGGTAGTGTGTAACTAGCGCCATCTGTTGTCTGGTGTAGGCAACTTTTGGTGTATAAACGCACATACAAGATGTTGGTGACCGGGTCCACTATCCTACTATCCATACTAATATTATAAATGTGAAAGTGTGTTTGTTTGTTTGTTTGTTTGTTTGTTTGTCCGTCTTTCACGTCAAAACGGAGCAGCGGATGGACGAGATTTTCGGTATGGGGATAATTTGAGAGCTGGAGAGTAACATAGGCTACTTTTTATTCAGGAAAATTTTAAAATAAATATGGTAATTTTGTAAATAAAATCGTTAAACTGTCATACTTTACACAACTGTCATTTCCTACATAGCCGCTTCCAAAGAGTAGGTATGCCAAAGAGTATGTAATCAGTGACGTTTTTGTCTCTTTGGATTACCTATTTTTAATAAGTGACATTTATGGCAGGCAGATTTTGGTGATACGAAGTTCATGTCCAATAAAATTTATATGGCAAAACAACGTTTGCCGGGTCCGCTAGTAATATTATAAATGTGAAAGTTAAGATGTTTGGATGTTTAGATGTTTGGATGTTTGTTACTCAATCACGCCAAAACGGCTGAACGGATTTGGCTGAAATTTGGGACATAGATACTTTGTAGCCTGGAGAGGAACATAGGCTACTGTTTATCCCGGAAAAATATCACATTCCCGCGGGATAACGTCGTGTAGTCCACGCGGGCGAAGCCGCGGGCGGAAAGCTAGTCTATTATATGGCAAAACAACGTTTGCCGGGTCAGCTAGTAGGTATTAAATTACAGTTCATTTACACGAAATCCCTCATCCTACCTACATAGACGATTCGTCAGAAAACGTGAAGCCCAAAATAGTAGGTATATGAAAAACCTATGCGTCACTTTCTGACGATCTTCGTGGCCGAGTGGTGTACACACCCATTCGTTCAGGAGTTACGTACGTACGATGCCACAGACACATAGACACGTCAAACTTCTAACACCCCCTTTTTGCAGTCGGGGCTTCAAAAGTTGATAGTTATTGGCATTCATACAAGAAAAGTTTGACTTATACTGCACAGTGCCTTTTGTACAATTTGAGCACGATGTATAATCCTACTATCCTAATCCTACTAATATTATAAATGTGAAAGTTTAGATGTTTGGATGTTTGTATGTTTAGTACTCAATCACGCCACAACGGCTGAACGGATTTGGCTGAAATTTGGGACACAGATACTTTGTAGCCTGGAGAGCAACATAGGCTACTTTTTATCCCGGAAAATATTATATTCCCGCGGGATAACGTCGTGTAGTCCACGCGGGCGAAGCTGCGGGCGGAAAGCTAGTAATATTATAAATGTGAAAGTTTGTTTGTATGGATGTTTGTTACTCTTTCCCGCAAAAACTACTGAACGGATCTGGTTGAAATTTGCAACACAGATAGATTGTAGGCTGGAATAATACATAGGATACTTTTTATCCCGATATTCCCACGGGAACGGGAACCACGCGGGTGAAACCGCGGGCGCCCGCTAGTTTAATAATAAATCGTAGTGCGATTGCGTTTACGTCTCTTCAAGGCCTTCTTTGACAAAGTAACAATCATGAATCTTCAATAGGTAACTATGTCAATGATATTCGCTTTTGTATGCGAAAAACGTCAAAAATAATTGACACACTTAGGTCCGGTTGCTCGAAGCTTGGTTATGTTAACTTTAGGGTTAAATTATGGTTAAAGTAAAATTAACCGGCGGTCAAATTTAAAAAGCGTTGTTGAAGCAGCGGTTACTTTAACGAGCAGTCAAATTACAGATTTAACGGCGGTCAAAACAACCGACAGGGTGGGGGTGGTTTAAATGTTGACATTACTAATAGGGAAGGTTAATGAAATAGTACAGACGACACTTTTAAACCTAAGATAACCAACGTATTTTTCTTTTACCGATGATGTCAAAATTGACAACAGTTAATTTTAACTTTTACTTTACTGTAATGTACGAGCAACCGGACCTAAAGTAATAATCATCATTATCATCATGTCAGCCGAACGACGCCCACTGCTGGGCATAGGCCTCCCCCAAGGATCTCCACAACGATCGGTCCTGCGCTGCCCGCATCCAGCGGCGCACCGCGACCGCGCACCAGATCCTCGGTCCACCTTGTAGGGGGCCTGCCCACGGAGCGTCGTCCGGTTCGCGGTCGCCATTCGAGAACCTTTCCGCCCCAACGGCCATCGGTTCTCCGCGCTATGTGTTCCGCCCACTGCCACTTCAATGATGCAATCCTTCGAGCGATGTCGGTTGTTTTAGTTCTCCTGCGGATCTCATCATTTCTGATTCGATCGAGCAGGGAAATTACCAAGCATCGCTCTCTCCATTGCTCGCTGGGTGACTTTGAGCCTTCTTATGAGACCCATAGTAAAAGACCACGTCTCACTTCCATAGGCTACCCACCTTCTGCGCCAGTGGTCTCGGGTTCGATTCCCGAACAAGACAAATATTTGTGTGCATGAACATGTCTATTTGTCTTGGTCTGGGTGTTTACTATGTATATTAAGTATTTATTTACAAAAAAAAAGTATTTAAGTATATATTTATCCATTATCAAGTTTTCCATGATACAGTTTCTTAATGAAATTAACATGGGCTTAGATAATTGGTGTGAATGTAAGAAGTTATTTATTTATTTATAAGTCATTACTGACAACACACACTGGTCAAAGACTTTCTTCTTGAGACATTGAGGACTATACCTAAAGTAATATACAGAGTTATTTTGAAACCACTAGCCAAATTTTTAAGTTAGACTCGGAATTAGCGTTGCCAAGTGTCCCGATTTTAGCGGGACGTCCCGCGAAACAGCCGATTTTTACAATGTCCCGCCGGGACAGGTATGTGTCCCGCATTATGATATTTTTCAGTTAGACAAAGAAACAAAACAATCAGAGTAATATTTAACCGAATATACATTTTAATCAATTATTTTGAGTACCTATTTTAATTGTAGTTCGCAGTGTTTTTGTTTTAGCAGTGTGCAGCTGTGGACCATGTTGTAGGTAGAAACAATTGACGAAATTGAAATTTTTTTACATTTTAAGTAGGTACCTATTCTCAGTTTTATTTTGTGCAGAGAGTATTGTCTCAAATGAATATTAAATGGACAGACGTGCGAAATCGCAGTTTACAAAAACTTATCCGATTGGAGTTGCTATAACATTCAATTTTCAACTATCTTGTAAAATTCTGAGAATAAAAAATACGAACAATTGCTGAAAAAAGCAAAAAGTGAATTGAAATATGACAAACAATATTATTTAAAAAAGGAACGTTATCAATAAAAACAATAATTCATGAAAATATACTTTAATTTTTTTTATCTTTTTATTTCTTGTTGTCCCGCGGCAAAATTATTTGTCCCGATTTTTTTATTCAATTTAAGTACATGTCCCGAATTTCTGAAAAAAATACCTGGCAACCCTACTCGGAATCGATAATTGAACAACTTCCTCCTAGAAATATGAGTCGAAATATGCAATTTTTAATGTCTTTTCATATAAATCATACTGATCACGGGATCTATTTAGTCGTATCGTTCAAAATAACCCTGTATTTTTTATCCACAACAGGGTAGCACTTAAGGTCATAGCCCACTTATACCGCACCGCTCCCACCCAACCAATGTATGAGCAGTCAAATATGGACTTAATGTCGTGCTCTGCAGACCCACTTTAGCTCGCAGCAGGCTCGCTTACCGCGCGCTGTTACTGTAAAGTGCATCTACAGTGAACGATATTAAGTCCATATTTGGCTGCTTATACTTTGGTTGGGTCGGAGCGGTGCGGTATAAGTGGCCTTTAGCCTTTATCGCACCTGATGTTAGTGAAGATGGTGAAGATAAGGAAAGGAAAGGTGAAACCGTATTTCTCCTGGACTCCTCAACTACGAGGAACTGGCTATCTTATCTCTAACTCCCGTACACAATAATGCTTAAAACATCGTTGTTATCAATTTAATTCCGATACCCCTTCCGCTCTGCGTCCCATAGACATCGGTTACACGCTAATTCTGGCGTCAGTTCAGTCTCCTGTCAGTTTACTGTCATTCGAAACGGATTGACAAATATTATTAAAATATTTAATTTTCATCCATCAGTCTGTCAATCTGAATGGTTACACGATAATTCTCTCGTCATTCTGACCAGAATGTTGGACTGAGCTGACGCCAGAATTAGCGTGTAACCGATGTCATACAGGTCATCAACCAATTCAATAACTTTTGTTTAGGTGTACCTACTACAGTATAGTCACCATATAGTTACGTCACCTATTGCAATTCTATTGTGCATTTGTATCAGGAGCGAAATTATGTAAGTAATTGTTAGTGTCATAAATAAAATATTTGCTTATGTAATTTTTGACGTGATAACGTCTTATAATATAAGTAAATCGATGAACGCCCCGGCTGCGCGCACGAAAAAACATGAATCATTGTCACGTTCCGTCATAAAAGGTACAGAGAGCTACACTTCAGCCGGCCTAGCATGAGCGGCTTTTATTGCGCGATATGATATGGTACGGCAAGTTGTCTTGCTTACCCCACTAAGGTGTAAGCAAGACGGCATGCCGTACCATATCATATCGCGTGGTAAAAGCCGCTCATGCTAGGCCGGCTGAAACAGTTACATTAAATTATCAAGCTTTTCCCCACGATTGGCCGCACAATAATCACTACATAGTATAAGTAAAACGAAGTTGAACTCCGCCTCTGTCTGTCTGTTTCTAAGCTATGGATTTTGATTGATTTTACAAAACATTCTAATTAAGTATTTGTATAATAGAGTAAACACACATACATACATACAGGTCAAACTGAGAACCTCCTTTTAAGTCGGTTAAAAAAGATTTCTATGCATGCAATACATCCAGAAGCAGGATATGGTGAAATCATTAAAACGAACAAAACTGACACTTTACACTGTTTACACGCCCCAATTTATCAGTACGGAAGCATTGATAACAAAAACATGGTAATGAATAAATTGAAATGTTTAGGACTTGCAATATTACAAACTACTTATATCAGAATTTCGTGGGAATATCAGGATCAAATTACCTAGCCTTTGCCTCTCAAAAAAAATTCATTTTGATTTAATATTTTTGTACTTTTGTATGGAACAGCTGATTTTTTTTTTCGCGATTTCAGAGTTGGTCTCATAATAAAAGTTGTTTGTTTTCATGAGTAGAATAATCCCTAAAATTATCCGGGGTGATAAAAAATTACCGTGTTATAAAATATTCTTATTCGATTTTGATTTCATTTCTGAGACATGTCACATGACGCTGGCCAAATGCGGATTCATGGTTTTATTGGCTGCAAATACAGTCGAGACCAACGGATATTAACGTTTTCTATTCAATTGACAGGTACTTTTTAACCGACTTCAAAAAGAAGGAGGTTATTATTAAGTATACCATATAGTACCATTTTTTTTTTATATTTTGGGGAATGCATTTACGCATAGCATACCCCGTCCGCGTGCGGTGTGCGGACGGTGGTTATGTGGTACTCTCCTGGCCACTTCCTGGTCCTCCATCCAGTGTCAGATACTCGATGGGGGATCAGGGGGGGGGGGGGGGGATACCCACTAAACCCCTCACTTCTTGCTCTCTCCGCCGTCAATTAGGTCATAATTTGGAGGGCCCGAGGTGGCAAGCTCCTCCTACAAGTATAGATTGTATAAGGCGCGCGGATAAAGAAATAATATGGAAATGGCGGCCGGCCGGTCATGCTATCTCGCTCACACATACCGTCATGCTGCATGTAGACCACGTGGGTGGGTCATGCTATCGCGCTCAGACTTAATGCATTGCCGCCATTTACAGATTGTTTCTTTAACCGAGTTATACCATAAGATACCTATATCTCAAAAACTAATATACCCACCGATTTTGGTGACACTTGGACTGTTCCCTAAGTTGGAGTACACCTGACTTAAATCAAAAGAAATCATCTCGATTTTCGAGTTTTCGAGAAATTCTTGGACAAACATCAACCATCCATACATATACATATATAGAGCAGTTGCCCGGATAGCGAAAGGTCGTGGGTTCGAGTTCCATCGGAGCTGGTTGTGAGACGGGTCGATTTTTTCTAAATACTTCATTTTCAATTAAATAATATTAGTATAGACTAGCAGAACCTTGCGGTTTTACCCGCGTGGTACCCGTTCCCGTGTGAATATCGGGATAAAATATAGCCTATGTCACTCGGGAAGAATGTAGCTTTTAAATGGTCAAAGAATTTCCCAAATCGGTCCGGTAGTTTCGGAGCCTATTCGATGCAAACTAACAAACAATCAAATCTTTCCTCTTTATAATATTAGTATATTTGAGGATTCCAACAATAACGTGGCCTGGCCTGGGTAATCGACATAGGACAAAGTTACAACTAAAGCAAAAAACTTTAAATAAAAACGTGATGATTTTTTTCTTGTCTTCCTTATCTGATAGGTACAAATGTAACATTATCAAAAGCCAATAATATTATGTGCTAATCTAATTACTTACAGATTATTTATTTCTTTTCATGTTGACTATCATAATATTATTTAGATAGGGACGGGACATACATACTTACAATTTTTTTATTATTATCAATACTTATATCCAAATTAATAGTCAGTTTCGAAAATAGAGTAGGTATGTCGTAAACATACAAAAAAGAATAATTAAAGACGCGTCTAAAATTTTTTTTAAATGCTTCAAAGTAGGTAGTAGGTACCCCTCTTTGGTTGTCGTTAATTTGAGTGCTTCGAACCGATTTGTTTTCATCTAAGGCAGTTTTTTAAATGACATTATAGGCAATAGTTAGATTAATGTTGTCTTATCATATCTCTAAAGTTTCGTTGAATTCGGAGTTCATAGTCATGTCCAAGAAAGTCCAAAATATCTTTGTAAGTATGATCATTCCAACTTCCTACAATTTCCCCATAATATAAAAAAAAACTGCAATTTCATAGGTATTTGATTGAAATCGGCGTCACTTGGCGGAAGTCCCTAACCATTGTGAAAAACGAAATATATGTAGCTTACTTCCGCAAAAAACACAATATGCAAGATGCACCGCCCGCCCGCAAAAAATTGCACATGCACATCACGAAAACAAGACAGCAACACTTTGCACCTTCACCGATTCGACTACTCTACATCTACACGTGTTTCGCTTCGCCCCAACCCGGGGCATCCTCAGGAGATAGTTCGTGCGAAAACCAACACCAACAAACACGGGCGAAGCCACGGGCGGAAGGCTAATTGTGTAAAAGAAGCAATTGATGAATTCGTGAGTGAAAAATATATTGAAAAAAAAATACAAATTTCATAAAAAATTACGGCGCATTGGCTTCATTAAATGTCGAAAACGTGCTTAAAATTGTGATAAGCAATATTTTTATTGCGAACCAACAATGTTTATGTACAATAAGTTATGACAAATGATTAACGAAATCAATTAATTTTATCACGATCCAAGATTATTAGGTACTTTTTACGCTTACTGCTCACGATTAGACAATCACGTTTACGATACAATATATATTTCTTCTGATATTCCATAAAATCTGACAATTCTGTTCTCAATCTCAATTCATCAAATAGAAATTAAAAAGTCCTACAATTAGAGAAAAAGAGATAATACACGGTATTTTTTTATCACCCCGGATAATTTTAGGGATTATTCTACTTATGAAAACCAAAAACTTTTATAAGGGGACCAAAACTAAAATCGCGAAAAAAAATCAGCTGTTCCATACATTTTGATTAAATTATTGTGGCACTTTTTAACAGCTATTTTTTAACACTACTTTATTATCCTACTTCCTACTAATATTATAAATGTGAAAGTTTAGATGTTTGGATGTTTAGATGTTTGGATGTTTGTTACTCAATCAAGCCAAAACGGCTGAACGGATTTGGCTGAAATTTGGGACATAGATACTTTGTAGCCTGGAGAGGAACCTAAGCTACTTTTTATCCCGGAAAAATATGACATTCCCGCGGGATAACGTCATGCTCGTGTAGTCCACGCGGGCGAAGCCGCGGGCGCAAAGCTATTACATAAGAGGGGGTATAAAGGCACAGATTAGGCAAATAGACTAAATAGTAGGCAAATCGCTAGTCTTAGATTTGATTTTTACAATACAAATTAAACCACGAATTATTTGGAAAAAAGTTTATAGATATTACAATACAACATACTTACTTGAAAGAGACTGGACTAAGTGAAAACATAAAATAAGTAATAACTTTTTGTCGATAAAAAAATCACAAAGTTCTGGTCTAATTTTCAGCTATATACATATTACTGAGCCAATATTTTAATACATAATAATCTATATATATAAAAATGAATCCCTATTTCCCTTGGTCACGACATCACGCGTGAACGGCTGGACCGATTTGGCTAATTTTGGTCTTGAAATGTTCGTGGAAGTCCAAGGAAGGTTCTTACGGTGAGAAAATAGGGGAGGAGGGGGTAAGTAGGGGTAGAGTAGAAGTAGGGTAGGGGTAGGGGTAGGGGTAGGGGTAGGGGTAGGGGTAGGGGTAGGGGTAGGGGTAGGGGTAGGGGTAGGGGTAGGGGTAGGGGTAGGGTAGGGTAGGGTAGGGTAGGGGTAGGGTAGGGGTAGGGTAGGGGTAGAGTAGGGTAGGAGTAGAGTACGGGTAGGGTAGGGTGGAGTAGGGGGTAGGGCCACGGGAACGAAGTCGCGCTGGGTCAGCTAGTAAAATATATTATCTAGCGACCCTATTAACAATTTGCAAAAATAATGTTTATTTTACGAGTAATTCAAAGAACACTAATTCGGCGTTTACTATTTCTGTTTATTTTTTGTACCAATGTAATTTTTAAGGCGCTACTCGGAAAAAGTATGGACTTTTTGATATAAAACTATAAGGCGGTTAGAGTTGTCATAAATCTGGTAATAAGATAGAGGTATTCTAGATAAAGGTATGAAGAAATATATAATATTTCTTAATACCTTTATCTAGAATCGTACCTATAGTTTCAGAAACACGATTTTATGATTTTGCCTCGACACTGTTGTCTTAGTGCAAATGTACACGATTTTATGATTTTGCCTCGACACTGTTGTCTTAGTGCAAATGTAACTCTTGCTGTTGGTGTGCTAAGCTAACTGTAAATAAATACAAAAAGACAATACAGCGGCAGTGGAAGAATAAATATTGATACGACCATGAACACTCTGTACTGAGGCCAAAAATAAATTGATGATGTGATGCAACGCAACTCAAGGAGATGCAAAATTTATTTAAGGCGATGATTCCCGACCGAAATAGACACGCTAATGCTTGCTCGGCCGCGCGCGATACACTTCACGCGGACGCAGCGGCAGCCGACAGTGAACTGTAACTCGCGAGCGCCCCGCGAATCGAAAATCACTTAAAATTCAATTAAAAATTAAATAATATTTTTTTTTAATTATGACGGCTGGAATCCCTCGGCTAAGAAACGCTCCACGATTAATTTTACATGTGTCAAGATGACGTATGTCCAATTTCAACCCGCCATCTTGAATATTTCGGAAATAGCGCGAAATTCAAATCCTATACGTACTTTTGAGACACCCTTTATTTAATAAGCCAGCCAGTTTCTAAACACCTCTTACAATATTTAGTCTACATTGGGCGTACAGTTTATAAATAGACGCTCCATTCAAAACACTTACGAAGGTAATGTATAACATCCTGCAATCATTATTTACATTGAATCAGACCTATTTTAATGTAGGAATTAAATCAATGTGTTTCTATTGAGCGGGTTTTCACCAATATGGCGAGGAACGACTATTCACATTCAGACTATTGTACATTAATAATATTTTATTTATTTATTTTATTTATTTAAAATATGCTAATATTACACGGTTCAACAAAACTTATTCATTTTGGTTGAAAGGCGCAGAAATACAGGCGCACATTGACATTGAATGATTCACTTTTTCGTTTACATTGTTCAATTTGATTGCTTTATCCAAATTGAAAGGCAAAAGTGAACCGAGTATTTCCGCCATACAAGCTTTTTATTAACTTGCCATGTTAGTTAGTTAGTATGTTAGTTAGTTAGGGGGGGACAAATCTTGCAAGCTTAATTTGACCCACTTCCCAGTGTCCGATGGAGCTAAAATTTTGTATACAGGTTTATTTCAGATGACAATACAATATACTCAACACTTTATACTTACTCAATACTTTATTGCTTTTCCACAATGGGTGAAAGTATTAAAGTACACACACATACACACACACACACAAATACACACACACACACACACACACTCACACACACACTCACACACACACAAGCGCGTACGCGAACGCACACTCACATACACACACACTTATTTCTGTTAGGTAATTGGTTGTTTGTTACTATAAGTTCCAAAGTAGAATTATGTATGCTTTTATTGTTGATTTTATTTATTATTTGAAGTACCTTTGTAACGAAGAGGGCACTGGCCTCCGTCACTCAGGTGATAAACCTAATATAGGGGTCAAGGACTTCATCACTAACATGTAAAAAAATTGTGACAATAAATATTTCTTATTTCTTATATTATATAGCACAGTCAGCAAAAAAGCTTGTCATCAAAATTAAATTTTTACTAAGACTTATTTTCATTAAGATGTTACCATATGACGTAGGAAAATGACGTATCCGGTGGTCCACTTTGGCATTGGCACTCGTCTGTCAAGTACTTCCGGCCATTTAAGGTCGGCACTTGACAGACATGCCACGTGTGCATGACGTAAATCTAGCCTTGAAATTTTGTCCGGAAGTGAAGGATTTTCTCAATGTTCCGGCTATTTCTATTTACGACTAGCGGATCCTCTCGGTTTCACCCGCGTGGAAGGTACCCGTTCCCGTCAATGATGTTTTATATGTAGATACGTTATCTGAACTAAAAAGTGGCGACGAAAAAGTAAGGTAATTGCCCGAAGTTTAATCAGTCACACACAGACCCTTGTCGTGTCAACGCGCTGTAACAATTTTTCGATTGCGCCTCAAATAATAACCTTAATGCCTTCCTGTGTTTAGAGAAGTTGCAAAAACTATACCGGATCTTTATAGGACAAGAAAATTGATTAATTTCATACGTAATTATGGAAATTATAAATTTAAATTAAAAATTAAATAATTAGTGATGACTTTTGCGCTGTTGCCAGTTCGACCTGCATGAGCGAGTAAGCTTGTAAAGTTTTGTGAACGCATGAAAGAGACAGAAAACTGGCACATAAGACAGTGCTTGCAATAATTGTTTATCTCTTTTTGACAGTGGGGGTTTGTGTATATATGTCTCTGACTACCATTATTTTGGTGAAAAAGAGATAGATATGCGGAAATGCCTGTTGTTAGGAAGAGATAAATATATTTTGACAACTTGGGCTTGTTTTTGGTTTATTTTACGTGTATTACGAAATTCGCCATTTTAAAATGCAATTTATTCGAGTGTAACGTGTCTATTAATAAAACGTCATTGGTTCCCGTGGGAATATCGGGATAAAATATAGCCTATGTCACTCGGGAAGAACGTAGCTTTCTAATGGTCAAAGAATTTTCGAAATCGGTCCAGTAGTTTCGGAGCCTATTCGATGCAAACAAACAAACAAACAATAAAATCTTTCCTCTTTATAATATTAGTATAATAAATATAGATATAGGTAATCTTCTGAACCTCGTTTAGCACAACTTTTCGACTGTGCGTGCCATGCATTTTATCGTGATGTCATAGTCATATCACGAAGCCAATCTTGGGTCGGGCTCACGGACTATATTTCACCACTGATATTTAAACGCGATTAACGCTAAACGTGTTTAAAACGTATTTCTGTCTCTGTCACATTCAAACAGATGACAGAGACAGAACTATGTTTTAAACACGTTTAGCGTTAATCGCGTTTATATCAGTGGTGAAATTGGGCCTAAATCTAAATGTAATGTGTGAGAAAAAATTATGAATGATCTCAATTTTATTATAACGCGGTTTAGTACGCGTAGTACGCATTCCTGTGCGATTATCGGGATAAAATATAGTCATAGCCAGCTGGGACCAACATCTTAAAGTGCTTTCTGAAGCAACCGAAGCACAGAGGAGCTCGAGATAATATACTATAATTATTTACTGCTATGTATAATTACCGGATTTTTCATTTTGTTTTATATAATATAAGATTTCACCCGCGTGGTACCCGTTCCCGTGGAAATATCGGGATAAAATATAGCCTATGTCACTCGGGAAGAATGTAGCTTTCTAATGGTCAAAGAATTTTCTAAATCGGTCTAGTAGTTTCGGAGCCTATTCGATACAAACAAACAAACAATCAAATCTTTCCTCTTTATAATATTAGTAATAGATGTAATATGTTTACTCTATAATATAATAGGACCTTTGTAAAGTTATAGAATCAGGTGGCGCAGTGTTTAACGAGCTCGGAATGCGATTGTTGCGGTTGCTATGGCAAATATAGAATTCCTAATCATTTATTTTTAAAGCCACATTAATCACTCATTGTTACTATACTTTAGCTTAATTAACTCTTAGACGCGTGGGGTATTTCACACCCCAATGAATATTACCATACTTACCTGTACCTGTACGCTCGGATTAGGCACACAGACGTCCTACACATTTTATCGCCGTAACTCGGATTAGGCTCACATGTGTGCCTCAGCCAACCATTCGAAAAATGCTGTTACAGTGTAATTAATACAGTTTAAATTTCGAATTCCGCCACTACAAGTTCGAGGGTGTCAAGTTGCATCAAATCTCCGAGCTATTAAAACTTCTATGAAACGCGCTGTTCTTCTACGTAGCTTCGTAAAAACGTGTGAAGATCACAATTCAGTCGCGAGCGGGACCCGATTGTGAGCGATTGCACTTGGAGAGCGTGCTCTCAACATCTCAATAACATATGCAATCTCCATATATAAATAGTAATGAAATGATTGTAGTTTGCCAGCATAGATAAAAAAATCTTATGGCTGATTTGGCATGTTATTTGTATTTTATCTTAATTAATATTTTTTTTTTATTTGGTGTGTTACACTCCCCAGCAACCTGTTTATGCAACTTTTTAGGGGCGCCCAATTAAGGGTTAAAGTGACGTCAATACATCTGAATAAATGTGTCTCATACAACATAATAAAAGCAGTTTAACAGATTGTTTTCTTAAACTATCTTAAGTTTAAACTTATTCTTGTACTAGCGGCCGCCCGCGGTTTCTCCCGCGTGGTTCCCGTTCCCGTGGGAATATCGGGATAAAAAGTATCCTAAGTTACTCCTTATTACATCAGCTACATGCCAGTGAAAGTCCAGTCAAAATCGGACCAGCCGTTTCAGAGATTAGCCGGAACAAACAGACAGACAGATAGACAAACAGACAGACAAAAATTTTAAAAAATGTTATTTTGGTATATGTACCGTATACATGCGTGCGGTTATTTTAATATTACAAACAGACACTCCAATTTTATTTATTTGTAGTATAGATTAAATAAATATTGCTATTTTGGAATAAATTAAGTTATTGAGGCTATTTTCTATGTATATGTATCATGTACGCTTAGGTTGCTTAGACTCCCTTTCTAAAGATTATATAACTAATTATCAATTTCAAGAGGGCCAGGAGATTCCTTAACGCATGGTCAACCTAGTTTGCACACATGTCTCCCTATAATGTTATTATTAGATTTAAGTTATGATGTATCATCACTTTGTCTAGGAGAAAATAAAAATAAATAAATAAAGTTCTGGGGTATCTTTGATTTTCTTACTCGAATGAAGTATTTTATTTATTTAGAAAAAGGGTGTTTTCAACATGGAAATGCTACCCTCATTGAGCTTCACAACAAACAACACAGAAATCAGACTATTAAATGAATTAACTACTCTGTGTCTGGACAAGGGCTTCGCCAGAGGGGCAGGTGGCGCTATAGAACCCCCCTCTCCTTTCCCTAGATACTCAAAATAACCTAAGATTCGTAGTCCCCCTGGGCTGTGGGCTGGCCCCCCATGTGCATTGTTTATGGAGGTTTTGAAACCTCTTTACAGCAGTAATAAAAAAGTACTTACTCTTATAAATTATCCTAAGGTAAAGTTTGGCTGCCTTGCGCTCTGATGCTGCTTGTCCGACACAGCTTCTTCCCGATGGTCTGGACATGGAATCCAATTTTGAGCAAAGTCTCATGATCCAAGAGTTTCCGCCCATCAAATATGTATGCTGGCTTCATCATGACGTCATATATCTTTTTGAAATCCAACTGTTTAAATTCATCCCATTCCGTACACAATACTATTGCATGAGCCCCTGTGACCGCTGAATAAGCTGTATTGTGAATTGTTATGTTTTTTCTGACTTTTTCGGGCTCCGATGTGACATACGGGTGTGTTAAATCAAACATAATCTGTTCCACTTCTACTTTCGGATCATATATATGTAGTTTAGCACCTTCGTCTAACAACGTTGTTGACACATATATGGCTGGGGATTCTCTCGTATCTCCTGTATTTTTCTTAAATGAAAAACCTAATATAGCAATGTTTTTATCAGTAACAGTATTGAACAGAGACTCAATGACTTTTCTAGTAAACCGAGTTTTCTGATAATCGTTTAAATCAACAACTTGCTGCCAATACGCTGCCACTTCAGGCAAATTCAGACACTCGCAAAGATATATCAAGTTCAGAATATCTTTTTGGAAACAACTGCCCCCAAAACCAATTGAAGCTTCAAGGAATTTCGGTCCAATACGGGAATCACGACCAATGGCTCGAGCTACCTCGGACACGTCTGCACCGGTCGCTTCGCACACAGCTGATAATGAGTTAATGCTAGATATCCTCTGTGCTAAGAAAGCGTTGGCAGCAAGTTTCGACAATTCCGAACTCCAAGTGTTAGTTGTAATTATGTTTTTGGCCGGTATCCAGTGTTCATAGACCCAGCACAGCTCCTGGATAGCTTTCTGACCTTCCGGAGTGTCTTCACCACCAATCAGAACCCTTTCTGCTTCAACCAAATCTTCAATAGCTGTACCTTCAGCCAAAAACTCAGGGTTAGACAAGATCTGGTACTCAACACCAGGTTTGGTGTTAGCCCTAAGTATTTTCATGATGATTTCAGCAGCTTTCACAGGCACTGTACTTTTTTCTACAACTATTTTGTTGCTTGTAGCTAGATCTGCGATCATTCTCGCGGCGCCTTCTATATACTTCAAGTCTGCAGCTCTACCTTTGCCATTACCGAAGGTTTTAGTGGGCGTATTTACGGAAATAAAGATAAGGTCAGCCTCCCTTATCCCTTTAGCGATGTCAGTGGAGAAAAAAAGGTTTTTACCTCGACATTCCCTCACAACGTCGTCCAAACCAGGCTCATAGATGGGCAATTTCTCAGAATTCCATTGGCTTATACGCTCAGGGCTTTTATCACACACAGTCACTTTAATATGGGGGCACTTTAACGCTATAACACTGCATGTTGGGCCTCCAACATACCCCGCGCCTAGACAGCAAATTTTTTGGATGACCATTTTGCTTGTTTTTTCTTTTTCACTAAAACACAACACAAGTTACACAAAACCTTAGACCGGCGGGCGTGACTAGTTGACTACCTACTCCGCGCAGCCGACCGACTGTTTTATTTAGCAAGCACTCGGCATCTGATGAGTAAAATATTAATTAAACGGAGTTTTGAGCCAATCGCAAAGCCAATCGCTGTGCAACGCAACGGGGTAAAAAGTCATTGACATAATGACATTTCTTGTATAATAGTGATGTGGGGACGGAGTAAAACCGAAGGCATGAAGCATGAAGTACCGGTTCAGCAGTTCAGCAGCGGTGTTTTTGATATACCGAAAAGCCTATAGAGCCTAATAAAGAGTATTTTATAGACTCCCCACACATAACATTTAATTGTAAAATGAAGTAGATTTATTAAACAGAGATTCGGCGAATTGAATACAAGTATTTAACAATTTACGAATTATATTTTAAGATTGAAATTTAGTTTTTTGTATTTTTGTAAACAGAAATAAATAAAGATTTGTAGGTAAGACAACTTCAAGACAATAAAGCTTTAAATTGCACTTTTTCATTGTTATGAAAATTCTGGTACCGGTTTAGGGTCAAATGATTACATCACTATTAGTGTTGCAAGAGCAGCAATTTAGACGGAAATAGTATTTTATTTTAAGACCTACTTTTATAATTCGCCAGTTGCTTCTTGTAATTTAAATAGATTTATAGTCGACGGCTAAGATAATTTTAGCGCATTTATAGACTTTAATTTTTTTTTGTATGGAGCCTGCCATGCCTACTTGCAAGTATGACATATTTTGGTGTACCTACACCTGAGAAACATGCGCCAGTCAACCGACAAAGTAATTAGAGATTAAACGAACTTACCTGAAGTGAAGTTCTATCTTAATTATACGAAGGCTTCGTCCGAAGAGATTAGCTTGATTTAACACTTGTAGTACGCCCTAGTAATCGCCAATTTCACACTATATTGAGAATATACCTACTTATAAATTAAAAAAGTAATAAAAGAAAATTATTATTTTTTAAATTTCAAAAGTGGGTAGTCAACACCGATCTGGCTCAAGCGCCCATCATAGCTGTCATTTAGTTTAGAGTATTATATTTTTCGAATCATATAGGGGAGTAGTTAATAACTTTTGGGAGGGAGGGAAGCTAATCTCTTCGGACGAAGCCTTCGTATAATTAAGATAGAACTTCACTTCAGGTAAGTTCGTTTAATCTCTAATTATACTTCATGCTTCGTCCTCAAGATTAGCTTGATTTAACACTTGTAGACGTTTAGAGACTAAGTGTTCGAAAAATATGCAAAAATTGTAATATATAAGCTACTGAATAATATAGATTGAAATTATAACTTAACTTATACTATCTTGCTTCTTTATTTTCTCAACATAGAAACAAAAAGTAATAAAAAAGTATTATTTGTTAAATAAAAAATCAACATCGCTTATGAAATAAACGAAAAATATTTTGATTAAGCACTCAAAACAGTGGTGCCAAATTTTTTATCACAATTGCTGTTTACTGGCCTGTTATAAAATTTGGCAAACGTATGTGATTCTGAAAACCAACCTGCAGTTTTATAATCTGGTCTATGCTAAAACCTAAATTTTGCGCAGCTGACGTAGCAGCATACCGGGTATTATGCGCAGTGTACGTAGAAATATCAATTCCACTTAAATGTAACGTATTTTTTATCCATTTGAATAAGGTTGTGTGAAGGTTTTGGTTGATAACAGGTAACAACTTTCGGTAACTAATAAATAAATTGTCGGAATCAGGACAGAGAAACATTTTCATTTCAAGGTAAGTAATCAAAACTCTTGCAGGACAAATACTTGGCTTTTCGTTATAGAATGGTATAACGAGCAATGTGTTTTTTTTTTTTTTTATATATATATATATATATTTTCCAGATTCTAACTTTCGTTAGCAAACCACTTTTCAAGACAATTTAAAATCTGTGCTATATTCCAGACTTCATTAAATTTAGGGGATGGAGGTCTGGTACGAAAAAACTCCTTTAATAAATCTTTTTATTTCTTGATTTAGTGATATATCAATTTTAGTTATTAAAGCCAAAGCAGAATGATAACAGTTAATTGTGCCATACTGAGCGCCACTGTTTAAAGCAGATGCAAAAAATTTTGTATATCGGGAATTGATACTTTCGTATAAGTTTAATTTATTTTGTTGACAATAAATAAACCACTTTTAATAGCAAACTTCGTATTGTTTATACGAGTTATCCAAAAAAGGGGTTAAGCATGATGTCCAGAGAAAATTATTTGACGCCTCTTCGTATCCTCACCATCACCAGGGTAATGGAGTTGCGCATTTGTTTGCGGCTGGAATTTGTAGATAAAATTAGGTTTGAATCTGCTTTGAAAACAAATTGTTTACTTATTAAAAGACTCTTAAATAGTGGATACCACGTTTATGTGGACAAAAATGGAACAACTATTATATATGTGGCATTGTCAGAGATAATCTTTCTTAAACATTTAGGCATCATTGTTGTGCGGGACAGATTATTACGATTTATTATGTTTAGAAATAAGATGTATATAAAATTCCTTGAGTTGACCGTTGTACAATAAAATGATATTTTTGTGTGTATTTTACTCCCTCTGCTAGGTTGAGATAAATTAGATAAGTTTTTTGTGTTGTATATTAGATCGTTTATAATATTGAAATAATTTGTAAAATGCAAAGGGCTCTCGATACGGTATTGCCTCGACGTACCTAAGGTCCGATTCGCTATCTCGCTCACTCGCGGGATATGCTCTTCTAGCACAACCGCGCCTCTAGCGGCACATCTCGGAACTCCCTTACACGCAGACTGCCACAGTTCCGAGAACTAATTTAGCGTCGCGCGTGTAAGTAAATTCCTTGAATTCTTTTGTGAGAAAATACGCGGAAACAATTAGAGTCGTTATAAATATCGCGTGCCCTCGCATTAAGATTCATTCGCATCCAGATATTGTAAGAAGAACAATAAAGTCACTCTGCCCGAACGAGCATCAACAACCAGTGGTTTTCTTCACCGTCCGGAACCTCTCCGTCTCCGCACAGTTTGTGTACACCGGGGCTGCTACCGCTCATAAACGGCCGGTCCCGTACATATTGGTCCTTCGTAACCGGATAAGAAGATACCTACTGAAGACAGCTTGGACCACCATATTGGTCCTTCGCTACCGGATCGAAAACTACAGTCAAGATGGTGCTCACTAGAAGTGAAAAAGAAAGAAGAATCGCCGAGCGAATCACCCACGAAGAACCTCCTGTTTCCCCGTCACGAGGACGCGTGAGGGAGCCGCGTCAAGAAGCCTCGCCGCCACGTCGCCACGCTTCACCGCCGAACCAACGCGGCTCACCTCAGCGCCCCGACGTCTCGCAGCCACACCGACGCGTCTCATCACCGAACCATCAAGCACGCCCAGACGAACCTCCGCAACGACGAAGCCAGCACAGCCCAACGTCACGCCCGCCGCCGAGGCGCCACGTTTCAAGAAGTTCATCGCTTCACCGAGAGCTGCGCCAACCGGTGCTCCGTCAACCTTCGCCTTCTCCGCGTCGCCATGAGTCGCCACCACGCCGCTACGAGTCGCCATCACGCCACTATAAGTCACCGCCACGCCACGCGTCCAGCACACAAAAAAAGGAACAGGAGCAACGAAAACCACCGTCACACCGTCGCACCGCACCGCCCAGCCGAGCAACGAGTACGAAGGAGTCGCGCGCCATCACCACGAAGTCCGAACGAGCGCGCCTCCTCGCAGAAGCCAGAGAAGAGATAGCCGAAAAAGAGCTAAACCTCGCCAAGGCCCGGTTAGCAAGAATCGAAGCCGACAGCGACGCAGAATCCGAAACCACGGAACTAAGCCAAGACGACGAAGCGGAAGCCAATTCCAGAAACAGAACAGAAGAATGGATACAAGCCACGAAGCCGCTCACAACCACCGAAGACGTCACGAAGGCGCCAGCACCGTCTCTACATACCACGCCTGCCGGGGCGACACCGAAGAAAGAGACGGCAATAGAAGTGAGCGAGCTAACTGCGGCGATTATGGAAGCGGCCAGAGCCTTTCAACCGAAGACTGAAGTGATCAGACACAGTTCGAGCGTCGAGTTACCGATCTTCAACGGCGCACACACCGACTGGCTGAACTTCAAGATGGCTTACGAAGATTTAACAGTCTACGGCTCCGCGAGAGAAAATACCGCCCGCCTACGCCGAGCGCTACGGGGAAGAGCCAAAGAAGAGGTCGAAGACCTACTCGCCGTCGTATCGAAACCGGAAGTCATAATGAAGGCACTTGAAAACCGTTTCGGCCGACCGCAAGTCATCGCAGAACTAGAGCTCGAGAAAATCGAAAATATTCAACGAGTGACCGACGCACCGAGAGACGTCTGCGCCTTCGCCAATAAGATCCAAAATGCCGTGACCGTGCTCTACACGTTGGGGGAAGAAGGATACTGCCAGAACCCGAAAGTACTCAAGACGCTAGTCGAGAAACTTACGCCGAGCCTGCGATACAGATGGTACGACTACAAAACAAAAACAGCGAAGAAAGCAAGTCTCGACATGTTCCGCAAGTTTATCGTCGCCGAAGCCGAGAACTGCAGAGAGTTTGCGCCGCCCGAAAACATCACGTCCGACGAACGCCCGTCTACGCGTCAACCGCCGCAACCAACGCACCGAACTCGCCCGCAACGCACGCATCAGTCAACACAGCGAACACACCCGGCGCACCGAACAGAAACAGAAACCGAAACACGCGCGCCGGAGAGACAACGAACCTGCGCTGTGTGCGCACAACCTAACCACTCAGCCTACGCGTGCGCAACATTCAAGAGGGCGAGCAACGACGAGAAGTGGAGACTGGCAAGGGAAAAGCGACTCTGTTTCCGTTGCCTAGGATCGAGATCGTATTCACACCGATGCAAACTGCGAAGATGCGGAGAAAACGGCTGCGCTAAGTCACATCACCGATTGCTTCATTTTGAGAGCCGCACCGAGAACGCACCGACGCCGCCGCCGCCATCACCGCCGCCGTCGCCGCCGCCAGCTGATGACGACTTCGAACCCGAGATAGTTGCAACCACGAAGTCACGCCGAGCCACAAGTACCTACCTGAAGATCATACCAGTACGAGTCACAGGGCAGAGCGGGTACATCGACACGTATGCGCTCCTAGACGACGGGTCTACCGTCACACTGATAGACGCCACCATCGCTGCGAAGATTGGAGCCGACGGACCCGCCGACACACTCGCCATCGAAACAGTCTCAGGGAGGGAAGAAGACAGAAACTCTCGACGCGTCACTCTACAGCTGCAAGGGAACAACAATGTGTTCACCGTTCAAGCCCGCACGATCGAAAAGTTGAAACTGGCGCCACAAACCGTAATGAAGACCGACGTAGTCAACGCACCGCACCTACGTGACATCGAAGCCCACGTATACTACGAGCGAGCCATGCCGACCCTACTCATTGGCCAAGACAACTCGCACTTATTGTTAGCCGAAGAAGTGAGAAGAGGGCGCGAAAACCAACCGGCGGCATCTCTTACGCCGCTGGGTTGGGTTCTACACGGCGCCACCAACAGAAGTCGCGACCAACGTGTACACTACGTCGCTCACGTGAACGTCCGCACCGTAAACGAAAATCGAATCGAAGATCGAAACGAAGTTCGAAACGAAGTTCGAAACGAAGATACAGACCGCGCCACCGACGAAGCAACGAAACAAGTCTTCACACCCGAATCGCGCTGTATACAACCGAAGAAACCGACATCGAAGCCCGAAGAACTCGCACTAAAACGACCGAGAGAAGCGCTCCTGAGAAAAGGCTACGAAACCGAACCGGGCCCGCCGGTCAAGGACCCCGGCCGCACCCGGTACCTATCGCCCGCCGAGCTTCGCCCAGCGTCCGACGCCGCCGCCCGTTACTCCGATACATCGATCAACGACCAGCTGATCAGCGGTCCCGACCTCCGTCAGTCACTACCGGAGGTACCTGTGCGCTTCAGCCAGCACGAAGCCACCGCGGTCGCCGACGATGAAGAAACTTTCCGCCGCCGCATCGACATCCGAAGCGCCTTACAGTTTCCGTGGCGCAACGACCGGCGGGAGAACCCGCACGAAGCGCAAAGTTCATTTACCGGGTCGCCGTTCCCACCCGAAGAAGAATGGCCGCGAGAAACAATGACGAAACTCGAAGCAACGACGGTCGAAGAGAAAACGCCTGACGCGTTTTTAATAGCAACGCCTGTCGCCGTCGCCACCGCAACGTCGGACGTCGCGAAAGCGTTACCCGACATAACACGCTTTTCTTCATGGCAACGACTTATCCGCACGACCGCACGAGTACTTCAATACATCGAAGCGCTGAAAACCAGAAAACAACGCGTCCAGCACAAACGGACAAAACCGCGCGCGGAAGCCGATCTACAATCGCGAGCTAACAAGACTCATAACAAGATAAGCTCCGCCCAGCAGAAGCCACGCCCACTGACGAACGAGTGCGCGTTCAAAACATTGAGCGCTGATTTTATCCGTCGCGCCGAACAGCTGTGGGTGACGCAATCGCAACACGATTCGTTTGGAAAAGAGATCGCCGCGCTACGAAGAAAACAAGTGTTACCGACCGACAGATTGAAGAAACTCACCGTTTACGTAGACGAAACCGAGCAGCAACCGACTGAAGAATGCCTGCACACGCTACTGGCCGAAACCGAGTACGTGGTCAACAGCCGCCCGCTCACCCACGTGTCCGTCGAAGCTACCGACGAAGAGGCGTTGACCCCTAACCACTTCCCGTTGGGGGGATCAGCGCGCACACCACCGACGGGCACCTGCACCGACGCTGACCTGAGCGGCCGCGCCACCTGGCGCCGCACACAGCGCCTCGCCGACCACTTCTGGGCGCGCTGGGTGCGCGAGTACCTGCCCGAGCTTCAACACCGGCGGGAGCCCCACGGCCGTGGGCCGGCCATCAGGGTGGACGACGTGGTCCTCATCGCCGACGGCAACCTGCCCCGCAACGTGTGGCCCAGAGGCCTAGTCACCGAGCTGCACCCGGGACCCGACGGCGTGACGCGCGTGGTCGACGTGCGTACCCGAGGCGGCGTGCTACGACGGCCTGTGAAGAAGCTCATCGTGCTACCGACGGCGCCCGCACCGGATTGAACTACATAAGCCGCCGGGCTTATGTACGGCGGGAGATATGTGCGGGACAGATTATTACGATTTATTATGTTTAGAAATAAGATGTATATAAAATTCCTTGAGTTGACCGTTGTACAATAAAATGATATTTTTGTGTGTATTTTACTCCCTCTGCTAGGTTGAGATAAATTAGATAAGTTTTTTGTGTTGTATATAGATCGTTTATAATATTGAAATAATTTGTAAAATGCAAAGGGCTCTCGATACGGTATTGCCTCGACGTACCTAAGGTCCGATTCGCTATCTCGCTCACTCGCGGGATATGCTCTTCTAGCACAACCGCGCCTCTAGCGGCACATCTCGGAACTCCCTTACACGCAGACTGCCACAGTTCCGAGAACTAATTTAGCGTCGCGCGTGTAAGTAAATTCCTTGAATTCTTTTGTGAGAAAATACGCGGAAACAATTAGAGTCGTTATAAATATCGCGTGCCCTCGCATTAAGATTCATTCGCATCCAGATATTGTAAGAAGAACAATAAAGTCACTCTGCCCGAACGAGCATCAACAACCAGTGGTTTTCTTCACCGTCCGGAACCTCTCCGTCTCCGCACAGTTTGTGTACACCGGGGCTGCTACCGCTCATAAACGGCCGGTCCCGTACAATTGTGAAAGGAGGAAAAACATTAAAATTTAATTTCGACCACGACACTGAAAAAAAACATTTTACGGCGTATGCATCCGGATCCTTATGCCATGGATATATATCTTGGACATTTATTATTTCAACGACTAGCGTATCAATGAAACTTTTCAACAATTTGTTGAAAGGCATAATCAGCTAGCTGCCATTCTTGGTCTGCCTGCATAGTATTATCTGAAGATCGAATATGAGATGCAAAAACGTAAAGATTTTTACGTTTACGCCATTGCCAGAGGTCTTTTGCGATCTCTGTCAGGTGTGGGGAGTGTATATCACCCATACGGTTTACGTAGGAAATTACCGTGGTATTGTCAGTTCGTAGAAGTACTTGACAGTTAGTATCTTAACCAATAAACGCAGCAAGAATTCCTAAATAATTTATTGTCTGCTACTTTCTTTTACACTCCATAAACCACTAGCTCTGTCGTCTCCACATGCAATTCCCCACCCCGTAGTTGAGGCACCTGAAAAACGTCCAGGTCATACTTGTCTATTTTTATTTTGGTGCGGCTCCACCACAGACATAGATCTGTGGGCTCCACCAATAGAAATCCTGTTCCAAGTAACAAGGTATATCCATGTACTAATTATACATATTTCAAATCATTTAGTATACAACCAGCTGCATTTCACGGCGGGACAGGCGGATATTAACAGTCCAATAAAACTAACAAATTCTCTAATTTTACACCTTTTTAAGTTAGAAAACTTTTGTATTGCAAATTTAATTTTGGCAAAGTGACCTAGAATTTCTTTTAGTTTAAACTATATTCTAAGAACTTACAAGACTGAGAAGGTATAAAATTACTTTTATCGGTATTTATAATGAAACCTAAGCTTGTAAGCAACTTTACGGTATCTTGTAAATTTTAAGACCCTTATATTAGACAGAGGTCATCTAAATATATTGTTAACAGGTAACCATATAATCATGAGTATTTCATGACCGGTTTCATGATGACTTTAGTGAAAAAAGGAGCTGTGTTTAAACCAAATAATAAGACATTAAATTCATATGCTTTTTGATCAAATTGGTATCTTAGATATTTTCGGTCTTCCTTGTGAATTTTTAACAAAAAGTATGTCTTTCAGGTCTACTGTGCACGGTTACAATCTCTCGGTATCAATTTTATTATACTGTTCTTAAATCCTCGAGTTTAAAATGTCTTGAGTCAATAAATTTATTTATTATTATTATTATTATTATTAAACAGGCAGACAGTTAACAAGAACTGGTAAATGCCTGTATCCAGTGAACATTACTACTTAGTATAATTATAGCTCAGATAGGTACTTGTCTAATCTGTTTTTAAAGCTATTGATGCTGTCGGCTGATATGACATGTTGTGGCAATGTATTCCACGCATTGATCACTCTGTTGCTCATGAAGTGTTTATGCGGGTTATTATGCGATCTTGTTCTTTCAAGTTTAAGGTTATGGCCTCTTAGCTGGGGATTTTTTGAACGTGTGAAAATCTTGTCGAAGTCCGCAACATCGTAATGGCCAGTTAGTATTTTAAATGTTTCAATCAGGTCTCCTCTTTCTCTGCGATCCTTCAGGCTAGTGAGGTTGAAACGTTGTAACCTTATCTCGTATTCCAGGTTCTTAAACTGTCTTGGTATTTTTGTAACCTTCCTTTGAATGCGCTCAAGAAGGTCTATATCTTTAACAAAGTAAGGATTCCAAATTTGAAAAGCGTATTCCAGTATAGGCCTGATGAATGTTTTATAGATGCGGGCAACCATCTCGGGTGTGAGTATTCCAAAGGCCTTTCTAATAAGATATAAGAGACTGTTGGCTTTCTTTGCTATAGCTTCGATATGGCTAGCCCATTTGAGATCTTCCGAAATAGTAACACCTAGGTCTGTTTGTGTTTTTACGTCTTGTATTTGGAGATTACCAAGCTTGTATGTTTTACGGGGGTTATTTTTTCCTATGTGAAGCACAGTGCATTTGGAGCTGTTCAAGGTAAGTAACCATTTTCTTGACCACTCATCAATTCGGTCCAGATCATTCTGGAGTCGATCGTAATCACTTACAGGATTTCCAAATATTTTCGTGTCATCAGCAAAAATGCTAGGTTCACATTCAAGATAGCTTGGCAAATCAAATGAGTAAATAATATACAGAACCGGTCCAAGAACCGAACCCTGAGGAACACCACTAAGTACGTCTCGTTCTTCGGATAACGTCTCACCTATTCTTACACGAAGTTTACGATGTCGTAGAAAATCTTCAATCCATGTGAGCAGTTTCCCCCTTATACCGACGAATTCTAACTTTTGAAGTAATCTGTTGAAGGGCACTTTGTCAAAAGCTTTTTCATAATCCAAGTATATAACATCAACTGGTTCTTTTTTGTTGAAGCTATTTGTCCAGGATGAGACACAAGCCAGGAGGTTTGACACAGTGGAGCGTCCTGGGCAAAAGCCATGCTGTTGGTGTCCAATCACTTTATGTTTTGAAAGAAAATCCCTAATGTGTTTTACGATGATTTTCTCCATAAGTTTACATATCACACTTGTCAAACTGATGGGTCTGTAATTCGCTGCAAGCAACTTATTGCCTTTCTTGTATATAGGTGTGACTACTGCTGTCTTCCAAAGCTGAGGTAAAACTCCAGTATCGTAAGAGGTCTGCATTAAAATAGCCAGACAATCAGATATGTCACAATTCTGTATCAAAGTGACCGGGATTCCGTCTGGCCCGGGTGAAGAGTCTGATTTCATGTCCTTGATGTGTTTTGCTATAACGTCACCAGTAAATTTTATGTCTTCTATAGAAGTATGAACACGGAGTTTTGGGTCTAGGACTGGCAAGCTTCCAGTCGGTTCGGTTTGGAAGACACTGGCAAACTGATCAGCAAAGACCTCGGCCACATCATGTGCATTGGTAACTTCTCGTCCCTGACTATTTACTACTGCTAATGGGACGCTCACTTTTGAAGATATTTGTTGTCTCACGTAAGAAAAGAATTTTTTTGGTGTTCCCATCAGTATATTGCATTCAAAATGAACTCGGGCATTGCGACAAATATTTGTTAATTTGTTATTTAATTTACGATATTGAGTGTATATATCGTCAGCACCGGTTAATCTGTACCTCCTCCATAGAGTTTCTTTTTCCTTGATTTGTTTTTCTATGTCCTTAGATATCCATGGTTTATTCGGCATTGACTTGTAGACAGTTGTTTGAGGAACATAGAGATTAATGGCTTCCGTTATACGCTGGTGGATGATATTAAATTGTTCTTCTGCATGACTGCACTCGGTCACAAGATCAGCGGTATTGTTTAGGTGTTGATTTATTTGAGTGTAGTTCGCTTTGTTGTAGCATCGCCTCATAGCTCTGGGTTTGTTCTTTCTATGAATCTGCTCAAGTTGCATGGTAGCCACTAAACAGGAATGATCACTCTTTCCTATTGGTGATAGGTGCTCAATTTGTGCTATGAGTGTTTCATCATTGGTCATTAGTAAATCAAGGCAAGATGGCCGGTTACCCTGTCGGAATCTTGTGGGTTTTTCTATTAGTTGAACTAAGTTAGCACTATTGAACCATTGCGCAAAATTTTCTTCCAGTGGTGTAAGGTTTACTAAGTTTATCATGGGCCAGTT
Organism: Crambus lathoniellus; assembly: GCA_949710035.1. Classification (NCBI taxonomy): domain Eukaryota; kingdom Metazoa; phylum Arthropoda; class Insecta; order Lepidoptera; family Crambidae; genus Crambus; species Crambus lathoniellus. Next base: position 2,805,234 of record OX453319.1, read on the forward strand.
GACTCCACGGTAGTTGAAATCTCCTAATATTAATACTGTATTTGTGTCTGAGGCCATTTCAAGTCTGCTGAGTAAGTCGTTGTCGTCATCGAGGGTTGAGCTATGACTTCTGTAAAGAGCGCAAAGTAGTATCTGATCCGTTCCTAATTGTAGATCTAACCACAAGCATTCTGATGCAGTTCGTTTGGTGTTATAGTGGGGATTTAATTTAGCGGTTAGGCAATCAACATTATTTGCAATATAAATAGCTACACCACCACTTCGCCTGTCCAATCTGTCATCTCTATATAAGTCGTAGCCAGGAAGTTTAACAACGCTATCAGCAATGCTGGGTTTAAGCCATGTTTCCGTTAATAGTATAATAGCCGGTTTTAGGTCTCTCACACTGTTAACAAAGAGGTCAAATTTAGATGTTACGGATTGAATGTTTGTGTAGAGTATTTTGTAAGAGGCTAGAAACGGTGTTGGTTGGATTAAAAGTTTTTTGGTGAACTGAATATGGGTCTTGTCTTTACTATTTTCGGATGACCTTGAACATACTTGATTGTGATGTCAATCTCTCCTTTAGCTGTACGTTTGTCGAGTTCTTCACGTAGGTATTTCAAATACTCTCGTTGCAATGGAGTGAGATCTGCTTTAATAGATGATGGTTTTGATAGCTTTCCTTTGTTGCGCAATACTTCCAATGCTTCACTTTTACTCTTCAGAATAACCTTAACTGGTCGAGGTGGAACGTCAGCGCCCGATCTGGGTGCCCCCAAGCGAAACACCTTAGCTTCAGACATGTTGATATTGCTAGCTATGCCTTGTATTACTTTTGCACATTCTCGGTTATCGTGTTCTTTCTTCTCAGGGACCTGGTTAGATTTTGACTCAGGGATATCATAAATTATAATATTGCGAGATCTATTTTCTCTTTCGGACAATTCTTGAATAGCAGTTTCAGTTGCTAGCATGTTCTGACGGACACGAAGTTGTTGGACCTCCTCTGTCAACTCAGTTAACTTCTTTAATATTAATGGCAGCTGTGACATCGAAGATTTACAATCGTCACACAAAAATGTTATGACACGAGCAACCGTCTTAAGCTCAAAAACACGGATTTCCGTAGGCGATAACCCATGGCAGTCTCCACACAAAATTCTTTTACAGCAGTCACATGTAACTGATAGTTTTTTGTCATTTGGGACATTGTTGCACTTAGAGCAGTTTTCCAACGATGATGGGTTTTTAGCTTTAGCTTTTCCACTCATAATGGTAGGTGGGCACGTTTACGTTTAATTTTCCTCAAAATGGTAGTATTCTCAGATGCCTGGCAACACAGTGACGCTTTGGTGGTAATCTGTGTTGTGTTTGTCTATGGCACTGTTGTAGCGAAACAATGTGATCTGTGTTGGCTAACGCGGGTAGACACGAATCTTGAAAGTCGACAACTGTCAACACGAATTTGTCTTGAAGATAATCCGCATTAATATTGCGATATGAGGTGTAATAACACTCGCGCATGGAGTTGAGGCTATTAAGTTTGGAATTGCGATAAGTTCAGGTGGAAAAACACAGTGAAAATAATATTATCACTAAGACTTCCGGAGCAACTTGTTGACAGCAACAACTTTTGACACTCACTCTCATTTAGTGATAAGTTTAAGATGAAGCGCATTTTCCCATTTGGCTTGGGTACTAAAAAATAGTTGATAGATATTGATCAGATTCAGAGATCTCTGAAATTGCAGAGACAGCAAATTTTTTATTTCGTGTATGAAAAGAGCCTTCTCCTTTTCACTACATTTTTGGGTTGACGGTGATACAGGTTGCATCGGCTTTCGATTGAAGGGAATCTTATATCCTTTTTATGAAAAAGAACCAGTGGGTCCTTGGAAATCATTAAATATTCTTTATAGAGTAATGATAAACGACCTGCATGCGTTAACGTATTTAGCGTCGGCTGTTGTTCTGTCTCTGCCACGGATACTGCGACTGCTTCGATAAGTTGATGAGCCGTCTACGCGTCGAAGTCGTTGCAGGCTCCTTCGTCCTGGGAGGGCCCGTCGGCCTGCGACTAGGACCCGGACCCTTCCAGTTTAAATTTCGCGAAGAACTGTATAACTTACTTATTAGGAAACTTTTGTGTCGTTGATTGCTTTGGGTCTGTGCTAGACTTGTTAATAGCTTTAGCTGATTTTTTGTTTTCCCTTAAGTTTTCGCCGAATAATTGTTTATCAATTTTTGTTTTTTGAAGAGAATCCCTTAGATCCATCTTCACGGCATTCAGAAAAAAAATTGTAAATTGAATTAGAATGTTGACAATCACACATAATTTTTGCCAAATCCATAAGTGTTTTACAAAGGCTGTATTTTTCTCATTTGCAGACAATATAATAGTATAGATTTTACCAGACAAGTGTTTCCAGCAGTCGATTCCTTCTGTTTCAGTTGAATGGCCTTATTGTGTTTAGCAATAATATCTGAAACAGCTGCTTTAATCTTAGGATCAAGCTCAGGTGGGTCAATCAATTTGCAATTTTCTGGGGTCATGTACTTACGAGTTCTTTACGCAATTCTTTGTTAATACCTGTTGTGACCCAGTGCTGGAAAACTCCAGCACTCCTGACTGAAGTAGGGTCAGTACCTAATATTTCTAATACTTCACTATCAAAGTGTATGTTTTCTGTTTCAAGAGCAGACGTTTGATCTGAAGGTAGATCACGCTTCGGAGCCTCAGTCGACGAATGATGTACTGGGGATTGGTTCCAAGTACTTGTTCTAATTGTCCTTCAGGTTAACCCTTAGAACATGGTGCGTCGAGGTCAACTATGACCTCTTGGTCGTATGTAAGGGACAGAGTAAGCCTCATGTTCATACAATTTTAGCATGTCAGTATAATATTGTAAGAGACAGTCCCCAGTTATAACAACACGTACTGTCCGCAAACTACACTTAGTAGTACCTTATAACAGTCCCGTTGTACTGTTTGTAGGACCCAGTGACTGCAGTGTATATAATGATGATTATGTTATCATTATTTGAGATTATGTATTGCTTAACCTTAGGTATGCAATTAAATTACGTAAGAGACAGTCCCAGTTCGAAAAAAAAAGTACTGTCCGCAAACTATTGAAAATCGACACATCATAATAAGCATAATACTTTTAGAGTACATAGCTGTTTTTTAGCTTAGTCACTTATGTAAATTATTTTCAGTAAGAAGCAGTCCCAGTTCAAAGAAAGTACTGCCCGCAAACTGTTTAACAGTACCAGTTCAAAAGAAAAGTACTGTCCGCAAACTATTGAAAATCGACACATCATAATAAGCATAATACTTTAGAGTACAAAGCTCTTTTTTAGCTTAGTCACTTATGTGAATTATTTTCAGTAAGAAGCAGTCCCAGTTCATAGAAAGTACTGCCCGCAAACTGTTTGAAATCTACTTATACGAGAACTTGTAAAAGTCTGTGATGAACTAATGCATTTATGTTCAATTATAACTTTAAAATTAATTAATAATTTTGTTACACTTTATTGAAAGTATTTATTTTACAAACTTAGTAATAAGTAGGTAGTTAAATAGTCAAACCGTTTTATCGTTGAACGTAATTATCGTTTGCATTTTTTGCGAAACGTTAGAAAACCAGGTCACTGAACTTCAATATGCAATATAATATGTCAAGGCCAGTGACTTATAAATGTATAAAAATACATAACGTACCTTAAGATAAGGACGACGAGCGATATAATTGTTCCGATAACTCAGAACAAGATAAATCTCACCGGTGGTGGTGCTTCTTTTTTCGCTCCAACTTTCTCTTCAATCTTATAATTTTTCGTTTAATGTGTTCACAGTTATCTTTTTTGCGTTTGGGCATCCTAAATAATCACTTTTAACAACAACTAACAACTTTTTTAACACAATTTAAAAACTAGATGTGAATCGGCGACGCACTAGAAAGCGAATGACAGCTATGATGGGCGCTTGAGCCAGATCGGTGTTGACTACCCACTTTTGAAATTTAAAAAATAATAATTTTCTATTATTACTTTTTTAATTTATAAGTAGGTATATTCTCAATATAGTGTGAAATTGGCGATTACTAGGGCGTACTACAAGTGTTAAATCAAGCTAATCTTGAGGACGAAGCATGAAGTATAATTGCAAACGACAAATACTATAAACAAATGTCGTTAATGATATTATATCTTCTGAAATATTTCAGTTCGAAGATGTAAAATTATTTTATTTTACACATTCAAAGTGAAATACCTACCTATTTCAAAAAGCAGGTAATCATTTAAGTCCGACATTTTGTCAATAGTATTTGTCGTTTTTATTAATTTCTCAGTTGACTGGCGCATGTTTCATAGGTGTACTTACACCAAAATATTTCATACTTGCGACTTAGGTATGCCAGTAAGGTTCGAAGCCTTTTATTTAGGTATACAATCTGTTGCAGAATACAGCTTTTATCACATCTAACTTCTAGTACGCCATTGAATTATAAATGAAAAAGTGTTAAATATAAATAAAATGTGTTTCTTGCTTTTTCTCTACTCTAGTCATGGTAGTAGAAGTAGAACTAGAAGAAAATTTTGGTAACATTATAAGTGTCATATTGACAACTATCGTGGTGCGTTTACAAAGACTGCTTTTTTTTAGCTTATCTATATTTTATCAAAATGATGTACAAAACTAGATATTTTTTGTGTAGGTAATGTATGCACTATATAATATGTATAAAGAGGCTGCCAAACGTCGACAATAAATAGTGAAATCGCAAAGGCGTCACTGTAAAAAAAAAACATTTTTGTAGGTATCTACATAAAAATATGTCAGTTTTATGTATATAATAGGGGTTAAAGCATGAAGTTTGACTTTATATCAGTATTAAGTCGACCTTCATGGGTTAAAGTATGAAATTGGCGTTTTTTCTTTTGTACATATAACTTAACAACTTTTATAATATTAGAAATATATCATTTCTTTGATATTGCGTTACGTTAAGACCGTATTAAGCAACTTTTTATAATTTTATAACCACAATTTTTGATTAAGTATTTATTTAAGTAAAAAACTTATCTCGAAAGTTACGACTATTTTTGTTTCCAGAATTTCGTACTTTATTAGTTGGCACATAGTGAAAATATTTTTTTGCTCATAGTAAGTTAAAATGACCATAAATATGTGTGTAAAATTTTGTAAAGTTAGAAAATATTAGTCATTGAATAAATTAGAAAAACATTAGGTAGGTACTTAGTATGGGAAAAAGAATTTTACGAAAATCTCCATACAAAACGGCAACTTGATATGTTAACCCCTAATATACAAAACTGGGGTCCACTATTTGTGGGTCCAATTTCTTATTTCTTTAAACCCGCGCCTTTTTTTAGTTTTGACTGTTAGCGGCTAGGGCTCCGCTAACAGTCAAAACTACAAAAAGGCTCCTCCGTGGCCCCCAGTACGGCGCCGCTGTACGCCAAGTCCCAATAGAGGTTAGGCCGGGTTCCCTATTTGAGTGCGAAAGTTAGTAGTGCGATTTTCAGTATATCGAACACGGTGTGTCGAAAACTCCGTAGTATCATCGCTATAAGGTTTGTCGACCCAACGTTTTTCGCACAAACGTTACATCGCACTTGTAAAGCATCGATATAATAAAACATAGCACTACGGAGTTTTCAACACACCGTGTTCGATATACTGAAAAGCGCACTACCAACTTTCGCACTCAAATAGGGAACCCGTTAGGCCAGGGGCGGGGATATTATAGCTCACTGCACCTATCTACCCTCCAAAATGTGATACTTAAATAAAAATATATGTAAGTAGGTAATTAAAAATTTAAGTCGTGCGAGGGGGGGCGTTCACCTTTATTACCCCCCCCCCCCCCCTCCCTCTGGATCCTGTCTTTAAGGATATTAGAAATATAACAGTTAATTATTACTTACCAATATATATTTTTATTGAGCCGTAAGGCTCCTCCGTGGCCCCAGCACGGCGCCGCTGTACGCTGAGTCTAAAGTCCTAATAGAGATCAGGTGCCCTACCACAAGCTCTAATAGCAGTTATTTTTAAGTTGAGAGAGTGAGACGCCGCTTTACACGCCGTATAGCGGCGTCTCACTCTCTCAACTTAAAAATAACTGCTATTAGAGCTTGTGGTAAGCCTACAGGCCAGCACGGGTAGCATGACGAACTCGAGAAAGGCTTTTCTATATCGAAACGTCAAAAATGACATTTCATCATAGACAAACCCATTGCTCGGCTGTCAATTATAGACTTTCGACGTAGACAAAACTCTTCTCGTGTTCGTCATGCTACGTGTGCAGGGGGGGGTGGGGGGGGGGCAATCTTAGCTTCAAGGGGGGCTTTATAGATCAAAGCAGCTATCTACCTTCCAAAATATGATAAATAAAAAAATATGTAGGGAAGTAAAAATTTAAATCGTGTTAAAGAGGGGGGGGGGGGGGCATTCGCCCTTATTACCCCCCCCCCCCCCCCCCCCTGGATACTATCTTTAAGGATATTAGAAATAAAACAGTTAATTGTTATCAATATAATTTTTTATTGCCTGCCTAACTTTATACACTGTTAGTGGAGCCCTAGGGCTCCTCAGTGGCCCCCAGCACGGCGCCGCTGTACGCCAGGTCCCAGTAATGCTCCACTCCGTGCTTTTGGAACAACTCCCGCGCTTGCTTCTCTGTGGGCAGTACCTGAGGAACAAAAAAAGGTTTTAGTAAAAATTTAATTTTTATGACAAGCTTTTTTGCTGCCTGTACTTAAATATTGTATTGTCATCTAAACCAAACCTGTATACAAAATTTCAGCTCCATCGGACACAAGGGAAGTGGGTCAAATTAAGCTTGCAAGATTTGTCCCCCACTAACTAACAAACTAACTAACATGGCAAGTTAATAAAAAGCTTGTAAAATAAGTTGTTATTAAAACTTTCATTTTTATGACAAACTTTTTTGCTGACTGTACTTTAATATTGTATTGTCATCTAAACCATCTGTATACAAAATTTCAGCTCCATCGGACACTGTGAAGTGGGTCGAATTTAGCTTGCAAGATTTGTCCCACACTAACTAACTAGCTAAATAAATAATTTCTTACAATCACACCAATTTTATCTAAGCCCATGAAAATTTCATTAAGAAACTGTGTCATGGAAAACTTGATGATTGATTGTGGTGATAAGGCTGAAGATGGAAGCACACTACTCCCGGAATCCTCAATTACTGAGGAACTGGCTATCTTATCTCTAACTGCCGGAACACAATAATGCTAAAAACATCATTGTTATGGTGTCAGACTTAGATAAGATTAAGGCAGACGAAGAAAAAGTCCTACCACCAACCAAACCGAATACAATATGTACCACCACTGGGAATCAAACCCGGGACCTCTGGGTCTGAAATCGGTGGTATGAACCACTAGACCACAGGCTACTTCTTAGGATTTGAGTTTCAATTTCAAATTATTATTCCTTTTTTGCTTTCAAAATGCAATTTTCAAACCCCTCCCACACGAGGCGGCACGAATCTACCTATAGTCTGTTCGCCGAAAGTTGATAAATATCAGCTCACCTTGAACTTGACATCTTCTAAAGAGCGGTGCGGTGCTAACCCCTCCCACACGAGGCGGCACGAGTTGGGTACGTCGTTCCCTTCTGACACACAATTTATACCTACTAAAAGGTTGTCAGCGCCATCTGTTAAACGATATCTGGACGTCTGCAGCTTGGAGCTAAGTGCAGTTTGTGTTGATGTTCTAGATGACGCCAATATTAGAATAAGTACAAGGAAAATGCGAAAGAATTTCGCCTCAAACTATAGCAATACTATCTACGTACGTACATAAGTGTATAGCAACTCGCCGCAACCCAGATAAACCCTGCGAGGTTTTCGTGATGCGGTCCATATTTGATAAGCTGTGTATTGATGTGTAATAATAAAGAATTGAATCAGCTCACCTTGAACTTGATATCTCCAAAAGAGCGGTGTGGTGCTAAACCCTCCCACACGAGGCGGCACGAGTTGGGCACGTCGTTCCCTTCTGACACACAATTTATATCTACTAAAAGGAGTTGTCAGCGCCATCTGTTAAACGGTACCTATATATCTGCAGCTTGGAGCTAAGTGTAGTTGTTCTAGATGACGCCACAAGCTTGTAATATCACCTCACCTTGAACTTGATATCTCCAAAAACACTTATAATTTTTCTCTGTTGTTCCATCTATCTATAGTCTGTTCGCCGAAAGTTGATAAATATTAAGACCCTTCCCCCTTCATACCTACTGCTACTATTTCCTCTCTTACCTTACCTCTTATACTTAGTCTTTTGTTAAGGTCCGCCCTCCACACCGATAAAACACCTATAATCTTTCTCTGTTGTTCCATCTACCTATACTTTAGTCTCTTCGCCGACAGTGGATAAATATTACCTTACCTCTTATACTTGGCATGATGTTTAAGCCCGCCTTCCACCGCGATATAACACCTATAATCTTTCTCTGTTGTTCCATCTATACAGGGTGTTAGGGGCACCTTTGCAAAAACTTTAACCATGGCTTCAGACCATCATGCTGAACAACCTACAGCAAGAATTTTTTGTCGGAAATGAAAAAAAGAATTCGACTCTTCATACAAATTTAGCAACTAATCGGGACATTTTGTATGGAGAGACGAAATATTTTTTTCATTTCCGATAAAAAACCTTGCTGTGCGTTGTTCAGCATGATGTCCTGAAGCCATGGTTATAGTTTTTGCAACGGTGCCCCTAACACCCTGTATATACTTCTATAGTCTGTTCGCCGAAAGTTGATAAATATCAGCTCACCTTGAACTTGATATCTCCAAAAGAGCGATGCGGTGCTAAACCCTCCCACACGAGGCGGCACGAGTTGGGCACGTCGTTCCCTTCTGAGTCTTTCACTGTGTCCTCCTCCCATTTGATACGGTTCAGCATCAGCCTAAGAGAGCATAGAAAGCGTTTTTTTTACAAATGGTCAACATATTTTTGGTCAACATTAAGAGGGCGTACCTAAAATTGCGTATTCCATTGCCATACTAGCGTGTGCTGATGATGATGATGCTGTGCACTCCCTTATAATTGAGAATTTCGGAGAACATGAAACTATATTATTACTAGCTGACCCAGCGCGACTTCGTTCCCGTGGCCCTACCCCCTGCTCCACCCTACCCTACCCGTACTCTACCCCTACCCTACCCTACCTTACCCTACCCCTACCCTACCCTACCTTACCCTACCCCTACCCTACCCCTACTCTACCCCTACCCTACCCCTACTCTACCCCTACCCTATCCCTACCCTACCCTACCTTTACCTTACCCTACTTCTACTCTACCCCTACTTACCCCTCCTTCCCCTATTTTCTCACCCTTAAAACCTTCCTTGGACTTCCACGAACATTTCAAGACTAAAATTAGCCAAATCGGTCCAGCCGTTCATGCGTGATGTCGTGACCAAGGGAAATAGGGATTCATTTTTATGTCATAAAATATAGAAAAATGGAAAATGAAGTATTTAGAAAAAATCGACCCGCCTCACAACTAGCTCCGATGGGACTCGAACCCACGACCTTTCGCTAAAGCGAAAAATACTTCATAAATATATCATTTTCCATTTTTCTGTAATAAAAATTGCATTGTGAATGCAAAAACCTAAAAATTAAAATAACTCATAAAATATATTTTTTTTAATGTTGAATCAATCTTCATGCATGTGTATTTTGAAATTTTATACTCTGTTATACGCATACGAGTACGTGCTAGAAATCTGAAGACGTATTCTCTTATAATCTGTTTAAAATAAAGCCTTTTTAACTAAGTCTTTAGGATTCTAGAGTAGAATCTCGAGCGCAGCGAGGGATTCTAAAGTAGAATCCTGAACGCAGGGTTTCAATATACGCCGCCCGAGGTGAAAATAATTTTGCGGCCGAGTAATACACTCTGCTTTTCATCCCCCTCTATAAGAAAAGCAGTAAAGACAACTTAAACTACCTACCTTTCTTTGTCGTTCGGATACATCATAGCGCTAGTCGGGCAAGAAAAAAAAATTGAGTTTTGAAAAAAAAAAAAAAAAAAATAAAAAAAAAAATGTCCATCAGATTCCTTATAAGTACCTCCGGGGATGCCGTAGGGTGGTTAAAAGATAAGATAAAAGATAAAAATATTCTTTATTCACTTAGACATAATAAATATGTACTTATGAATCGTCAATATTTTCCTACCACCCATTCAAGACTTTTTTAACTGACAAGAAGGTTGAAAATTTTGTTAGATTATAGCTACGACTCACCGTTTACGAGATATTCTCAATTTTATAAAATTCCGTTTTTGAAAATTTCTCGGTCCCGAAAAAAGTCCCGGCCCCATACAAAATCAGTTGAGTTTTTTTTTAAGTACTGCACACCCTTTGCTACACTCCAACCAATGCTTCTTTAATTATGTTCTAAATTCAAATTTCATCGTTTTGGACCCTGTTATGAAGCTGTTCAAAATTCAAATCTCATTTATACCCTCTTGTCATAACAGGTAAACAATGAATCGTTTTGGACCCTGTTATTAGATAAACAATCATCGCTTTTCGAATCGATGGGATGAAAAAATATTCTCGGCAACTTTATACGAGTTTTCAATTGCTGTATATTTTATACACATCTTTATATTTTAAATACTATGTTAACCACAAAGACATGATCGTCGCGCACGGAAAAAAATTAAACACATGGAATTAAACAAACTATTACAATGATAGAAAAATGGAAAATGAAGTATTTAGAAAAATATCGGAGCTGATTGTGACACGGGTCGATTTTTTCTAAATACTTCATTTTCCATTTTTCTATCATAAAAATTGCAATGTGAATGCAAAAAAGTAAAAATTTAAATAACTATTACAATGATTGTCTCGGCTACTTTTTTAATATTGAAATAAACTTTAATTTATTATATCTTAATTAATACATTTTTACCAATTTTGTTTGTCCCTTATCAGCTCCGACAGATAAAAAAAAAACATTTTAAACCAATCAAAACCAGAAACGGCCTCTTGTTTGAGAGGCCTGTTGTTTAGGCCAGCGATATAACACCTATTATCTTTCTCTGTTGTTATATACTATAGTCTGTTCGCTGACAGTTGATAAATATTACCATCTATAGTCTGTTCGCCGACAGTTGATAAATGTTACCTTACCTATTATTAATACGTGGATAACGGTGTGGGTTTCGCAATGAACCAAACAAAATTGTATGAAAATGTATACTTAAGTAATACTATATTGTGTAAACTGTTTGTTGTCCCCAATAAAATAAAATAAAAAAATAAAAAAATACCTCTTATACTTGGCCTGTTGTTTAGGCCCGCCCTCCACGGCGATATAACACCTATAATCTTTCTCTGTTGTTCCTTCTATATGTATATAGTCTGTTCGCCGACAGTTGATAAATATTACCTTACCTCTTATACTTGGCCTGTTGTTTAGGCCAGCGATATAACACCTATTATCTTTCTCTGTTGTTCCATATATCTATACTATAGTTTGTTCGCCGACAGTTGATAAATGTTACCTTACCTCTTATACTTGGCCTGTTGTTTAGGCCCACCCTCCACGGCGATATAACACCTATTATCTTTCTCTGTTGTTCCATCTATCTATGTATAGTCTATTCACCGAAAATTGATAAATGTTACCATCTATAGTCTGTTCGCCGAAAGTTGATAACTAAATAATAAAAAAATTAAAAAAAACTTCTTACATTCACGCCAATTATCTAAGCCCATGTTAATTTCATTAAGAAACTGTATCATGGAAAACTTGATAACGGATAAATATATACTTAAATACTTTTTGTTTGTAAATACATACTTAATATACATAGTTAACACTCAGACCAAGACAAATAGACATGTTCATGCACACAAATATTTGTCTTGTTCGGGAATCGAACCCGAGACCGCTGGCGCAGAAGGTGGGTAGCCTACCCCTGCGCCAAATCGGTCGTCACAAATAAATGTTACCTTACCTCTTATACTTGGCCTGTACTTTAGGCCCGCCCTCCACACAGATATAACACCTATAATCTTTATCTGTGTTTCTATCTATCTATAGTCTGTTCGCCAACAGTTGATAAGTATTACAATTTATAGTCTGTTCGCCGACAGTTGATAAATATTACCATCTATAGTCTGTTCGCCGACAGTTGATAAATATTACCATCTTAACTAAAGTCTGTTCGCCGACAGTTGATAAATATTACCATCTATAGTCTGTTCGCCGACAGTTGATAAATGTTACCTTACCTCTTATACTTGGCCTGTTGTTTAGGCCCGCCCTCCACTGCGACCACGCAACACCCGCGATGTAGAACAACAACTCCTGTCATGTGTAACTGTTGGGCGTTCACTTCCACTTTGAACTTGGCTGACGCGCACTCGAATAGGTCTTGGATCCTGGAAAGGATATGACATGAAAACCGTAAGATTCAGGTCACCGTAAGATTGTGAAACCCGTTAGTTTATAACGTGTACCTCGCGAGATTATAGACTTTCGATAAATTATGAACAGCGTCTCGCGACAGTATGTACACGGCTGCGAGCCTCGGTTAGAAATTTAAGTAAAATTTCGTTGTTATATTTTTTTTTTTAATTAATCCATAAGTTACACGACCGATTTGGCGCAGGGGTAGGCTACCCACCTTCCGCGCCAGTGGTCTCGGGTTCGATTCCCGAACAAGACAAATATTTGTGTGCATGAACATGTCTATTTTTTTTGGTCTGGGTGTTTACTATGTATATTACTAGCGGCCGCCCGCGGTTTCACCCGCGTGGTTCCCGTTCCCGTGGGAATATCGGGATAAAAAGTACATATAAACCTTCCTCTTGAATCACTCTATCTATTAAAAAAAAACGCATCAAAATCCGTTGCGTAGTTTCAAAGATTTAAGCATACAAAGGGACATAGGGAAAGAGAAAGCGACTTTGTTTTATACTATGTAGTGATAGTGATAGTGAAGTATGTATTTACAAACAAAAAGTATTTAAGTAAGTATATATTTATCCGTTATCACGTTTTCCATGATACAGTTTCTTAATGAAATTAAAATGGGCTAGATAATTGGTGTGAATGTAAGAAGTTATTTATTTATTTATTTTATTTATTATTATTAGTTGAATTGATACAAAAAAAAACACGAAAGGGTGATGGGCAAAAATATACACACCCACTTCCGCCAGAGCTTATAATAAGTTATTAGAATCTCATGACCTCTGGAATATTTTGTAAAGGTGTCATAATAAAAAATGTTTATTTTTGGTTGGTGTTATCTTATGAGTCACACTTATTAAATGGCTGGCGGAGATGAGTGTAAGTACTTTGCCCATTTTATATAGTTTTTACTTATACAGTTTGATCTCATGACCTATGCCGGCCTAGCATGACCGGCTTATAACGCGCGATATGATATGGTACGGCAAGTTGTCTTGCTTACCCCACTAAGGTGTAAGCAAGACGGCATGGCCGTATCATATCATATCACGCGTTATAAGCCGCTCATGCTAGGCCGGCTGGGATATTTTGTAAAGGTGTCATAATATAAAATATTCATTTTTGGTTGGTGTTATGAGTCACACTTATTAAATGGCTGGCGGAGATGAGTGTAAGTACTTTGCCCATTTTATATAGTTTTTACTTATACAGTTTTATCTCATGACCTCTGGGATATTTTGTAAAGGTGTCATAATATAAAATATTCATTTTTGGTTGGTGTTATGAGTCACACTTATTAAATGGCTGACGGAGATGAGTGTAAGTACTTTGCCCATTTTATATAGTTTTTACTAATACAGTTTTATCTCATGACCTCTGGGATATTTTGTAAAGGAGTCATAATATAAAATGTTCACTTTTGGTTGGTGTTATGAGTCACACTTAATAAATGGCTGGCGGAGATGAGTGTAAGTACTTTGCCCATTTTATAGTTTTTACTTATACAGTTTTATCTCATGACCTCTGGGATATTTTGTAAAGGAGTCATAATATAAAATGTTCATTTTTGGTTGGTGTTATGAGTCACACTTATTAAATGGCTGACGGAGATGAGTGTAAGTACTTTGCCCATTTTATATAGTTTTTACTTATACAGTGTTATATCATGACCTCTGGGATATTTTGTAAATGTTGTTAAATAAAATGTTCATTTTTGGTTGGTGTCATGACATGAGTCACACTTAATAAATGGCGGGCGGAGCTGGGTGTATTTTGCCCACCATCCTTTGAAAAATTCTAACCTATCACGTGTTTTACTTACAGAACTGCCGAGAGACCGCGTGTGCATACTCTCTCGTACGTACTGTTCCTAATTTATCAAAAGTTTATAATTTCACGAGGTAGATTATAAACTAACGGGTTTCACAATCTTACGGCGACATACATTTTTGTTGCTATTCCTTAAATAAATTGTATACTTCAGATAAAATTGAATTAATTGATTTAGGTAATAATGTTTGACATGACTTAAATAATTTGAATGTTTGACATTGAATTTCATTAATCTTATACTGTCTTTTTAATTATTTTAAATTCTATCATTTTTGCATGCTGTTTATTCAGCGGAACATGCTGACCTATGTAATCCATTATGACAACAGAACTTTGTAACCATGTTTCTAGCAAAATAAATATTATTCTATTCTTATTATTCTATTCTATTCTAAAGAAGCTAAACTCTTTACCTGTAAACCGAGACATGTACTCCCATAGACGTGTCTTCTCGAATTTTTCTGTCTACCTGAAAACATGAAAACCAACATGTACAGTGTACTTGCGTATTTAATTGGATAAATTGTAGATATAAACTTTTCACACGAGTTTTTTTTAAGTAAGTACTAGGTATAATATATCTCGTACTAGCATTCCGTCCGCAGCTTTGCCCGCGTGGACTACACGACGGTATCCCGCGGGAATGCGACATTTTTTCGGGATAAAAAGTAGCCTATGTTCCTCTCCAGGCTACAAAGTATCTGTGTTCCAAATTTCAGCCAAATCCGTTCAGCCGTTATGGCGTGATTGAGTAACAAACATCCAAACATCTAAACATCCAAACATCTAAACTTTCGCATTTATAATATTATAGTAGGATTAGTAGGATTAGTAGGATATATAGTAGGAAGTAGGATAGTAGGATATACGAGGGTGGATTGGAAAGTTCCTGGCCTGACTATGAAAATGAAAAGCTAGGAGTTTGATTTCTTTTTATTTTTCGACGTACTCTCCCTGGAGCTCAACGCATTTCTTCCATCTGGTTTGTAACGCTTGTTTACCAGTTTTATAAAAGATTCCTCCAACCCTTCAAAATAGTCGTTTACGGCGCCTTTCACCTCTTCATTCGTTGAAAACTTCTGATCTCCCAAGTGTTTTTTCAAATTTGGGAAGAGATGGAAGTCAGAGGGTGCCAAATCAGGCGAATAGGGCGGATGAGGTAATAATTCGTAGCGACAGTCACGAATGGTGGCCATGGATTCAAGCGACGTGTGAACACGCGCGTTATCCTGGAGAAACAACACTCCTTTCCGCAGCAAACCTGGTCGTTTCACTTTGATTACTTGTCGTAAACGACGTAGCAGGTTACAGTAGTAAACTGAGTTTATCGTATGTCCTTTTTCCAAGTAATCCACCAGAAGAACACCCTTAGAATCCCAAAATACCGAAGCCATAACTTTATTTGCGGACAAAATTGTCTTCGCCTTTTTTGGTGTAGGGGATCCCGAACTTTTCCATTGTTTCGATTGCTGCTTAGACTCTAGAGTACAGTGCTGAACCCATGTTTCAGCCATGGTAACCAATCTCTCATGAAACTCTTCGGGATCAGCCTCATACAACTCTAAAGAGTCGCGTGACATCGTTAATCGTGTGCGTTTTTGTTCGACTGAAAGCAGTTTTGGAACCCATCTCGCCGACACCTTGTGAAACTTCAGTTCCTTGACTATAATATTTTGTGCACGTTCATAAGAGATGCCCACAATCTCTGCTAGCTCCCTGATCTTCAATCTGCGGTCACCCAAAATTAAATCACAAATTATCCCGACGTTTTCTGAATTGGTTGATGTTAAAGGGCGGCCACTGGGAGGGTCATCTTCAATGCTGTGGCGCCCACGTTTAAAGTCAGCTACCCAGTTTTTGATCGTTGAATATGATGGGCCAGATTCCCCTAATGTTGCTACCATATCTTCGTAGATTTCTTTTGGAGTCAACCCCTTCTTAGGCAAATACTTAATGACCGAACGTGCTCAATTTTTTCCATTTTGAAATTTTTCAAAAACCAGACTCGTTTAAAACCGTACAAAATCTGAACCACTCACAGTACAGACATGACAATTCGTACAATGACAGCTGAAGAATGTACCTATGTAATGATGTTAGTTAGCAAAAAGATTTGTAACTCCTTCTAGGTCAGGCCAGAAACTTTTCAACCCGCCCTCGTATAAGTAGAGGTAGAAAGTAGAAGTAGATATAAGTAGATTAGAAGGATAGATGACCCCGCGAACTTCGTACCGCCTAAATCGACAACAGCGCTACCTACCGGGTCCAATTGTGTTTTCAAACCATCCAGGAACCTATTGAAATATACATACAAAATTTCAACCAAATCGGTCCAGCCGTTTTGGAGGTATTAGGTGATAAACACAAGTGCAGAATAATATATTTGTAAGGAGAATAATGCTGCTGCGGTCGGGTTTTAACGAGCGATTACACGTTTTTTTAGTAGCAGGTTAAATATATCTTGTAAAATATAATACCTTCTCCCTCTTCTGCTCTTTAGTGAGCGCCCTGGCTTTGTTCGCCTCCAAATGAGTCTTCTGCCTCTTGGCGATTTGCTCGCGGACTTTTGCCTCGATGGCCGTCGGGTCTTGCACCGCTTCCGTGCCGAGGGCGCGCATCAGGTTCGATATCCTGGTGAAAGAAAAATTATCATAAATAAATAATACCGTATAGGAAAAATGTGATAGTAAAAAACCACGAGCCCTATAAGTAGCTTTCAGGCGGGATTCGAACCCGCGCCTCCGGGAATCCGGCCCGATGCTCTGACCAACTAAGCTACCGAAAGGCTTACACGACTCGTCGAATTTTGCTATCACTTGTTACGCTGTAGGCCAGCGTTGCTTCATCAATGTGAGGAAACCCTCGCATCCGAAAGAAACATTTTTACAAATGTTTAACAATCGATTAAGATGAAACAGCCATATTGAGATTTTATATTATTTTTATGCATTCACAATGCAATTTTGTAAATATAGGAAAAATGTGATAGTAAAAAACCACGAGCCCTATAAGCGCGGGTTCGAATCCCGCCTGAAAGCTACTTATAGGGCTCGTGGTTTTTTACTATCACATTTTTCCTATACTTACAAAATTGCATTGTGAATGCATAAAAATAATATAAAATCTAAATAATACCGTTCATCATTTCAGCCGTAGGACGCCCACTGCTGGGCATAGGCCTCCCCCAAGGATCTCCACAACGATTGGTCCTGCGCTGCCCGCATCCAGCGGCTTCCCGCGATCTTGACTAGATCGTCGGTCCACCTTGTAGGGGGCCAACCACGGAACGTCGTTCGGCACGCGGTCGCCATTCGAGAACCTTTCCGCCCCAACGGCCATCGGTTCTCCGCGCTATGTGTCCCGCCCACTGCCACTTCAACTGAGCAATCCTTCGAGCGATGTCGGTCGTTTTAGTTCTCCTGCGGATCTCATCATTTTTGATTCGATCGAGCAGGTAAATACCAAGCATCGCTCTCTCCATTGCTCGCTGGGTGAATAATACCGTTAGCACAGAATAAATAAAAGTACACTGGTACAGAAACTTCACTCCGCTAAACCATTTAAATAAATAGCAACTCTAATTACAACGCAATAAAGTCAGCTTGTACGGCGCTAATTACGAACGGCCACACGTTGCATCTCTTTCTATCGCATATATAGGTGCGGGCGAGAGTAGCGCGCAAGTACATCGAGTGACAGACGCCTGCCGTTAGTTGGTTACAGGACTTGTAAGTCCGCCTGGCTAGCTACCACCATCTTATCTAAGTCTGACGCCATAACAACGATGTTTTCAGCATTGTCGTGTTCCGGCAGTTAGAGATAAGATAGCCAGTTCCTCAGTGATTGAGGATTCCGGGAGTAGTGCGCTTTCATCTTCAGCCTTATCAACCAGTGCTACCCCGTTGTGTATAAAAAAAGGAAGATTTCGTATTAGAAAGAGACAGCTGCTATAGTCCAAATTAAACAGCTCATAATTAGCTTGTTTTAAAAGAGATTCAATTTTTTTTCACATTTGTTAATCTTGAATGTTATTTATTTTAACTTCATCATTAAATATCTACATTTCAACAACATTATCCCTGACAATTTTTCCATACAGTAGGTTGTCTGGAAGAGATCGCTCTGATCAATAAAAGATAAATGTATGAAATTATGTAAAATGCTGACATCATTATTATTATTGTATTTAATCTCTTGTATTTTATTTATTTTTATTTATTAAAAATTTACAAGGTGTACTTAAAAATATAAATTATCTTGAAGCAGTGTGACAAAAACCAGAATTAGTTTGTCCGCACAAAAATGGACTGTTGTGTCTGAAATTAATGTTTGAATTGAATTGATAAGACCGCTTTTGTACTGTTTTATGTTATAGTGGTGTTATATTAAAGTGTTAATTAATAATAAAAGAAGTGAAACATCCTATTAAAACGTCTTTTTGTTCATTTACATTTATTAGTTCTGTGCTCTCAATCCTCACCTTAGTTTTGGTTCAGGAGGAGCCTCAAGTCCTAATCGGACCTTTTCCTGTTCCTCCTTCCACGCTTCTCTCCTGCTCTGGCGACGGAGCTTCTTCCTCTCTTTCTTCGTGAGGAACACTGGCATGTACGTGGGTTTGAGGGGTTCGGCTGTGGATAAAGAGAGGGAAGTTATAGTATATTTTATAACGAGGGACTAAACGAAGCCATTATATACCAGAGGTGGTTGTTAGTCAATGAAACCGAGGAGGATATATTAAGATGGCGTTTAGTCTCGAGGTGCAAATTGTACTTTTCACTTTGAGTGCGTAAAAAATTGTCTATTTATTACAAAAAGTAGTTACAAAAGTAATTTTTTTAAATAAGGTTAAGCGATACTTCACGCCAGGACAGCTTTTGACTCTTTACAAAGCGCAAGTCCGGTCATGCATGGAGTATTGCTCTCACCTCTGGGATGGTTCGGCTAAGTACCAGTTAACTGCACTCGACTCAGTGGAACGCAGGGCCAGAAAATTAATTGGAGACGATTAGCTGGTTAAAACCAAGCTCCATAGTCTTACCCATCGACGTAAAGTGGCTTGCTTGTCGGTATTTTACAGGCTGTACTTCGAGCGCTTCTGAGCTGCATGAGCTCATTCCGCCATCCCCGTTCTACCATCGAGAATCTAGGCGCACTGCAGGCTATCATCCTTACTTGGTTAACATTCCGCGGATGCGTACCAAGCGCTTTTCTTGTTCCTTTGTGATGCGCACCGCCAAGGAATGGAATACCCTGCCTGCGTCTGTTTTCCGAATGACTACAACCCTGTTATTTTTAAAGCTAGAGTGAATAGGCTGCTTCTGGGTCAGCTCGCCCCATCTTAGGCTTCTTCTCAACCCTAAGGTTCAGTATGAAGCCAAGAGCTAGCCCATACTATATAAAAAAAAAAATACTTAAGTAATAAATTTTGAAATACGGTATTTTACTGATTTTTTTTTATTTCTTTAAAATGTTTTTCGAAATATTAGCTACACAAAACAAGTTTTCATTTTGAATTATCTTGAATATTTTCAAAGATATAGGACTTCAAACTTTATAATTAGACAAGGACAGGACGCTATCTTAGTGACGTCAGTGAGTTAGTAGCGTCATAGTCACGCCATAGAAGATTTCGTTTTAGAAAGAGACAGCTTTAGTCAAAATCAAACAGACTATAATTCTTTTATTATAAAACAGATTCAAATTATTTTTTCACATTTGGTATTCTTAGGTCCGGTTGCTCGAAGCTTGGTTAGGGTTAAATTATGGTTAAAGTAAAATTAACCGGCGGTCAAATTTAAAAAGCGTTGTTGAAGCAGCGGTTACTTTAACGAGCAGTCAAATTACAGATTTAACGGCGGTCAAAATAACCGACAGGGTGGGGGTGGTTTAAATTTTGCCATTAGTAATTAAGGGAAGGTTAATAAAATAGTACAGACAACACTTTTAACCCTAAAATAACAAATGTATTTTTCTTTTACCGATGTCAAAATTGACATCAGTTAAATTTTAACTTTTGTCAATTTTGACAAAAGTTAAATGTACGAGCAACCGGACCTTAATTGCAATATTTTTTAACGTCATCATTAAATATCTACATTTCAACAACAGTAAAATACCCTATTTTCGCGGTCAGTAGTAGTAGTAGTAGTAGTAAAAACTTCGCCCTATTGGCTGCTGTAGACGGCTAGAGTAAACGATAGATTACTAAACTTTCTATACTAATGTAGTATTGATTGAGTACTCTACCGCTCTACTCTACCGTTTACACATTACATACTACATTTAGCCATACTGCCAATTCTTGAGTATTATTAATTTACTAGCTGACCCAGCGCGACTTCGTTCCCGTGGCCCTACCCCCTACTCCACCCTACCACTACCCCTACCCTACCCTACCCTATCTTTACCCTACTTCTACTCTACCCCTACTTATCCCACCTTCCCCTATTTTCTCACCGTTAGAACCTTCCTTGGACTTCCACGAACATTTCAAGACCAAAATTAGCCAAATCGGTCCAGCCGTTCACGCGTGATGGTGTGACCAAGGGAAATAGGGATTCATTTTTATATTCAAAAGTAAACAATCAAATATTCTTTATTATGAGCAGATAAAAATATAATGTTGAAGTTTCATAAACGATCTTGATTATTTTGTGGCTAGAAACACGATATTCGTATCGTAACTCGACAATAAAATAATAAAATATATTTTTTTTTATTATTTTTATATATTTTTGGTTTTATACTTAGATTATTAATCTCTAATTCACGAATAATATACAGGGTAAATTTTTAATCAGTGCACAAATTTTTAAGATCGACTCAGAATCGGTAAGTTAACAACTTTCTCCTAGAAACATAGGTCGAAATATGACAAAAAATTTTTGACTCTTCATACAAATCGGACTGATCACGTGATCGATTTAGTATGGGAAGTCCAAAAATTTTTGTCGTATTTCGACCCATGTTTCTAGGAGAAAGTTGTTCACTTACCGATTCCGAGTTGATCCTAAAAATTTGTGCACTGGTCAAAATTTTTTCCTGTATAGAAAAATAGGTAATGACATATTGTAGACTATTCTCAGGCTACTTTTTCAAAAAGTGAATTTATGCTCAAAATAAAAACAAAAACATTGAAAAAATGAAAAAGTGAGGTTATTTTCATTACTCTTCTCTCTACTCAAGACAGTTTTTGGAAGATCCTGCCCTTAACGTGCCTTACGAAGCACGGAGGAGCTCGAGATAAAACATTTTGATCACCCACCCCGTGACCGACCATTGCGAACGTTGCTTAGCTTCAACAATCGCAGGCCGAGCGCGCTCACTGCGCCACGGGCTTTAAAACTTAATTATCTTGAAGCAAACTATAAATATACGGAATACTAAGAAGCGATAACCTTTACAATAACAAGTCTGACGTATAATGAAAGCGCCGCGGGTTTACTTGGGACGAGAAAAGTTAATTTGATAAATTATAATAGTCGAGTAAAACTTTAAATTAATTACACTCCATTCGCGAAGCAAAAGATTTTAGTAAACAATCTTGATATGTCTCTTTATACAAGAAATGCATTTAAAAATAAGGAAGATGTATTTTTACATAGTACATTATCCACTTACGGCCGATTTCAATAATCTATCTTCAGTAAGAGATAGGCCTACTATGGATCTGAAATGTTTTTGTATGGAGTAGGTTGTAATTAAAGCAGTTCGGGTGATAATTTAGAATAACATAAATGAATATTTGAAAAACCGGAAATCAGAATAATCCCTCATATTAACTACGTACTTGTTGGTTAATTAATCAATAAAGCATAATGGCACTCCGAGTGATATTTAATCGTGATAGAAAAAACGTCGTAATATGCAGAATATTGTTCTTACGCCAGGGATTACTCGCGTATCATAATCTAAATGGTATCCATAGATAAATAAATAAATAAATAAATAAATAAATAAATAACTTCTTACAAGATAAAATTATAATATTCACCTAAAGTGCCTTTTTTGTCTTATAATTAATAAACGAAACGGCCAAAACACAACTTTACTCACGAACGCACACCAGTACCTACCTACAAAATCACGATGAGTGCTAGAAAATGGCATTACAATTATTTAAAAATAAATTTCTTACGGCCGGTTTCCGAAAAGCCAATTAAAATTAAAATTACCTAATTCCTAATTAATCTCCAATTAATTGTAGTTTGGGTTTCTGAAAGAAAAATGTGACAGACTGTCAACAGTCTGTTAACAGTCTGTCAGTGCCCATACAAATCCAAGAAACTTGTATGTTGTTGTAGTATGGAAGCCACACCCTGAAATAAAAACTGAGGATGAAAAATTTGACATTTTCTTTTTGTTGGGGGGCCCTTTATCTCTTTCTAAGTCACAATAAACAATAGAGGTCAGTGTTCTAAGTACACAGAAAGAGGGTGTCCGCAATTTATTTTCAGACCGGACTTTGTTGGGCACTTTGGTAGGGGGTGTCGGTCGGGCGGGAACTCAATATACAAAATAAATATCAACAACGACGGGTTCCTTTTTTTTATAGTGAGGGCAAATACTGTCCTTACGTATACCACACAGCATGTTTGACTCGGTCAGACACAGGGCCTGTCCCTCGCCGCGCCCAGCCCTCCCACCAAGCCTAATAGGCTTCGCGTCAGGGCTGGGCGGTTCTAACCCCTGCTCCGGTCCCCTACCGAGCTCGAAATTTTGAGAGAAGGCAGGACAGAGAGAGGGAGCCTCCTCACAATCTCTCCATGAGGTTACCCACTCAAGGTGGGCTGACCAGATGGGGCGAGTCGTCAAATTTTAAAAATGACCTTCACATAATAGTAAGTTTACTTTGCATCATAATACAGAATACCGCTTAAATTAAGTACAATTTTGTTAAATTAAAAGGAAGTACTTACTAGAAATTAATTAATTAATTCATCCATTGTAAGAATCTTGCTTGTTAAAATAGCGAATAGACACACAGACGCACACATCATTACCTCTTAACTTAATGAGGTCATCGATTCAGACTACACTATCTTTAATAAACTAAACATTGGAACTTGAAAAAAAAATTGAACGCACTACTCGGAAAAACATCTTTTGACTATCACATAACTAGAAAAACCTATTCGTAAAGTGAACTCAGTGATTATAAATTACAAATTATAAGTGACATAAAACACACTAAGAGTGATTATAAGTGAGTGTTCATTGAAAATAGATCAAAATGATTGTACCTGTGTTTCTAGTGGTAGGAATCGTAAATCTCATAGCCGTCAATTTAAATTATAATATAAATCCTCAGAAAACCCATGACTTGGATATTAGAGTGAGAAGGCAAATAGACTATCCTACTTCGATAGAATTGGAAAGAGACAACGAATTGGATATACCTGTAGCAGAGAATAATATTTTACTGGATAAATTAACGAGAAAGAAAGATCGAATAAAAACTAAAAGAGATTTAAGTTACTCATATGGAAATAACGGAATTGAAGATACGGAGAATTTAAATAAGGAAAAGAAAACTATAATACAAAAAGGTTATTATTTGCTTATTGCAGCTATTTCACCAAAAAGAAGAAGCAGGAAGCTAAGCGTGGTGAACAAAAACTATATTAACGAAAATGGATACAACGGAAACCAAAATAACGGAGTTTATAATAACTTTCAGACTCAAACAAGTTACAATAACAACTCTTATACCGGATTTGACAATTCAATTTACTTTGTTCACCAGAACGGTACAACTTCATTTAGAAATGGACAGTATAAGAATACAAATACAGGTCCAAATAGCTTGCCAATGCAACAACCATACAACAGACTGATTAATAACTACACATCTACAATTAACGGAGTTTCTAATACGTTTTCACCATATAATAGAACTCTAAACATGCCTTATCCATATAACGGAATTTATAATCGAACTACACCGATAAGTTACAACGATTTGAACATGTATAGATTTTATAACCAAGCGCCATACCCTCAGAACAACGTAAATAATAATCCGACATCATATGATGGTAATTATAAGCCAGCGCTGCCGAATAACGGATATAACCCAGTGACTTCAAACCCCTATAACGGGAATTATAATCCATATCCATATAACGGTAATTATAATCTACCTTCTCCATATAGCGGAAATTGGAATCCTCAAAATAATACTAACTACAATATACCAAATCCATACAGTGGGTTCAATGGAGTGACTCCAAATTACGGAAATTACAATCCTGTGATTCCTTCTAATGGAAATAACAATATGCCAACTCAAAATAGCGGATTTAACAACCAGCTGCCTCCAAATAACGGATTCTACAATAAGCCTCCTCAAAATAACGGATTTTACAACCAACCATCTCCAAATAACGGAAACTTCCCATCATTAACTCCGAACTACGGAAACGGAACTTCGGTTTTCCGTGACACCCATAATAGAACGACAACAGAAAGAGTCGTAGCACAGACTTGTATACTGTGCTCTACATTCAACTGCCCAAAGGGACAGAGTTGGAGAGGATTTCGTTGTGCAAACGATTCTGATTATGATTATTAAATGTTTAGTCTGATAGTTGAGAGTTGATACATAATATTACGATACGACACCGAACAGCGTTACTGTCGCTTAATTATTGCAAACTGTATGGCGGCCGTCGCTTATTTCTCCCTTTCGTCGTGTTTTGTGGTAAGAGGCACGCAGTTGTTATGCTGATATTACACGGTTCAACCAAATTGATTCATTTTGGCTAAAAGGCGTAGAAGTGAAAGATACTGCTGTTTACACGTATCTTAAAAGTGAACTATCTAAATTATAAAGAGAATCAATCAATTAGCATTGCTTTGGCATTGCTTGAAAAATTCTACCAATCAGGTAGCACAATAAAAATGAACATCTAGTGAATCATTCAATTCTTATGTTTACACGTTCAACTTTCGTTCGATTTCATTGAACGTTGGACGCAAAAGTGAAAATATTGAGCAAGCTCAATTCTTTCAACGCAATTGAATGTGGTTGAACATTGCCATTGAATGATTCACTTGTACGTTTAAATTGTTCAATTTGGTTGCTTCAACCAAATTGAAAAGCAGAAGTGAACCGTGTAATACCGCCATTATGGCGATACTCGGAAAAATTATGCTAAAGCGAGATAGCAATGAGAAAGCGACGCGCGCGGGAGCGAGACCGATTTTGCCGATTACGCAAAAAAACACAAAATCACTTCGTATTCAAAAACTATAGCGATTTTGAAAAAATGCTTCTATACGATCCTAAATATTATTGGTGTCCACTAATTAAACCAATTTTCAATAGTATATGTATCCGCATTTAAGAATAATCTTGATATTTCTTATTTTTAGAGGTATTTTCGAAAATAAAAAGTGTCGAGCCAAAATCATTAAATCGTGTTTCTGAAACTATAGGTACGATTCTAGATAAAGGTATGAAGAATTATATATCTTATTACCAGATTTATAACAACTCTAACCTTCCTATAGTTTTATATCAAAGAAAGAGTCCATACTTTTTCCGAGTAGCGCCTTATCGACCGCGGCCCAAACGGGCGAGTGGACGCGGCGGCAATCTGTCCGTCTGTCTGTCACCAGGCTGTATCTCATGAACCGTGATAGCTAGACAGTTGAAATATTCACAGATGATGTATTTCTGTTGCCGCTATATCAACAAATACTAATAACATAATAAAATCAATATTTAAGTGGGGCTCCCATACAACAAACGTGAATTTTTTGCTGTTTTTTCTCGTTGCTTGTCGTTGATGATACGGCAGGCTTATTACCAAAACAAACAACCAGTTGCTAATTGTACAATTGCAACGCGACTGCTACTAGTTGCGATTGGTTTGCAAGCGGTACAATACGGTACGGTACCTTTCATGCAATTTTAGTTTACAAATCGCTCGCTTGTGGCGCTATCGTAGCGATCTACGTTCCGTAATACGAATATGTGTTTTGGGAGCGATTAATTGTTAATTGTCGCGATTGCAACTGTCACTTTAAGATCGGTAATAAGCCTGCCGAATACGGAACCCTTCGTGCGCAAGTTCGACTCGCACTTGGCCGGTTTTTCTTTTAGTCAAGAAACCCTGACTTCATCGACTCTCGGCGAACAGAGTATAATTAATGTAATTTTAAGTTAAACATAAGCTATTGATAAACAGATATTTTGTAACTTGTACAAGCTGTGAATGATATACGTGCACGATTTGGCAATTTGTGATGCTGTATACGCCTATTATTATGCCCGAGCTTCACCTGCGTCTAATGCCATTAATTAGCGCGCTATTTGATATAATACGCAGGTGTAGCCGGGTCTTAGTGCACTAATTTGATACAATTAGCGCGCTAAGACGCAGGTGAAGCCCCAGCATTAGTGTTCACATGAGATACTTTCAAGGTTGTATTTTCTTTTTGTTTGTCTTTAATGTGTCCGCTGTTGGTGTGCCTTATCCAAATAAATATTCAAACTCATCACCTCGATCTCGAAAGATCTGGAAAGATCAGTATGAAACGCATTGCGAGATCCTTCCAGATCATACCGTGATCGGGAGATGAGTATAACCAGGGATAGGAATTTTTGCGGTCATGACGGACTCAGGAGTCAGTATTTAAAATATTTAATTAAAAGTTTAAAACTAAGGCCTCATTTCCACCTGCAAGTAAACTTCTGCGATAAATGTCCGACAGTCTGTCCCATCTCAACTTGCAAGTGTAAACTACGTAGTTTACACTTGCAAGTTGCTGCAAAATGCAAAAAAATATTAAGTAACAAATTGGCTGTTTCGTACTTTAGATCTTAATATGAGATCTGGCTAGTTATTAAAATACTAAATAAAGCGAATATTACGAAAAAAAAACACGAAAGTTAAAGATAAGTTTTAGTTTTTTCACAGAAAAACGTTAAGATCTATAAAATTTAATTAAAACAATATTAAGAACCCTTATTAATTAGCATAATTTTAATAACAATTCAAAAAATGAATTAAAGAGGAAATTAATTATCACCCGAGTACGGCCCTGGATGACCGCAAAAATTCCGATCCCTGGTCATAACTCACGTTTCGTCTTTTGGAACACTGGTAGCATTAAAGGTACGCGTCCATTGACCCACGCCGGACGCACTGCACGCACGGCACGCAACGGATTGTAGTGATGTGTCAAATCGAGTTGAATTCGATCTAACTCAAATTTAGATTGGCGCGGAAAACGAACGAATCAAGCGATTACGAGACTACGGCACTTTAATTTTTTAAAGTAAAATCGCTCTTATTACCACCGCATTAAGATGGCGTAGCGCTGTCTCGCACCTAAAATTGGGTAATAAAAATCACTAAGTTTCATCCAGACTCGTGTTAAGTGAATTTTAACTTCAGTTAATTCGAGTACCATAACTGTGAAGATAGTGGACGCAGCGCTATGTGAACTCATACAAAGCAAACTAAAATCCGTTGCGTGTCGTGTGTGCGGTGCGTCCGGCGCAGGCCAATGGACGCGTACCTTTATTCTGTGCCTAAAGCTAACGGAAGCGCGGATCGCCGAAAGAATGTTTCGTGTTAAAAGATAGTATCATCGATTTATAACTTAACACTGCCTGATTTGTTTTAGTGTCCATGTAAATGTAAATTTTTTTTGCTTATATTGAAATAAAAAAAAATACTTATTGAATTTTATTCTATTAAATTAAAACGTGCGTCGTGTCACTCTATCATATTCAGTATTCTGTAGTGGTAGCGGGCACTCGCAACATTTGTCTTTGCAACTAATTAGTCTCAATAGGATTTTTACTGATTTAACCGCCTTTGTGGTCTAGTGGTACACACCACCGGTATCAGAGCCGGTCCCGGGCTCGACTCCCAGTTGGGGTCTAAGTCTGACGCCATAACAACGATGTTTTCAGCATCGTTGTTTTCCGGCAGTTAGAGATAAGATAGCCAGTTCCTCAGCGATTGAGAATTCCGGGAGTAGTGCGCTTCCACCTTCAGCCTTATCATTCCTTAACATCTGGTATGATAAAGGATAAGTGCTACAGTTGTGGATAAAAAAACTTAGTAAAATATTAGCTACACAAAACATGTTATTATTATTTTAATTTTTAGTTTTTTGCATTCACAATGCAATTTTTATTACTGAAAAATGGAAAATGAAGTATTTATAAAAAAAATCGACCCGTCTCACAATCAGCTCCGATGGGACTGTGTGACAAGTGTTTTAAATGTCAAGTTTTTTAAGTGTCAAGTGTCTTAAGTGTCAAGTGTCTTAAGCGTCAAGTGTCTTAAGTGTCAAGTGTTTAAGTGTCAAGTGTCTTAAGTGTCAAGTGTATTAAGTGCCAAGCGTATTAAGTGTCAAGTGTCTTAAGTGTCAAGTGCCTTAAGTGCCAAGTGTCTTAAGTGTCAAGTGTCTAAAGTGTCAAGTGTATTAAGTGTCTAAAGTGTCAAGTGTCTAAAATCCCGTTATTTTTAAGTACTCACTGGGCGGCCTCAGCTGCTGCGGGTGTTCCACCAGATTGGTGACTGCAGCCAGATTGAGGTTGTCTACGATGTCATCGTCTCCTACATTGCACGCTACGACGCGCGATCACGTATCGCTGACTATGGGGGTCTAGTGCCATGTATCTTAAGACAATGTGCCAAGTGGCTTAAGTGTCAAGAGTCTTAAGTGTCAAGTGTCCTAAGTGTCAAGTGTCTTAAGTGTCAAGCGTCTTAAGTGTCAAGCGTCTTAAGTGTCAAGTGTCTAAAGTGTAAAGTGTCTAAAGTTTAAAGTGTCTTAAGTGTAAAGTGTCTTAAGTGGCAAGTGTCTTAAGTATCAAGTGTCTTAAGTGTCAAGTATCTTAAGTGTCTAAAGTGTGAAGTGGCTAAAATCATGTTATTTTTAAGTAGCAAGTGTCTTAAGTGTCAAGTGTCTAAAGTGTGAAGTGTCTAAAATCATGTTATTTTTTTAAGTATCAAGTGTCTTAAGTGTCAAGTGTCTTAAGTGTCTAAAGTGTGAAGTGTCTAAAATCATGTTATTTTTTAAGTACTCACTGGGCGGCCTCAGCTGTTGCGGGTGTTCCACCAAATTGGTGACTGCAGCCAGATTGAGGTTGTCTACGATGTCATCGTCTCCGACGTTGCACGCTGCGACGCGCGATCACGTATCGCTGCGGCTATTGGAGGTCTAGGGCCATGTATCTTAAGTGTCAAGTGTTTTAAGTGACAAGTGTCTTAAGTGTCAAGTGTCTTAAGTGTCAATTGTCTTAAGTGTCAAGTGTCTCAAGTGTCAAGTGTCTTAAGTGTCAAGTGTCTTAAGAGTCAAGTGTCTTAAGAGACAAGTGTATTAAGTGTCAAGTGTCTTAAGTTTCAAGTGTCTTAAGTGTCACGTATCTTAAGTGTCTAAAGTGTCAAGTGTCTAAAATCATGTTAATTTTTAAGTACTCACTGGGCGGCCTCAGCTGCTACGGGTGTTCTACCAAATTGGTGACTGCAGCCAGATTGAGGTTGTCTACGATGTCATCGTCTCCTACATTGCACGCTAAGACGCGCGATAACGTATCGCTGCGACTATGGGGGTCTAGTGCCATGTATCTTAAGACAATGTGCCAAGTGGCTCAAGTGTCAAGAGTCTTAAGTGTCAAGTGTCCTAAGTGTCAAGTGTATTAAGTGTCAAGTGTCTTAAGTGTCAAGCGTCTTAAGTGTCAAGCGTCTTAATCGTCAAGCGTCTTAAGTGTCAAGTGTCTAAAGTGTAAAGTGTCTTAAGTGTAAAGTGTCTTAAGTGTAAAGTGTCTTAAGTGTAAAGTGTCTTAAGTGGCAAGTGTCTTAAGTATCAAGTGTCTTAAGTGTCTAAAGTGTGAAGTGGCTAAAATCATGTTATTTTTAAGTAGCAAGTGTCTTAAGTGTCAAGTGTCTAAAGTGTGAAGTGTCTAAAATCATGTTATTTTTTTAAGTATCAAGTGTCTTAAGTGTCAAGTGTCTTAAGTGTCTAAAGTGTGAAGTGTCTAAAATCATGTTATTTTTTAAGTACTCACTGGGTGGCCTCAGCTGCTGTGGGTGTTCTACCAAATTGGTGACTGCAGCCAGATTGAGGTTGTCTACGATGTCATCGTCTCCGACGTTGCACGCTGCGACGCGTTGCAAGTCGCTGCGACTGTCGTCGGTGTTGGGCCGCTTCGCTTCTCGCTCTTCGGGGGTCATTAGGATGACGCTGTCCCACCTAGAATAGAGGTGCAGAGTGAGACAGACGCCTCTGTGGTCTAGCTGTGGTACAGTTACGAGCATTAATATGTATACATACTGTAATGCTTTCTCTTTGGAAATTATGAAAATTTCACTGACCGTGCTGGGAGGGGAATAATACAAAAAAAACAACTTCAGTTTTAAATGGACATCTTATGATATAATGTTCTTTACTATTTTTCTCTTATTTTGATATAACCATCACCACAGCTGTTAGTTAACTAAAACTAATAAACCCTTATAACTACCTAAACCTACATATAGGTGCCTGCCCGCAAAGATATCAGGAAAGTACTTATATTGGTTTCTTATTGTTCATATTTATTTTCTTTATCGTTGCCTCAACGGCTTCGTTCTGCCTTTGTCGAACACAACACTAACGGGCTGAAAGAGCCAGTAATCGACTCCTGCTTCCCACTTCTTGCTATGTGTCGGGGTTAGTTTGTAAAACAATTGAGGTCACGACGCACCAACCTCGACAAATTTTCTTCCTTGGGGTCGTCGTTCCTGGCCCAAAGTCATGGACCCAACGGTTGATTAAACTATGGCCGATTCTCTAGTCTGCCGCCAGTGAGATTCTCCGATCAACCCCTCTTCCAGCTCGGTACAGGGGATATTTCTTAGTATCTTTTTTTTTTGGGATTACACCATGTCCTAAATTTTAGCGTAATAAATAACGCTTGCAAAATATTATCCTGAAATTAGTAAAACAAATACCAATCATCTCAGAGTAGTTAGATTTTCCACCCACTGGCATCTGTCAAGAAACGTCACAGATGACTTACGCCCGCCTTCAAGTTGGTTGAAGTTTGCCCAACGAATTGGCCCACATGGACTGGAGGCTTCAGGCATCTATGATACGCATTACTTAACTACTTAAATGCCACCCCACGATCTAGATCCATACTTCCTACGAACCCTCTCTAAAGCGAGGCGCCCACCGTCTGCAATTTCTTTATATGCAAGTCGCTGGTAGAAGTTCGTGGAGACTATCCATAGTCCCCCGCGCTTGTTTCCCGGGCGACCTGTAGCCAGTGAACACTTCGCTTCAGAGGCGCCAACAATATTACGGTTCCACGAAAATTAGTACTATTTAGCTATTAAGATACCAACATTACGAGCCGAGCCCTTACTTATTATTTATTTCTTTATTTTTAATCCGAGGACACCCTTCACGCCCTCAAGGGCTTCTAAATCGCTATTATGCGACTACCCAAATATATATTTATATATATATATATATAAGTTAATGACGCGAAATTCGAAAACCATCGACCCGAAGGGCACCGGATATCCTACATATAATGAGACACGAATGGCAGACCACGATGACAGTGACACCTGTCAAAGCTTTGCAGCCACAACTTGTCAAAAGACAAAACACACGCTACAATACAACACACACACACACATTGTCATCATTGTCACATTGAAGCGTTCTGAAAGAAAACTATGGCGGTTATCACACTGCATCGGATATCGTTCCGGTTTGCGGTAGTGCGGTTCTTAACTTTGGCTGTAGAATCATGATTTGCATACAAAACCCGCAGTGTATATCACACTCACGCCGCATCGCCGTCGACCGGAACGGGATGCGGCGGCAGAGTGATAGAGGCCTATCGTCACAGAAGTCGTTCAAAATTATATTATACTAGAGGATCCTCGCGGTTTCACCCACGTGGTACCCGTTCCCGTGGGAATATCGGAATAAAATATAGCCTATGTCACTCGGGAAGAATGTAGCTTTCTAATGGTGAAAGAATTTTCTAAATCGGTCCAGTAGTTTCGGAGCCTATTCGATGCAAACAAACAAACAAACAATCAAATCTTTCCTCTTTATAATATTAGTATAGATTAATATAGATATAGACTAGCTTTCCGCCTGGAGTACACGACGTTATCCCGCGGGAATGTGATATTTTTTCGGGATAAAAAGTAGCCTATGTTCCTCTCCAGGCTACAAAGTATCTGTGTCCTAAATTTCAGCCAAAACCGTTCAGCTGTTTTGGCGTGATTGAGTAACAAACATCCAAACATCTAAACTTTCATATTTATAATATTGTAGGATTATTTATTCACACTACCGGCATAGACCCAGAGGGCTCGGGTTTTATTCCCAGTGGGGGTTCACATTGTATTCGGTTTGGTTGGTGTGCTTGTTCAAAGTCCGCCTGGCTAGTCACCAGCATCTTATCTTACTAAGTCTGACGCCATAACAACGATGTTTTCAGCATTGTTATGTTCCGGCAGTTAGAGATATGATAGCCAGTTCCTCAATAATTGAGGATTCCGAGAGTAAACATCAGGTGTAATGAGGGCTAAGTGTTACCCCGTTGAAAATCAGCGTCGGCTTTATTGCTGACTCAATGCTAAACTGGACACCCATTTGGTACTGACGTGGGAGTGGAACACTGGTTACGTTTTGTGTTAATTATAAGTTTTCACTATTATTTTATGTACCTACCTGCTGTTTGTTCTTGCTATGTAATGTTTATCGCAATGTCCTATGCCTGGTACCAAATAAAACATTTTGTATTTGTATTTGTATTTGTATTCGTTGTGGATTAAATAATGATACACAATCCTAATGAAAATCATCATCAGATATTTTAATGTTTCCACTGTTAACACAGTATTGGTTGTACAAAGCATTTTTTTTTTTTATAAATTTGTAGAGATGCAAAAGTTACTCATCTATGAGACGCTAAAGTGAGCACGTTTGTATTAAAAAAGCCCAGTGGCCCCTACTGTTTTGAGTAACCTCAAACCAAATGCTCCCAATTGACCTCTAGTGATCAAATGGGAATTATGCTCCCAATTGACCTCTAGTGATCAAATGGGAATTTTTTAGTCTCAACTGACCACTGGTGGTGAAATTTGGGGTGGTTAGATGGTCCGGAGGGGACTCACCACTCGATGTCTGGCACCCTGTCCGCGTCTGAGGGCCTACTCTGAAACGCAAAACCCGAAACTTCGTTATACCCGTCCCTCGCACGCTCGAGTCATGACAGAATCGAGTGATAGGGACGGGGCTAACCGAAGTTTCGGATGTGCGTTTCAGAGTACGGTCCCTGGCGCGTCCGACGCCAGTAACGCCAGCTTACCTGAAGGGCGTGCTTTTTAAGATATATGGGCTGGAAGTTTCGCCCTCTAGAAATTTCTAGAACACTCTAGAACATTCGAGAGCTTTCCACAACATTCTGGAATGTTCGGGAACATCCCAAATCGTGGTGAAACATTTCAGAACACTCTCGATTGTTGTGGAAAGCTCTCGAATGCTCACGAATGTTCTAGAGTGTTCTAGAAATTTCTAGAGGGCGAAACTTCCAGCCCTTATATCTTAAAAAGCACGCCCTTTCTGGAACATTGTGGACGATTCGAAGACTTCACGACGATATCTCAGTCTTGCGAGCTGTTATATATGGTAATTGTATAGCATATTGCTGAGGAGCTGCTAGACGCTGCTGACCAGACAATCTGGGCTCGCATCCGCGAGCGCCCTGCCTTGGCTAGTCAGTCGCAGCGCAGCCACCTCACGCGAAACTTGTGTCTAAAATTCTAAATCAAACAATAAACTGTGTTCTAAAAATAATTCCTTTTTTTAAAAAGACCTCCGTTAGGTCCCGTCTAACATTGGTGGCAGCGTAAAAGGGATAAAATATCCCCGGTTTCGCCTCTTTCGCGAAGTATCAGTTCTATTCCGTGCTGTGCCGTGACTCACAAAAGAAAATCATCCCGCTGTATCCTGACATAAAAGAAAATCTCCGTATCCTTAGAAGAAAATCTTCTCGCTGTATCCTGAAATAAAAGAAAACCGCTGTATCCTTAGAAGAAAATCATCCCGCTGTATCCTGAAATATAAGAAAATCACTGTATCCTTAGAAGAAAATCATTCCGCTGTATCCTGAAAATAAAAGAAAAACTCGCCGCATCCTGAAAAGAAAGAATTTTCGCTGTTCCTGTATTACCTGAAGAAGGAAACTTCATAATTTCCTGAAAACACAAGAAAGTTCATAGAAAATATTCCCCGTGTGTTTCGTGTTTTGTGTTTAAGAGTGAAAAGTGAACGTCGATTCATTTAATCAAAGTGTGTTCGTGATTAAATCAATTCCCAAAACTGTTCGCCGTATTCATAGACTTCATAATTCTTATCGCACAAGAATGCAGTCACCGCTTCCTGTCGCCGTCGCCGGACTCGCAACATTGTTACTGTGAGTGAAGCTTTGTTCCATACTCAGACTTTATCCCGTTGTTAATCGATTCTTGTGTTAGTTTTAAGAAACTATAAATTTATTTTGTTACGAACTAGTATTCCGAACTGATTAATTTGTTATTGTACGGGTGCCGAATTCTAATCTTTCAATGACTAAAGATCAGCTTACAAAAGAGGAGCCTAGTCAAGCAGTAACACGCAGTAAATCGCCTATCCCTTGCCCTATCATCATGTCGCAAATAGACTTAAATGTTTTGATAAAATTTATAAATAAATACGATGGGAGCCGCGAAAGGCTCACTGCGTTCACGAATAATTGCAAACACGCCATTAGTCTTGCCTCTAGTTCGCAGCAAGATATTTTACTCAAATACATATTGAGCCAGTTAGAAGGCCGTGCGGAAAGTGCTTGCTCTATAAAAGAGTTCGAAAGTTGGGAGCAACTAGAAAACTTTTTAAAATCCCAATTCGGCGAGCGCAAACATTATGCTGCGCTCCTTTCTGATCTCCAAAATTGTAAACAATTGCCAAACGAAACAGTCAACCAGTTCGCACTCCGGATCGAGTCGTGCCTTTCGAAATTACTAACAGAAATTAATATATCAATCCCAACCAAGAAAAAAGGCGAACTGGCTGGCCGTGTCGCTGCGATGCAAGATCTTGCCCTACATACATTTATGATAGGTTTGAACCCCAGCTTATCTACCTTTGTAAGATGTCGGGATCCAGAGACCTTAAATGAGGCCATTAACTTTGCAGTTTCTGAAGAGAAAATATTATTAGCCACACGTCGTAATGCTCCGTCATTTTCCCAAAATCAAGTGCGCCCCCGCCAATTCCCAAATCGATCTTTCCCTCAATTAATGAATAGGCCCTTTAACAACAATAACATGTCGTCAGCAGCCCCACTTGGCTCTTCTCCTGTAATATGTAGATATTGTAAAATCCCTGGTCATACTATAGATGTGTGTCGAAAACGTGAGTATAACAACCAACGTTATGGCCAACCCCAACCTAGATTTTATCCGGCTAACCGTCCTGCTCCTAATACCTCTCAAGGTCAACCACGCCGACCAATTCATACAATTTCCACATTAGAGGAAAACAACACTAGCAACAACAATTTCGAAAATTATCAATACGATAATTTAAACTCGCCAGATTTCCCGCCCAGTGCCGTACGGGAAAATTAATCAACAAAACCGGCACCGCAACCAATACCATTCCAAATCAATTCTATACCACTAACAAACAGGGTAACCAGCCCCAAATTCATAGTGGCAATTCTACTATTCCAAATCATTGCACTAACAAACAGGGTAACCAGCCCCAAATTCATAGTGGCAATTCTACTATTTCAAATCATTGCACTAACAAACAGGGTAACCAGCCCCAAATTCATAGTGGCAATACTACTATTCCAAAACATTGCACTAACAAACAGGGTAACCAGCCCCAAATTCATAGTGGCAATACTACTATTCCAAATCATTCCACTAACAAACAGGGTAACCAGCCCCAATTTCATAGTGGCAACAAATCAAATCCTCAAAAAATACTTACCAAACCAGAACCTATAAGCACTCCAACTCCTAAAACAGAATCCCGTATTCCTGACAGAAGCCGAATCACTGCTTCCAGCTCCATACCTGAAAATATAAAAGAGAACAATATTAAAATTCATAACATCACTACTAACCCATCGAAAAAACACTTACCTTTTATCGAAGTCCAAACCTCAGTTTCTAAAGAGCCTCTGTCATTTCTCGTCGATACCGGTGCAGCTATAAGCATATTAAAAGAATGCTCAATAGAAAAAATGCCTAAAATCACCTGGGACGAATACGTAACTTTTACCGGACTCGGTAATGACGCTAACCCCATGGTATCAATGGGTACTATCCCAGTAAGTTTCCAAACCCTGAACC
Source organism: Crambus lathoniellus (assembly GCA_949710035.1). Taxonomy (NCBI): domain Eukaryota; kingdom Metazoa; phylum Arthropoda; class Insecta; order Lepidoptera; family Crambidae; genus Crambus; species Crambus lathoniellus. The sequence continues at coordinate 2,841,948 of OX453319.1, forward strand.
ACCAGTTCCATCTCGTAGGTCATCTGAAATTCCCATATGACGGGATTATCGGAAATGACTTCCTATCAAAATCCCTTAGCAAAATTGATTTTACAAATGACCAATTAATAATAGAAAATATCAAGCTTCCCCTTAAATTTACAGATCCCGTTTATACGATTGCACCCCGATCCGAAACAATAATTGAATGTTCAGTCCAAAATCCAGAAGTTAAAGAAGGCCTTGTTGTAGATCAACATCCCATCAAATCATTATTAATAGCCAACTGTATAGTTAAAGTCAAGCCTAATTCCAGGATTAACATAACCGTAGTGAACACCTCTGAATCACCCTTGATAGTAAACTCCGATCTGAAATTAAAATTATCACCTCTTAAAGAAAATAATAACCACCAAATCTTTCATATGCCCCGTCCCGGTAATGATTCGACAAACATTTTAGACCGAACTAACCAAGTTATTGACCTTTTACGAGTTTCCCATTTAAACACCGAAGAAATCGACGCTCTTCACAATCTGTGTTCAGACTTTTCCGACATCTTTTATCTTCCGAATGACAAATTAACACATACTGACGCTATTCAACACGAAATCCCTACCACTTCTTCTGAACCAATCAATACAAAGACATATCGATTCCCAGAGGTTCACAAACAAGAAGTACAAAAACAAATTGACAAAATGCTCGATGATGGGATCATCAAACCTTCGACATCCCCTTGGTCTTCTCCCATATGGATTGTCCCAAAAAAATCAGATGCTTCCGGTCAACGTAAATGGAGAGTCGTCATCGACTACCGCAAACTGAATGATATCACAATAGGTGATTCCTACCCTATACCCAACATAAGTGAAATTCTGGACCAATTAGGAAAAAGCAAATATTTTAGCACTCTTGACCTCACTTCCGGTTTCCACCAAATAAAAATGTCTGATCGTGATGCACCTAAAACTGCCTTCTCTGTCCCTCAAGGACATTTCGAATTCACTCGCATGCCCTTCGGCCTCAAAAATGCTCCTGCCTGCTTTCAAAGGCTAATGAACTCTGTTCTATCCGGGTTACAAGGCCTGCAGTGCTATGTGTACTTAGATGACATTGTTATCTACTCCTATGATCTCGACAGCCACATAAAATCCCTTTCTAACGTCTTTGACAGACTCAGACACTTTAACCTAAAACTTCAGCCCGACAAGTGTGAATTCCTTCGAAAAGAAGTGTCATACCTTGGACACACTATAACTGATCAAGGTGTGAGACCTAACCCCGAAAAAATCAGAGCTGTCAAGGATTTCCCTCGTCCTAAATGTCCAAAAGATATAAAATCCTTTTTGGGTCTAGTATCCTACTACCGCCGTTTTATACCCGATTTGTCAAAAATAGCCAAACCCTTAACTAATCTCTTAAAGAAGGATGTTCAATTCAATTGGCAAAATGAACATCAACTAGCTTTTGAACAATTAAAAAATCGCCTAATATCCGCACCTCTTTTAATTTACCCTGACTTTACCAAACCTTTTTTGTTAACTTGTGACGCTTCAAATTTCGCTATATCCGCTATTCTTTCCCAAGGTATGATAGGAAATGACAAGCCAATCGCATATGCATCTCGGACCTTGAACAAAGCCGAATGTAACTATAGTACAACTGAAAAAGAATGTCTTGCCATTCTCTTTGGCACGAAAACCTTTAGACCATACTTATATGGTCACCGATTCACAATAGTTACTGACCATCGACCTCTTAAATGGCTATTCAACCATAAAGACCCCGGCTCTAAACTCATTAGATGGAGACTCAAACTCGAAGAGTTTGACTATGAAATCGAATACAAGAAAGGAAAGATAAATAGTAACGCTGATGCCCTATCACGATACCCTGTTAACCCTGTCTTACCTCAATCGGATAGTCCCAATCATACTGCATCCCATGACGAGAACTTACCTCCACAGCTAGATCCTGTGGAACCTGTGGAAAATAGCCCACCAGCACCAGATGTCCCTGAAAATCAAAATCCTGTGACTAACCCCGAAACCTCTTCGCCATTCAGCCCAATAACTCTAGATGATCTTGATATCCGATCCAGTCTCCTTGGATCAAATAGTAATTTACCTTCCATTCCTCTTCTAGAGGGTGATGATATCTCACTATCCGCATACAGCCCTGAAAATAGACAACCAAATCCTCTTACTACCTCACCACCTCCGGAAGCTCCTAGTCCTCAATCTCCTCCTCAAACACCTGAAACATCAAGAGAAACCTCGAACCTAAACAAAGACTATAACACATTCCTCAAATGTTTCGCCAAAAAAGATGAGACCTTTAGTACTCACATACAGGAGCATAACGAATCCCTCCTTAAGAGCAGCTGTAAAACAATCCTTCTCCCTGTATCTATCGATTTAGATGATTCAAACCCTTACCTCCAAGATATCCTCTCCGAACTCGAAGACTCTTCCGACATACTCGACTCTGAAAGAGAACTTCACTCTTTCAAGAAAATAGAAATAAAAGGAAAAACCTATTATCTCTTATTCACGAAAGTTTACTATTTTGACGCAAGCTCATACCCTGAAATATTTAAAACTCTTAAAGCGGCTCGAGACGATATTTTACTCACTGGCGACATCAGTGAAATTGCTATACCAGACTTCAAGAATCTCTTCGAACAACATTCTTTCATTAAAATCTATGGTATGCTCACGTATCTATTCAATAATACAAACATAACAGTGAATGTGCATCATAATACCATTATTTATCCTGTGCCTACCGAAATCGCGAAAATTCTCAAGGAAAATCACGATATTCCTATAGCAGGTCATCTGGGCTCCCAAAGAATGTTCAATAGAATAAAAGAGAGATACTATTGGAAAGCCATGAGAACAGATATCGAAAATTACGTAAAAAATTGTAAACTCTGCCAGTCTAACAAAGCCCTTAGGAAAATAAACCGATCTCCTATGCAAATAACAACAACCTCTACCCGTCCTTTTGAAAGGATCAGTCTCGATCTCGTTGGTCCCTTACCCGAAGCTGGTCTCCTTAAATTGAAATTCATTTTAACCCTCCAAGATGACCTGACAAAATTCTCCATTGCATATCCCATAGCTAATGCCACATCTGAAGAAACCTGTGAATGCCTAGTCCACTTCATATCGCTGTTCGGAATTCCGAAATCTATATTGACTGACCAGGGCACAAACTTTACCGCAGACCTTTTCAAGCGCACCTGCGAATTTCTAAAGATCAAACAAACGTGGTCCTCACCTTACCACCCACAAACTCAAGGTGCTTTGGAACGTAGTCACTCCACCCTGAAGGAGTACCTAAAGTCTTACGTAAATGAGAATCAAACCGACTGGCACAAATATGTGTATACCGCTATGTTAACATATAACAGTAATGTACACACTACCACGAAATTCACGCCATACGAACTCCTCTTCGGCCATAAACCTTATATTCCTGACTCTGTCTTCGATCAACGCACCGACGTTACATATCCCGAATATATTAAGATGCTTCAACACCGTCTCAAAATTTCTCGCGGAAAAGCCTTGGAGAATATCAACGCTTCAAAGGAGCGTTCTAAAGGATATTATGATAGACATTCACGCCCTACTCAATATAAAGTAGGAGACTACGTGTACTTGAAAAACCATGTCAGGCTTCGTAAAGCACTTTCACCCATATGGAAAGGTCCTTATAAAATAGTCAAAATCCATAGGAATAATACATTGTCTCTCCTAATAAATAGACGCCACGTCAAACATCATTATGATGAAGTGAAGCCTGCCCATGGAAGTGATTAACACATTTCAATTTACGCAACTAATAAGTTAAGAATAGGTTCACAATTTTATTTACAACTCTGTATACAACAATCATTTTATTTTACTCGTCTTATTTTAATATACTTATACACATATCCATTTACAGAATTTGTCTGGCAAGAGGCGAAGACAGTTATGTGAATAAGATCCACAAAAGTCCTGGTATACTCTTCGATCCTGTCGGCACTCTTAAAATTATAAATGATGAATTCCATATTGTTATTCCAGTCGACGTGTCTCCACTCGAATATCATATGGAAAATATCCACGATGTATTCAACATCATTCGGTCCCAATGTCGTTCAAATGATGAAATAGACATAAATCAATGCCAAAACCTACTACAACCTTTAGAAGCTCTATATTCAGATATTTCGCGTGATTTTAACTCCATCTCTCATATTATGTCAAATAGCATCTCCAAACGAGCATGGTTTGGAGGAATAGGAGTAGCATTCAAACATATATTTGGCACTTTGGATGAGGATGATGCTCAAAATTATGAAAACGCTATTCAAGCCTTGCAAAGGAATGATGAAAAGTTAATGGCCTCACTTAAGAAAACTATCATGGTATCCCAATCTGCTATTTCCAATATAAACCGATCTATTCACGAATTAAACACTAATGAGGCAAAACTAACAGATGTAATTGAAAGTTTGTCTCTTTCTGTGAAAAATGTATCGGATGCTGTAAATATAATTAGTTTTAAGGTTAAGATAAATAATATTCTAAATGTGTTAGAAGCTAATCTGCTTACCATGTCTTTTAAAATTGAAGATCTTCTGAATTCTATTTTATTTGTAAAAAGTAATACACTACATCCATCTATTTTAACTCCAAGCCAAATGTATAAAGATCTTGTTGGCAATTTAAAAATATTACCTAAGTATAAGGATTTTCCAGTTAGTCTAGATATAAGCAATATTCATGTATTAATTAACACAGCTGATTTAACATGCTATTATTTGAATAACAAATTAATGTTCATTGTCAAATTACCTTTAGTTAGTTTACAACAATATAATTTGTATAAAAACATACCTTTGCCAACTCCACACACCAGCGATAAATTAAACTCCTTCGCTATGATTGTTCCTTCCGAACAATTCTTAGCCCTGACTAAGGATAAATCATTCTATACTTACCTTAAAGACCTGAAAAATTGTAAAAACATACTTACTGAAACTTACCTTTGTGAAATTACAGACGTCTATGCGGTACTATCCAGCCCTTCCTGTGAAATAGAAATCATTACCAAAGCTCTTACCTCTCTTCCGGAAACATGTCCTTATAAATTTATTATTGGAGAAGTGGATATTTGGCATAGGCTAAATGATAATAAATGGATATTTGTCCAATCCAAACCCGCTAAATTATCCATCGAATGTGACAATGTTGTATCTGAAATAGTAATATCCGGTACAGGTGTACTTAATATTCCTCTGCAATGTGTAGCCTTCTATAAGAACATTAAGTTTGTAACAAAGAACTATCCGAAATTACACGTTCCAAATGTTATAACAGATTTCAACATCATAAATGATAGTTGTTGTAATTTCCACCGGCTCACCGAGATTAGCCCTAAGATTCCAATTTCTAAAATAAGAAGTATAAATTTAGATAGTATTAGTGATTTTAAAACTGTCACTGACCAGATTTCCCAAGACTTAGTTTTGGAAGTTCCTACACTTCAAAACCATATGGGATTTTCTATCTTTAATATTGTATCTATAACTATAGTCGTAAGTCTCGTTCTATATTTTTGTATTAAATATAAGCTTTACAAATGTCAAAGCAATAAGCATACAGTTACCACACCCCCAGAGGAAACCAATGAAAATACCGTTACAATATCCGCTCCTCGTCTAAGAACGTAATAATCACGGAAACTTACATTTAACGGTAAGTTTCCTCTTAACCCAGGGGCTGTTATATATAGTAATTGTATAGCATATTGCTGAGGAGCTGCTAGACGCTGCTGACCAGACAATCTGGGCTCGCATCCGCGAGCGCCCTGCCTTGGCTAGTCAGTCGCAGCGCAGCCACCTCACGCGAAACTTGTGTCTAAAATTCTAAATCAAACAATAAACTGTGTTCTAAAAATAATTCCTTTTTTTAAAAAGACCTCCGTTAGGTCCCGTCTAACAGAGCGATCTGGGATATCTCGTTTTGAGGCTTCAACATTAGGTACTTGTTTCTAAGGCGCTACTCGGAAAAAGCATGGACTTTTTGATATAAAACTATAGGACGGTTAAAGTAGTTACAAATCTGGTAATAAGATATATATTTCTTCACACCTTTATCTAGATTCGTATAGTTTCAGAAACACGATTTTATGATTTTGCCTCGACACTTTTTCTTTTCGAAAAGACCTCTAAAAATACGAAATTTCAAGATCATTCTTAAATTGGGTTACATACACTGTTGAAAATTGGTTTAACTAGTGGACACCAATAATATTTACGATTGTGTAGAAGCATTTTTAAAAAATCGCTTTAGTTTTTTAATACGAAGTGAATTTGTGGTTTTCGCAAACGCGCGCGTCGTTTTCTCATTGCTATCTTGCTTCGGCATAATTTTTTCGAGTATCGCCTTAACCTAAAACTAAGCCAGACTTACCACTCGATGTCTGGCACCCTGTCCGCGTCTGGCGCGTCCGACGCCAGTAACGCCAACTTGGTGCACGACGATATACCAGTCTTGCGAGCGATCTGGGATATCTCGTTTTGCAGCTTCTCTAGTTGTGCCTGGAAGAAAAGGTTGGTGTGAGATTGTAGTCAGTCAAGTCGAAGTCAAAAGATAATGACCATTTTTGTATGGCAGCTGGCGTCTTTTTTTTCTTGCGGCCATCAACCAAACATTGAAGTATAATTTGTTGGCAGCACTACAGACAATTTATTTGCAAAGGAAGTATACCTGTAAACTCAGTCCGAACCGAGTGAGGCTAGTCTCACTCGGTTCGGACTGAGTTTACAGCTATACTGTCTTGGCAAATATTGTTTACTATACTATCAAGAATTGATGTTCAAACATTTTGTTGATGGCCGCGAGACAAAAAAAGACGCCAATTTTAGGCATTGCCTTTTGTTTATTCAATTTAGATTGTTATTTACAATACTTGTGAACGTCATAGAAGCTACGCCATCGGTTCGCAAACACTACCGGGAGACCTTAGAAAACGACGACTGATTTGGCGCAGGGGTAGGCTACCCACCTTCTGCGTCAGTGGTCGCGGGTTCGATTCCCGAACAAGACAAATATTTGTGTGCATGAACATGTCTATTTGTCTTGGTCTGGGTGTTTACTATGTATATTAAGTATGTATTTACAAACAAAAAGTATTTAAGTGTATATTTATCCGTTATCAAGTTTTCCATGATCCAGTTTCTTAATGAAATTAACATGGGCTTAGATAATTGGTGTGAATGTAAAAAGTTATTTATTTATTACAGCGCCAAAGTAAAGCGAGAATAAAGTAAGAGCCAAGACACAACACTGTTTTACGCCACTGGTAACTACAAATTGGTCTGAGAAATCATTTTCGTGTCGAACTTTAACCATCGTGTTTGTCATGAAATTGGCGTATCAAGTTTAATAACTTCTCGAGACAGCCAGTTTTCTCTATCACGCGGTACTCTATCTAAGGCCTTTTCTAGATCTACAGAACACATGTAGAGAGGTGCGGTATTGTTCCAGGCTTTATTAAGATAAAAGTAAAAGCAATATAAAGTATGTAGTCAAAAAACGACAAAAGACAACCCTTGCTGGTAGGTAAGCAGAGTTTCTACAAGTCATATTTCTAGTGTATGTACAAAGTCGGAGAAAGTACCTATGTAGTAGCACAGATAATATAATACTATACTAGTACAGATGCCTCATCCCATACAAGAAATGTGACCGTCCCTAGCGGGCAAAAACTTGCGGGCAGTTTAGTTTCCTCTTTTATTTCGCTAGAGGTCGCTATTGAAGTGAGCTGTGCTTTGTAAACCGAGCCCGTTTGTTTAAGCCCCTGGACAAAAGGTGGCGCTAGTAACCGCGTATATATGCGAATTCAAACTTTAAAAATAGTATATAGTCCGTTCGGTTAGATAGTGTCGGTACACCCGCACGGCATTGTGGCTCTTGCTATAAAATGCAGATATAAAATAATACACTCAAGTTGGGTACCAAAGTCAATTTTAATGAAAATTTAGATATTTTTATATAGAAGGAGTTAAATAAGTGATTTACAAATAATAATAATTATTATTAATTTTTTATATGATTATTACGATTACTCATCATCGCTCGAATTGTCACAAGTCACAACTGTCGTTACCACTTATATTTATAATAAACATAGATTATTTAAGAAAATATAATTTAATAAAATGCCAAATCCCAAAATCCAATTCCATTTGCGGGTGTACGCCGCACGCGGCTTCTTTTGTTTATGCGGCGGCATCCTTTGACAAGAAGCGGCACGTGCCAAAGCGGCGAGATAAATGGGCGACACTATCTAAGCGAATGGACTTTACGTAAGACTTATTTTTTATTGAGTGCTACTTTACTGAGTTGCGTAGCGTACATGAACATGAACACGCACGCGTTGCATTGCAATGCAACCTGCCGATGCCGATGATGTGATATTAGTTGATAAGGTAGGTACAGTCGAACCAATTGAATCATGGCATGACCCATTTTGCTAATGATTTGTTTGCAAGCGTCAATACTATAAAAGTCAGTGTCAATGTCAACAAATTTAAATCGCAACCTTACAGAATTTTATAATCTGTTAGGCTGGTTACACAGCTCTTTCACACACCGGATTCGGTAGAATAGGTACCAATAGTCGGGCCGTACGGACCGACCCGCGTTGCTGTGATGTGAAACGATGTTCTAGCGCCTCCCGTTTCTCCGTTCCGGATAGTATTATATTATCTGTGGTTCCGGGCTCCCGTGTGCGGGGCGGTTGCGAGCGACCGCGCGGGCCGCACGGAGAACTTATGGTAGGTCACGCCACGAACGAATCACGATTCAAGATTTAAGTAGTTTGACTGTTGTACCCTACCTACCCAATATACCTTTGCCCGAACAAGCCTTTTATAGTTTTTTAATTAAAGTACAGTAAGTTACAGTCGAACTAATCGATTAGGTAGTTTACCCACCGAAAGTTCATTTTCTAAAACCATTGAGTTATAATGTACTAACGTACTAGAGAAGCTATCCCAAACAAAAATCTTGTAGTATTTTTGCTAAGCTAAGAGTTAGCCTCGCGACCAATCGAAAGCGCCCGTGCAGAAAGCGGCAACCAATAGTAGTGCAACCAGACATAGATCAAACATTGCAGAACAGACATAGCTTTTGTGCGTGTTTTCTGCCTACAACATTTTATGAGAATTCATATTTTATTTAATTAATTATTTTTTTAAGATTCAACATTGACATCGTGAGAGAAATACTTACTAATCGAGTTTATTTTTGGTACTTATATACGTTTAAATACATGAATACTATTAATTATTTTACATGCGTTTATTTAACTTGCAGTATAAATGTAAGTTCAATGTTCAAATGTTCAATAACAAAAAAACATCAAACTTCCATCAAAACCTGAACCCAAGTAATCACCTAAAACCTAGTACCTAAAACGTTTAAACTGTCACTTCTGCAACACAAAATAACCAATTTTGTTAATCTATGACTCTATCGAAATATGGCCGTCGCTTAATTTTTCGGCGACCTAATGAAATAATTACTCAGTAGCATGTTATTAGATACTTTAGTGAGTACTTACTAGTGAAAAGTAATTCATTGGGCTTTATTAGTATTTTTTGAGTTATTTAAACAGTACCTCAACCCTCATATCGGCATTTTTAAATAAAATAGAACAGAGTACACACACGTGTTGTTGCGTCTATCGCTTGCCACAGACTAAACGAGTTGAGTCCACGTGGACTCAACTCGTGTTGCAAAGATTCTAGTTGAGATGTCTCCTCTATTCTTTTATCTCAATGTCTAAAACAGATAATTATTGAAACTCAAACTAATTGACATTGACATTTACCTTTATAGTTTTGCGTTTTCAAACAAATTAGCAAAATAGGTTGCGATTCAATGAGCGATTTTCTGAGAGGACATTTAAAAAAAAAAAAGCTTCCAATTGCTTCACTAGATGGCGTTGAATAAGTATGTACATGTCTATGGTCTATTTTGGTATGAAACATATTTAAATTAATTACTTTTTAAAAACCCAAAGGAAACTAATAATATATTAAATAAGCACTACTGTGAGGAACAGAAACGAAATAGGTAAATTTAAAGATTTAGGTAAATAAATAACATCTGTCTGACGTTCCGTTTTACGTAAAAAAGTCGCGTCAAAGTAAAATTTATAACGTTCCGTTCCTTCTAGCTGCATAGGTGGGACAGCGCCATCTAGTGACTGAGCTTTCAGAAAATCGCCCATTGGTTCGACCGTACATAAGTAGAAAATAATACCTATTTTATTAAACATTGAAAATGAAGTATCAGAAAAAACAATGACTCCGTAGCTCAGTGGTTAGAGCATTCGCCCGGACAGTGAAAGGTCGTGGATTCGAGTCTCATCGGAGACAGTTGAGAGACGAGTCGATTTTAGTAGGTACCTACCTACCTAAGTAAGTAGGTACTTTATTTTCAAGGTATAGTAAATAAAGTAGGTAGGTAGGTAGTTTGTCCGCGATTATCTCGCGTTTGGCTGAACCGATTTTGATGCGGTTTTCAGGAAAGTATTTGTTACATTTACGAGGTTTTAGTATTTTAACCGACTTCAAAAAAGGAGGTTTTCAGTTTGACCTGTATGTATGTATGTTTGTACGCGAGATGCGGTTTTCAGAAAAGTACCTATTTGTTACATTTAGAAGGTTTTGGTATTTTAACCGACTCTAAAAGAGGAGGTTCTCAGTTTGACCCGCATGTATCTAATGTTTGTCTGCGAGATGCGGTTTTCAGAAAAGTACCTAGTTGTTACATTTAGAAGGTTTTGGTATTTTAACCGACTTCAAAAGAAGAGGTTCTCAGTTTGACCCGCATGTACTTATCTAATGTTTGTCTGCGAGATGCGGTTTCAGAAAAGTATTTGTTACATATAAGAGAAGGTTTTGGTATTTTAACTGACTTCAAAAAAGGAGGTTCTCAGTTTGACCAGCATGTATGAATGTTTGTCCGTGAGATGCGGTTTTCAGAAAACTACCTAAGTATTTAATACATTTACGAGAAGGTTTTAGTATTTTAACCGACTTCAAAAAAGGAGGTTCTCAGTTTGACCCGCATGTACACACGGCGGCACATCAGACTATACATGTTGACCTTGAGACCGCCTTAATGCCCTACGTAATAAAAGCTGTTATCGCAGTTCAACTGTATAACTTGATGTGCTGTCGTGTGTACATTCATGTCCCTATGTTATTGTGCGTAATTATCTCACGTTTGGCTGAACCGATTTTGATATGGTTTTCATCAGACGAGTGTTTTTATTGATGCGGTTTATGTGTATGTACATCCTATCCTGTTTAGGTAAGTACCTATTTACCAGCAGACTACACGAAAATTGCTTGCATGGTGCACTTAAAAATATTACCATTATTACCTCGTATATTCTGTTAAACTTTTGGAATCGCGCGCTTACTTTTGCCATCGCAATTCGACTAACCGCATAGCAAGCTGCTGGTTATCGTGTCACATACCTACCGATATATCGTTCCGATATCGGGCGTTTTCACATTGGACGATAACAGTACCGACAGGATATCGGCACGATATCGTCGGAATGGCAGTTTGATAGAATCACTACTAAATGCTTTCACACTGTGTCGTTACAGTCAACGATATCGTCGTCGACAGATTCACTTCGGACCCGTGGTTACACTGTTTTCTTACACTAGTGTAATTGTTGAGATTGTCGTGCCGATATCGGTGGGCAACACAAGTGCGGGAGATGCGAAGCCGGTTAGTAACGAAAATAACCAAGCGTTATTTACAGTATAACTGTTATTTACTGCATTTTTGGGTTTTTACGCTAGAAACCACCGCTAGGTAGCGTAGCGCCAGTGGCTTGGTTTGCTAGGTGTGAGTTCCGCGACGATGCCTGCTTGTTAATCGGTGGACTAGAGTACTAGAGACTTAGTATTTTCTAAAGTCTGGTACATCTGATGTCCCTCAAGAGCCCAGATAAAGTTTAAGATATACGAATATAGCGGCCTAAGGAAGGTTGTTCAGCGAATGAGCACTATTTGTTTAAGTATTCCAGATATTGAGAAAGATAAATTGAATTAGAACCATTCTTAACCACACCACAAAGCGTGATATCATACTTTTTACAAACTTTTTATAGGTACTGAATATCTTGAGAATTCAAAAAAAAATATTTTCTTTAGAATTTATTTAAATATCCATGTAAGTACCTACACCTACTTTAATCAATTCTTTTAAAAATCTTGATTATAAAATGAAAATGCAAATTCGTAAATAACATAAATTACGAGTACCTACCTCTACGTGGTCAAGGCGGAAACAGTATAAGTACTGGTCAAAACTACTATTTTATTAATACAATCTATTTAAATGCCTTCGGGCTCATTGAAGAGAAATACAAATAAATTACGTCCAGGGATCTTCCTAAAGGTACCTAATAATAGATGCCAAAATATCGGTCGATTTTTTCTAAATACTTACTGCATTTTCCATTTTTCACACTAATGAGTGCTAATGATTTTATAATCACTTTGTAATCGTAACTCACATAAACTAACGCTGCAAAAAGCACAATGAGAGTGACTGTTTGCTTCTTATATAAACATTTGCATTTTTTTTAAATATGCCGTCGTGAAAACAGAAAAAATATGCCGTCGTATTAAGTAGTTCATAAAGAAAAACATTTAAAAACCCCCGACATAAAACAAACTTAAAAAAGTAAAAAAAAAAACTCTCAATCGGGGGACCGACCACAACATAGAAGTACCTAAGTAGGTACTAAAAGGGTACCTATAATTGTGGGCGACCAAATCGTTGCCGCCCTTATAGTAGCAGTGGACTGTATTTAATTATGCGGGGGAAGGTCTTCAAGGAAAGTCAGGTTGCAGTTTCAAAGTTGCACGGCAGTCGGAGGAGAGGTGTTACCTCGTCGGGAGCTCGTATCGGAATGAATTTTGCCGTCACCCCGCCGCTGTATTTATAGGCGGCGGGGGGAGCGGACACGCGGTCTATCTATCCGACTACCGGGCGTCATGTTTATTTTCTCGCTCTAACTTATACATTTGTCTTTGTCTTACTTAATCCCTACCTCTTTTTACATAATGTTAAGACCTACTTGCTATTTTCTTATTCTAAACATAGTAAAAGACACGAGATAAAATCATTTTAATAAACACAACAAAAATCCTATAACTAACTATACAAAATTCAAGTAACGTTTTGTTCCGTCGTGCACATTCTCCCGCCGTCGCCTTGCGATCCAACTGGCAGCACGACGATCTTCTTTGTGGGCCGCCTCAGGACGTGGCCCTTGCTGGTGGTGACGTCCACGACTCGTACTACTCCATCCTTTCCTGGGTAGGTCCTCGTCACTCGTCCTCGTGGCCAGGTGTTGCGGGGAAGGTTCGAGTCGCAAATTATTACGACGTCTCCGACCGCTGGGCTGGCTCCGGCGCCGAGGGGCTCCCGCCGGTTCTGGAGTAGCGGCATGTACTCGCGTACCCAGCGCCGCCAGAATGTGTCGGCGAGCTGCTGAGCGCGCTTCCAGTGCTGACGCGCGTTCACGTCGTGTTCGCTGAATGCGCCCGGGGCCGGCGTGTGGCAGTCCGGTCCGATCAATATCATGTTGGGGGTCAGCGCCGGCGGGTCATCGGGGGTCACCGCCACGTGTGTGAGGGGGCGGGAGTTCACCGTCGCCTCGACCTCGGCCAGTAGCGTTTGCAGTGTCTCGTCGCTGGGGTATCGCTCGTGCAGCGTGACGCGTCTCTTGGCTGCTGCGAGGGCGACTTTGGTACTTCCGTCCGCGCGCGTCATTCGCCAGTAGATCGCGGCGGCGTACGCTTCTTCGCTTGCGTCCACGAAAGTGTGTAGCTCGTAGCGCGCGGCTGGTTCGGCGTCGTAGCATCTAGGTATTTGGTATTGACCTAGGTCGCGCAGCTGTTGTAACCATTCGCTCCATTTTTTCTGTAACTCTGCCGGAATCGTTTCGTCCCAGTCTGTCTTGTAGCGCCACGTGTCTTGCATAAGTCGCTTCGCCGGCGTAGTGATGGGCGAGATGAGGCCGAGTGGGTCGAAAATGGACATAATGATGCTGAGCGCTTCTCTCTTAGTAGGCGGGCGTAGGTCGTCGAGTACCTCTGGCGGAGCTCTTCTTATGTTGAGACGGAAACGAATGCAGTCTTCTTTTGTGTCCCATAGTAGGCCGAGCGTTTTCTCTATCTCGCTCCCGCCGATGGCGACTGTAGTTCCCTCTCGCTCTGCGCGCCCGTCGACGGCGCTGATAGCTTCTTTTTCGTTCGTGGCCCATCCGCGTAGCTCGAAGCCGGCTTGTTTGTGCACGTAGTCGACGTCTCTGGTCACTTGTTTGGCTTCGTTTATGGTCGCGAAGCTTTGTAAGTAGTCGTCCATATAGTGATTTTTCTTTATCGCTGTCGCCGCCCGCGGATACTTTTCGGCGTGTTCGCTTGCGTTTCTGTCCTTTATGTAGAGAGCGGTGCAAGGAGATGACGATGCGCCAAAGATGACGGAGGTCATGCGGTACTCCTCCGGTGCCCCCTCCCGCCGGTCGCTTCTCCATAAAAAGCGGAGTGCGTCTCTGTCTTCTTCACGAATTTTAATCTGCATAAACATTTCTTTGATATCAGCTGATACCGCGATGCCATGTTGACGGAATCGCATTATTACGCCGGGTAGCGACTGCAGCAGGTCTGGTCCAGGCAGCAACATGTCGTTGAGGCTGCGGCCGTGTGAGGTGGCCGCTGCGTCGTGGACTACTCTGATCTTCTGCTTCTCGGGATTGCAGACGGCGAAGTGCGGTAGGTACCATGTTCGGCCGCTTGGTGGCGCGGTCGTTCGCTCGGCGTAGTTTGACGTCAACAGGTTGTTTATTCTTTCTTCATATTTTTCTTTCAGGTTTTCATCGCGGTCCAGTTTGCGTTCTAGTGTGTGAAGGCGCTTGAGGGCATCCGGACGATTGCAGGGTATGGTTTGGTTCTCTTCTCGCCATAGTAGTCCCGTCTCGAATCTGCCGTCAGGTAGACGTCGGCTTTTCTCGTTCAATATTCGGAGAGCTTGTAGTTCGGGGTCGCTGCTCTGTTTTCTCGGCTCGATCGACAGTGATTCTAGTGCGAAGTACTTTTTCATCATTTCTTCCATCGGATCTGCGCGCCCAGGTTGTGACAGGTGAGCGCAGCAGAAGGCCACCGGTGCCGCGTGAGACGAGCGGCACCCGTGCAGCACCCAGCCCAGAAGTGTTTTCGACGCCACAAGTTGATCGCGCCGTCCTTTTCTTATTTCGCGTGACACGATCAATTCCCAGTTATCTTGGCCGATGAGTATCTTCGGTGTGGCGTTGTCGTAAAGCAGTTCGTGTTTGATGTCCTCTAGGTGTTCGCAGTTTTGTACTTCTCGTTCGCTGATCGACTGAGTGGTGAAGTCTAAATTTGCGACGGTGTGCGCGTTGCGGATGTGCAGTTCGTCGCTACTGTGTCGGCCCCTTATGTTGACATTCACTCTCTTGCTCTGTTTGTGCGCTATTTCTGTCCCGCTCACTCCTTGCACCCACATAGGTTCGTTCGGCCCGTCGAGTCCGAGTGCGTCAGCTAGTGAAGAGTCGATTATTGTTACGGTGCTTCCTTCGTCGAGTAGTGCGTATGCTTGTACTGTTGCTTGCGGCCCCCGTAGTGTGACTGGGGTTATTTTCAGGTACGCGCGGCTTGCATCGGTCTGTACTCGTCTTGCGGCGGCCACCACCTGGTCGATCTTGTTGGGTGGCGGTGAGCTTGGTGGCGGCGAGCTTGGTTGTGTCGTCGCGGTGACCGGTGACGCCTTTTCGTGGTGTAAAAGGCGGTGATGTCGCATTGTACAACCGTTGAGACCGCAGGGCTTGGCTTTGCACGTGAAGCGACGATGCTTGTTAATGAGGCAGCGAAAGCAGGCTTGACTTTTCTTCGCTATTTCCCAGCGCTCGTTGACGTCGGCTTTAGTAAATTGCGGGCACGCTGGTAGCTTGTGATTTTCATTGCAGTGCGGGCAGGACGATTTTTCGTTTGTGTTTGTCTTCGTGCTTGCTGTCTTTTCTTCGGTGGTGACGGCGTAAGCGCGTTCGACTTTCTTCTTTGTTCTTTCTTTCTCGAATGGCAGCTCGGGTGGTGCGTATGGCGCGCATTTGTCAGCTTCGCCATTGAGGAAATTGGCGACTCTCTTCAGCTCAGGTGTGTCTTCGTGGTCCGCCGCGTAGTCGTACCATTTGTTGCGCAGGATCGGCGTCATCTTCTCTATGATGAGTCGTAGTACCTCCGGGTTATGTAGGTACTGCGGTCGCTTCAATATCTGGATCGTGGCGACTGTGTTGGCGATGCGGCTGGCGAACACGCATAAGTCGCGTGGGCTTTCGGTGAGTCGAGGGAGGTTCTTCATTTTCTCTATTTCTCCGATGAGTAGGGCGTCGGGTCTGCCGAATCTTCTCTCCAGTGAGCTTATCAAATCTTCAGGCTGCGGTTGGCTGATCAGTAGTGCGCTGACTGCCTCCATTGCTACTCCTTTGAGACTTCTTCTTATTCTGGCGACATTTTCGCTCGCCGTGAAGCTCGTTGCAGATTCGTTGTACGCAGCTCTGAATTGTAGCCAGTCTTGACAATGGCCGTTGAAGTCGGGCAAGTCTGGTATGTACTTGCGGCTGGGTCTGCTACCGTGGATTGCTTCGGCGAGCGCGGCGGTCAGTGACGTAACATCAATCGCTGTAACTGGCGGGGGTTGATCTTCTCGTATTTTCTGCTGCCCTCTTGTGCGGGCAGCCAACTCTCGCTGGTTTTCAGGGACCAGAGGTTTCTCTATCACTGCGTGCTGATAGGCCGTCGTTGCGTTCGTTTTTTCTTCCAGGGGTGGCAGTCGTTCATTCGCTTCGGGCTGTTTGTCGAACCAATCGGAGACTCTTCGTGGCGCCAGGTCGTCTTCTTCCTCCTCGGACGATGTTGATTCTACTTCGGATCGTTGTTGACGTATTTTCTCTAGTTCGGCTTCGGCGCGAATACGTCGCAGCTCCAACTCAGCCAGCCTCTCCTGTGCCCCCAACTCCGCGAGGAGTCTCTTGCTAGAGGTTTTAGAGCGGCGTGACCGAGCGGGCTTCAGTGTGCGTGCGACAGGTGGCGGCATTAGTTCCGTTGAATGGCGCTCGATGACAGTGGCTGTGCTGGCGGCGGGCGTGGCTTTAATACCCGACGTGTCGGCCGGGCCCCCCGTGTGAGATGAGGTTGTTGCGGCCGTCGTGCCTGTGGCGCCGGTGGATGCCGTTGTCTCCGTTCTCGTGGTGCCAGTTGTACCAGAAGTTTCGCCGGTGCCAGTGTCGGACGTTTCGGTGGGTGATTCGTTACGCTCCTTTCCTTGATTGCTTCTTGTGGTGACCATTTTTTCCAGTTTTCTTTTCTTCTTGGTTCAGAGATCCGGCTTCGACCAGGACCAGACAATGTGGGCGACCAAATCGTTGCCGCCCTTATAGTAGCAGTGGACTGTATTTAATTATGCGGCGGAAGGTCTTCAAGGAAAGTCAGGTTGCAGTTTCAAAGTTGCACGGCAGTCGGAGGAGAGGTGTTACCTCGTCGGGAGCTCTATCTTCTTCTTCATCTCGCGCGCCACGGCGCCGGAGGCGCCGGTGGCGTGCGGGTGGCCATGTGTAGGCTTTGCCCTTTATGGCGTATCGGGTGCGCAAGCCGTTCACTAACGGCTCGGTCATTGGGTCTAGCCCCTGTGCTCTTCACCGTCGTCGCGCGGTCCGCCCCGCCAGGTGAGACCCGTGAGGGAGGCCCAGCGGAGGCGACCAGCGGGCGGTGACGGACTAAATGCGCAGGGGCGAGATCGTCGAATCGGGGGTAGTTGTGGAAAACTTCCGGAGTGGGGCGTCCCCTCCCGACACTGAAGCGGAGGGGGCACCGCGATGTTGGTTGTCGGCGGGTAGGCTGCGACCGCTCGGTATGAGCAAGCGGGAGCCACACCCGCCGGTGATGATGGTGTCGTTGTTTCATCAATAGCTTCGGGGGTAAAGTTTATTCTCCCAGAGCGTGTTTCTCTCGGATAGCCATTCGTCCGAGAAGCCGGGGTCGTGGCCCAGGACCTCAATGTAGAAGGCCCTGTTTTCTTCCGCTATGGCACGCTCTTCTGGGGTCAGCGGGGCTGGGGCGGCGGTAGCTGGGGGGCCGTCCGCAGGTGGTGCGGCGGCGGTAGGGGGCACGTCATCGGGCTGAGCGGCGGCGGCGGCTGTGGGCCCGACATCGGGCGAGACAGCGGCGGCCGGGGCGGCGGCGTCTACGAGCCCGTCATCGGGCTGTGTGGCGGCGGTGGCGTGTAGCCCGTCATCAGGCGGGGCGGCGGCGACAGGGGGCCCGTCGCCGGGCGTGGCGGTGGTGGCTGTGGGCCCGACATCGGGCGAGACGGCGGCGGCCGGGGGCCCGTCACCGGGCGGGGCGGCAGCGTCTACGAGCCCGTCATCGGGCTGTGTGGCGGCGGTGGCGTGTGGCCCGTCATCGGGCGGGGCGGCGGCGGCTGTGGGCCCGTCCTCGGGCGGCACAGCCGTGGCATCGGAGGGGGCGAGGGGGGCGGGGCCGCGCCCTCGCTTGCGTCTGCGTCGTCTTGGTGGCGGCGGGGCGCCGCGGGTGGTCGGGGCGTTGGCAGGCGCCATGAGCGTCGCCGGCGCCGTCTCGCTCACCAGGGGAGCGGGTGCGGGCGCGGGCGGTGCGGCGGAGAGGCCGGTCCTGGCGATCGGGCCGGCCTTTTTGTTGCGGCACTCTCGCACGAATGCCGGGCATGTCGAGTGGTTCGCTGGGTGCGGGCCACTGCAGTTTGCGCAGGTGGCGGGGTCCGACCTCGGGCGAGGGCAGTCGGAGGCGGCGTGGGCGTCACCGCAGCGCACGCAGGCGCGCGGGCGGTGGCAGCCCTTGGACGAGTGGCGGAAGCCCTGGCATCGGTGGCACTGCGGCGGACCGCGCTTGCCACGCCAGGCCTCGATGGTGACGCCTGGCATGCCGAGGAGCTCGCTCACCTCGTATATGGCCGTCTTGGGGGTGTCAGGTGGCATCCTCAGGGCGACGTAGTAGATACAGCCGGGGCGGCCGGCGCGGGCACGGATTTGCTTCACGTGCTCCACCGTGAAGCCGCGCTCGCCGAGCCCCTCGTCGGGAGCTCGTATCGGAATGAATTTTGCCGTCACCCCGCCGCTGTATTTATAGGCGGCGGGGGGAGCGGACACGCGGTCTATCTATCCGACTACCGGGCGTCATGTTTATTTTCTCGCTCTAACTTATACATTTGTCTTTGTCTTACTTAATCCCTACCTCTTTTTACATAATGTTAAGACCTACTTGCTATTTTCTTATTCTAAACATAGTAAAAGACACGAGATAAAATCATTTTAATAAACACAACAAAAATCCTATAACTAACTATACAAAATTCAAGTAACGTTTTGTTCCGTCGTGCACAATAATTATACGTTGAGGGTCCCCCGACAAAGAGAGAAATTTTATCTTTTTTAATCGACTGTTAAACATTTGTAAAAATGTTTCTTTCGGATGCGAGGGTTTCCTCACATTGATGAAACAACGCTGGCCTACAGCGTAACAAGTAATAGCAAAATTCGACGAGTCGTGTAAGCCTTTCGGTAGCTTAGTTGGTCAGAGCATCGGGCCGGATTCCCGGAGGCGCGGGTTCGAATCCCGCCCCGCCTGAAAGCAACTTATAGGGCTCGTTGGTTTTTTACTATCACATTTTTCCTATACTTACAAAAATTGCACTGTGAATGCATAAAAATAATTTAAAATCTTATTTCTTAAATTTTATTTTTATAGGTAAGTATCTTCCTTTTTAATTTACCTACATACAAAATAAAAAACCTAAAATCGGCCAAGTGCGAGTTGGACTCGCCCATGAAGGGTTCCGTACACACTTAACGTACCGATTGCCTATACCTTGCCAAAATTCCAACATAATTTTTTGTCAGCAAAATATAACTTTGTTTTTTCATAGTGTTTGTATGAATGACAAAGTTACATTTGCGGTTTTTGAAAATGTGTTAAGGTAGGGCGGGGCAATTTCGACTGGTTTGACGCACATACAATTTTCTTGCATCAAAATTTTATACATAATAATAATGTACTCTAAATCAAACATAACCTGGTTATAAATTGACTTTTGGTGATTATTTATGGCAAACATCCATAAAAAAACACATGTTATATTTATTTAAAAACGTTTTTAAACATAAAATGTCGGAATTAGTCGAAATAGCCCCTTTTCGGGAAATTCCAACTATTTCTTTTAATTTCTCACCTAGTCGTCTGAGAAAGCTCTAAGTTGAATTCAGAGTTGATAAACGGAACTGGCACGTAAATATGGACCTTATTATAAATTAGAGAGCTTCTTTTTCGTAAAAACACACTTTAAAAATTAAGAGGGGTAATTTTAACTACGACGCATAGTAACTAGTGACGGGACACAAAATATCGAGTGTTTTTTGTACGAGCACAGTCGATCATGTCGATATATTATTTTTTCTATTTTCTACATTCATAAAAAATCTACTTAGGTAATGTATAAACCTTTAATAAAAAGAAGCTCATTATTTTTAAACCGGTCCCAATGTTTGCAAAATCTAAGGTTTATGCCTTTCAACTTTTTTCTCAAGTTTTTTACCAAGTAAACGTCATTGCAAAATTCTTAAATTTTTGTGATAACTTACATGTTGCCTTTCACCATATAAATACCTATATTATTATCAATTAAGGGCTTTAAAAAGTAGGTCGAAATGGTTTAAGTATTAAAAAGTGCTTTATTTGTGGCACTTAGTTAAGCAGGTATAAGAGTATGAAAAAATATAGTTAAATATATAGGTATGTCAATTGTATAGTAGAAACTATTGAAAAGTTATAAAAGCAATCGTCAAAGATATTTATCGACGTAATATCGAAACTTGTACAACACTGTCTTTTCTCACTTTCATATAAAATTTGACGGGAAATTCAGACTGTCCGATGTAGTTGGAATTCCCCGAATTAACATTCACGTGGGGTTATTAAAACTAATACCATAACTTTCTAAATACGCAAGGAACACAAGAAAAAACATAAAATAAACAAAAGGGGGGATTTCATTATCCATCTTGCCTTGAAAAATCGAAGATTGAACCATTTGAAGCACAAATAAATCTTAAAACCTTAGGACACTTGCTTAGACGTACACACCAGAAAATGGTAGCTGGCAAAGTATCATTGTTGTAAGCGTCATGCACATGCCTAGCGTCACCATCTATGTTCGAGGTATAGTAACTTGCTTTCGGCTTCCTGTATATAGATGTCA
Organism: Crambus lathoniellus; assembly: GCA_949710035.1. NCBI lineage: Eukaryota > Metazoa > Arthropoda > Insecta > Lepidoptera > Crambidae > Crambus > Crambus lathoniellus. Next base: position 2,863,340 of record OX453319.1, read on the forward strand.
CTGTTTCAAATAACGGATAAGACCGAAGTTATTCAAGGTAGTTTGAATTGCCCCACAGTTGTAATTGCCCCGCCCCACCTTATATCTCAAAAAGTACTGACTATGTATCGATCAAACCAATTTTCGTTGAAAGTTTTTATTAAAATCTACAGCATATATTTTTTCTAGATTTTTCATTCTTTTATTTCAAAAGTTAGAGGGGGGGGGGACACACACATTTTACCACTTTGGAAGGCTCTATCTTTCAAAATATTGAGTTTGAGAAAAAATGATTTAAGAAACCTCCATGTTATTTTCAAAGACCTATCTATAGACCTACACGAATATATTTGATTAAAAAAATATTTTTCAGTTTCAGTTCTATGTATGGGGAGCCCCCCTTAATTTGTTTTTATTTTTTATTATTGTATTAAAATCGTAAAGCGGTTCACGGAATACATCTACCTAACAAGTATCAACTGTGTAGTTTTTATAGTTTTGGAATAAAGTGGCTGTGACATACGGACGGACGGACAGACAGACAGACAGACAGACAGACAGACATGACGAATCTATAAGGGTTCCGTTTTTTGCCATTGGGCTACGGAACCCTAAAAACTGCATTAAAATCGCTTGATCCGTTTAGGCACTACGAATAATGAAAGTTTAGTACATGTATAGGTAGGTACCTAGATACATACAGACAGACAGTATTTTTTGGTAGGTAAGTACCATTTTTTTATTGCACCTAAGTTTGCCCAGGGTGTAGGTACATCTTCGATTAATATAAATCGAAGAGGTAGGTACATTATTTTATGGAAGTGTCTAGTCTGCCACCAGTATCTGTTTAGAAAAAAGAAATATCTTGCCACTATTGGTAGGTAATTTAACAGGTAAAAATATTCTCACAGTTTCGCAAAAAGCTTCTGTGATATTGTGTTCTTTGCAGATGATACCTACTTCTATAATATTTAACATAGACAGAAACAAAACCAATTTCGACATTGTAAACAAAGCACTGTCACAAGTAGGTACCTAGGTACTCGGTTAGTTTAATTCTAATAATTCGCAGCTTAATGCAAAGAAAACAAAGTGCATTCTTTTTTCATAGCCGAATGTACCTACAGACAGACTACTTAGGTAGGTAGGTACCTGTGAAAATTCTAATTAACAACGAAAAACTAGATTCAGTAGAATCAACACTTTGTTTAATTTATTAGAATTAAACCAACCGAGTACCTTTTACCGTTTCGGCAGGCAGTTGACCATCTCCATAAATGGTCAGATAGATTTCCATCAAACGTGGCTAAGAACCATCTTGATTAATTTAGCTTTCAATTTAAAAAAACCGCATCACAATCGGTCCAGTCGTTTAGGAGCTACGTTGCCCCAGACAGACAGACAGACAGATACAAACACACGTCAAACTTATAACACCCCTCCTTATGCGTCGGCGGGGGTTAAGAACTTCTAGTATAACACCCCTTTTTTGCTTCGGGGGTTAATAAATACACACCAATAAATTAATAGATCTTTGGGACAATATTTTGAACTAAATACCGCTAGATTACGAAATTGTGTTGTGCTTGTGCGACAACGACGACGACGACCGACCGCGACGTTGCCAATTCGCGTCGCACGCGTTGTCGGCATGCGCCCACACTCGAACAAACCGCGCGGAGACAGAGGTGCTGGGCTGGCAACGCCGCCGCCTAAAGGCCGGTACACACATTCCGTTCCGACCGCCCGGCGCCCCGCGCCGCCAATTTGCGCTCCGAACCAAATCTGGGGGGCTACCGCGTAACTTTATGGATATGAAATTCATAAGTTTTTCCGAACTTTAGGTCAATTTTATAAAAAAAATGCCGCTATCTGTTCCCTCTTTAGTGACGTCGGGTCGGGTATAATAATTGCTAGCTAGCAACGTTCAATAGAACAAAGCAGCAAAAATCTACCAAAAGAGGGAATTCAAATTACAGTTGAAGCCCATGCCCATATCCATAATATTTCTTAGCCGATAGCCCTCCTGGACGAGTGTAGCGTAGTCGTCCGAGGTTTAAGGGATTTTCAGAGGATTCAATTTAATTGCTCTTTCATTACTTTTGCGTAGGACTGAACGAACAAAAGGTTTTAATATGTCCATTTTTCTGTTTATTTTATTTAATAAGTCGCATTTTGTCGTAAAACTTAATTAATAAAAAAAGGCATAACACCACATCAATAAGTTCGGATCGGATCCATCGGATTTGACGACCGATTTGGCGCAGGTGTAGGCTACCCACCTTCTGCGCCAGCGGTCTCGGGTTCGATTCCCAAACAAGACAAATGTTTGTGTGCATGAACATGTCTATTTGTCTTGGTCTGGGTGTTTACAATGTATATTAAGTATGTATTTACAAACAAAAAGTATTTAAGTATATATTTATCCGTTATCAAGTTTTCCATGATACAGTTTCTTAATGAAATTAAAATGGGCTTAGATAATTGGTGTGAATGTAAGAAGTTATTTATTTATTTATTTATAATAAGTGCTGGTTTAAGTAAATAAATATTTAGCAAGTTTTAGTATCTTAATGAAAATAACAGAAAATTAAAAAATAATGAAATAGAATTATTATAATAATTTAAACAATAAAAAACCGGACATATTTTTGTTTGTAATCTATTTATTGGAGGCAAATCTATGTTTTAAGTATTCAAAAATCATATTAATTTTGGGAGATTAGCAGTGGCTGGCAACACGTCATGCAACTACAGCTTGGTGCGGCCTGGGGCCTGACCAAATCGGAACGCGTGTAGCGCCGACTAGATTTGGTGAAGCAGACATTGCTTGAACGTGTGTACCGGCCTTAATACTTCGCCATCACAAAAACGCCTTCTAGCGGCGAGTAGCGCTTTAAGGCAAATAAAGTAATATGATAACATTCTATCGTAATCTGTGGATTATTTAATATCCTATCCTATCTGCGATAGTTAAAAAAATATTTTTCAAAAGCTTCTTTACGAATTACAATTCCCAGGGTTTATTACGACCTTTAAACTTTATACGAGCGCCACGAGAGCCATCTAGTGTTGAATAGCAGGTATCACACAACTAAGCGAGCGTAAAGCATAAGCTAAGTGCTTTCGGGCATGCTTGCGGGCAAGAAAGGTATTGATATTATTGAATTTCTAAAATGCTCCAAATAGTATTGTAAATACGAACATTTTGTAAATCGATTCTTTTTTAAATATGACAGTAAATTTATGACACTTTCCAGTGGCTTTTATTGTGGTTTTTCGTTTTATTTGATATGATAAAACCGTAAGCGAAACACGTATCGCCATCTATTGAGACAATTTTGAACTTATTTTTTTTGTTCGCGATGAGACCCCTCTGGTAGTAGTAAAAAAACGAAAAAAGACAACCTGTAAGAAGTGTTTCTACAAGTCGTATTTCTAGTGTCCAAAGTCAGGTGTCTCTAGCGTAAAGTGTTTAAACTGACGATAATAGTTTTCGTGGACACGCGAGGGCCGCACCACGCGCCGGTTATAACAAGTGCCTAAAGTTTCAAAGGTATCAAAGGTGGCAAACGTGTGAAGTGCCTAAAGAGTCAAAAGTGTCACAAGTGTCACAAGTGTCACAAGTGTCAAAAGTTTCAAAAGTGGCAAAAGTGTCAAATATGACAAAAGTGTCAAAAATGTCAACAATAACAAAATTGTCAAAACTGTCAAACGTGACTGTTTACCTTCATCCTCAGCCTTTCCGCCAGCTGCCTGAACTTTCCGGGCTCGTGGAAGCGTAGCGCGCGTTTGGTCCGCATGGGCGCTTTGGTCGGCACGCGCGAGTCGCACCACGCACCGGTTATAACATGTGCCTGTCTAGTCTAGTGTCCCGTGCCCAGTGTCAAGTACCTAGTTTCGAAAGTGCCTAAAGTGTCAAGTGTCAAAAGTGTCAAAAGTGTCTTAAGTGTCAAAAGTGTCTAAAGCGTCAAAAGTGTCAGAAGTGTCAAAGTGTCAAAAGTGTAAAAAGTGACAAGTGTCAAAAGTGTCAAATGTGTCAAAAGTGTCAAAAGTGTCAAAAGTGTCAAAAGTGCCAAAAGTGTCAAAAGTGTCAAAAGTGTTTTATGTGTCTAATGTGTCTAAAGTGTCAAAAGTGTCAAAAGTGTCAAAAGTGTCAAAAATGACAAAATTGTCACCAGTGTTTACCTTCATCCTCAGCCTTTCGGCCAGCTGCCTGAACTTGCCGGGCTCGTGGAAGCGAAGTGCGCGTTTCGTCCGCATCGGCGCTTTAGTTGGAACGCGCGGGTCGCACCACGCGCCTGTTATGTCGCGCACGTCTGTGGTGGGAGCGGCGAGCTGTTGGCGGAACTCTTCGCGGCGTTTCGCGCGGATGTTGGCCTACAATAAAAACATATACTTAAGTAAGTATATTTAAAAATTAAAAAACACAAAGACTGCCAAAATCGAACTAAGTAAAAAACAATGTTTATTATCCTACTAATATTATAAATGTGAAAGTTTAGATGTTTGGATGTTTGGATGTTTGGATGTTTGTTACTCAATCACGCCAAAACGGCTGAACGGATTTGGTTGAAATTCGGAACACAGATACTTTGAAGCCTGGAGAGGAACATAGGCTACTTTTTATCCCGGAAAAAGTCACATTCCCGCGGGATAACGTCGTAAAGTCCACGCGGGCGAAGCCGCGGGCGGAAAGCTAGTTGAAAATAAAATCCTACTAATATTATAAATGTGAAAGTTTAGATGTTTGGATGTTTGTTACTCAATCACGCCAAAACAGCTGAACGGATTTGGCTGAAATTTGGGACACAGATACTTTGTAGCCTGGAGAGGAACATAGGCTACTTTTTATCCCGGAAAAGTATCACATTCTCGCGGGATAACGTCGTGTAGTCCACGCGGGCGAAAAGCTAGTATTAGAATAAAACGAAAACGACCCGACTAATTTCAATATTGTGAATGCAAAAAAGGAAATATCCCCTAAATTTTTTGTACTATTTGATTGAATCAAGAGTCACTTGGCGGAAGTCCCTAACCATTGTGAAAAATAAATATATGTAATTAGAAAGCTACATATATTTATTTTTCTCAATTTTTGTACTTATTAAAATTTAGTGGTGTATAGCCAGTGTTACTCGGGGTGACATAACGTTTCTAATGAAACCTAATAAATTAAAATCCGATAAGGCACTCAAAAGTTATCTATACTCTATACAAATAAATAAAATTGAAGTCTGTTTGTAACATTAAAATAACCGCTTTTTACTACATGCATATGATTATATATACGGTAAATATACCAAAATGACATGTTTTTCAATTTTTGTCTGTCTGTCTGTCTGTCTGTCTGTTTGTTCCGGCCAATCTCTGAAACGGCTGGACCGATTTTGATGGGACTTTCACTGGCAGGTAGCAGATATAATAAGGAGTAACTTCGGCTACTTTTTATCTCGATATTCCCACGGGGACGAGAACCACGCGGGTGAAACCGCGGGCGGCCGCTAGTGGTGAAATAAAGTAACTCACATACATACGTTAACCCTAATCACAAATATCACAATACACTCCTTTTTTGGACAGTCGTGTAAAAATTACACCGCTATTTTTTTGTGTTTGGTTGAGAAGGCCTGTGCCTAGCGGGCGTGGTTTGGCTGACATGATTATGATGATGTTTCTCATAATCATAGTAAAAAACTATATACAGTCCATTCAGCGAAGAAAAAGATTTTTAGTAAACAATCTTGATAGATATGTCTTTTTATGGTCTTTTCGTGGGCGGAAGGCTAGTAAAAACGCATAACGCCTTTAACGTAGGAGCGACGTGTGTGAGTTGCACCCGCTTGCCCGTGGTGTCTATTGTGCGCCACTCCCGGTCCCTAGACCAGGAGTGGCAAACCCGTAATAATCCTTCCTGATCAGAAGGTCTAAGTAGCTAAATGTCCAACAGCGCGAAACGTCTGATGAGCAGTAAGTCTAATTAGCAGAATGTCTATGTAGCAAAACGTCCAACTATCAAATGGTCTGTATAGCAGAACATCTATTTAGCAAATCGTCACTTTATCAAAATGTCTGGATACTCAGGCACAAAATTCAACACACAAATTACATCGGGAGGGAAACGGACACGGAATTATAGTATGTACGTACGTACAGACTTGTAGATACCTAGAGATTCTTTGGTCTATGTAGCTTAAATCATATCTTTTTGATGGTGGCTGACAATTTATTGTCAAGAATGCTATTTGATTAGCATTACATAAAGCTCTTAGAAAAGAAGCGCTTCGGCAAGATCGCAAATACAAGGATATGTAATTTAAAAGAAATAAAAGAAGGAAGATCGATTTAATGTTTAATGCCAAATACAAAAGAGCTGCAAAAGTTTGAGGGCCAAAAAGATAGTCCCTTTGAATTTTTGCTACACCTTGGTCATATCAAAAGAATAAGTAAATAAATGCAGGGGAATTTGTGCGCCTGATAACCTAATAATATTTATGGCGCTAGTAGCTTTTTAATCCAGATTTTGTTTTTCTCAAATAAATGTAATGTAATTTACAAATGACTTTTCCTTTATATCATGAGTGTACACATTTCACAAATGACTTTTTGCTAAATAGATGTTCTGATATACAGACCATTTGATAGTTGGACGTTTTGCTACATAGACATTCTGCTAATTAGACTTACTGCTCATCAGACGTTTCGCGCTGTTGGACGTTTAGCTACTTAGACCTTCTGATCAGGAAGGGTAATAATGTTTACCTTCAACGTAGGAGCGACGTGTGTGAGTTGCACCCGCTTGCCCGTGGTGTCTATTGTGCGCCACTCCCGGTCCCTAGACCAGGAGTGGCAAACATGGTGGCGCCCCACATCCTAAAGTTGGTTAGCCGTAATAATGTTTACCTTCAACGTAGGAGCGACGTGTGTGAGTTGCACCCGCTTGCCCGTCGTGTCTATTGTGCGCCACTCCCGGTCCCTAGACCAGGAGTGGCAAACATGGTGGCGCCCCACATCCTAAAGTTGGTTAGCCGTAATAATGTTTACCTTCAACGTAGGAGCGACGTGTGTGAGTTGCACCCGCTTGCCCGTCGTGTCTATTGTGCGCCACTCCCGGTCCCTAGACCAGGAGTGGCAAACATGGTGGCGCCCCACATCCTAAAGTTGGTTAGCCGTAATAATGTTTACCTTCAACGTAGGAGCGACGTGTGTGAGTTGCACCCGCTTGCCCGTCGTGTCTATTGTGCGCCACTCCCGGTCCCTAGACCAGGAGTGGCAAACATGGTGGCGCCCCACATCCTAAAGTTGGTTAGCCGTAATAATGTTTACCTTCAACGTAGGAGCGACGTGTGTGAGTTGCACCCGCTTGCCCGTCGTGTCTATTGTGCGCCACTCCCGGTCCCTAGACCAGGAGTGGCAAACATGGTGGCGCCCCACATCCTAAAGTTGGTTAGCCGTAATAATGTTTACCTTCAACGTAGGAGCGACGTGTGTGAGTTGCACCCGCTTGCCCGTGGTGTCTATTGTGCGCCACTCCCGGTCCCTAGACCAGGAGTGGCAAACCAGTAATAATGTTTACCTTCAACGTAGGAGCGACGTGTGTGAGTTGCACCCGCTTGCCCGTGGTGTCTATTGTGCGCCACTCCCGGTCCCTAGACCAGGAGTGGCAAACATGGTGGCGCCCCACATCCTAATGTGGGGCGCCGTAATAATGTTTACCTTCAACGTAGGAGCGACGTGTGTGAGTTGCACCCGCTTGCCCGTGGTGTCTATTGTGCGCCACTCCCGGTCCCTAGACCAGGAGTGGCAAACATAATGTGGGGCGCCGTAATAATGTTTACCTTCAACGTAGGAGCGACGTGTGTGAGTTGCACCCGCTTGCCCGTGGTGTCTATTGTCCGCCCCTCCCGGTCTAGGATGAGGGGCGCCGGCCCCGTGGAGCCCTGCGCGGATAGGGCTCCGCCTGAGGATAAGTAGAATATTATAGTCGGTTGGTGGTAGGGCTTGTTCGAAGTCTGGCTAGCTACCACCATCCTAATCCTACTTCCTACTAATCCTACTTCCTACTAATATTATAAATGTGAAAGATTAGATGTTTCTTACTCAATCACACCAAAACGGCTAGACGGATTTGGATTAAATTTAGGACACAGATACTTTGTAGCCTGAACGGGCGTCCGTCACTCGCTCAAGGACGCGAGATAAGTGCCTACCGCTTCGCGTATATCTCGGGATACAATTTACAACGGGCCGCCCGCCGTACGCCCGCCCGAGCAAGATAGATTATATGCGACAGAAAGAGATGCAACGTCTTACGAATAATTGAGCCATACAAGCTGAATTTTACTTTATCGTGTTGAAGTTAGAGTTGCTATTTGTTTAAATTAGGTTTCGCAGAGTGCATCTTTTGTACTTGTACTATTATTTATTCTGTGGCCTGGAGAGGAACATAGGCTACTTTTTATCCCGGAAAAATATCACATTCCCGCGGGATAACGTCGTGTAGTCCATGCGGGCGAAGCCGCGGGCGGAAAGCTAGTATAATAATATAAATGCGAAAGTTTGTGAGTATGAATTTTTGTTACTCTTTCACGCAAAAACTACTGAACGGATCTGGATGAAATTTGCAACAAATATAGATTACTAGCTATCCGCCCGCGGCTTCGCCCGCGTGGACTACACGTTATCCCGCGGGAGTGTGATATTTTTCCGGAATAAAAAGTAGCCTATGTTCCTTTCCAGGCTTCAAAGTATCTGTCACCCAAATTTCAGCTAAATCCGTTCAGCCGTTATGGCGTGATTGAGTAACAAACATCCAAACATCTAAACATCCAAACATCTAAACTTTCGCATTTATAATATTAGTAGGATAGGCTGGAATAACACATAGGATACTTTTTATACCGATATTCCTACGGGAACCACGCGGGGAAACCGCGGGCGGAACCGCGGGCGGAACCGCGGGCGGACGCTAGTCTTATCTAAGTTAGAGACGCCATAACAACGATGTTTTCAACATTGTTGTGTTCCGGCAGTCAGAGATAAATTAGCCAGTTCCAAAGTGGTCGAGGATTCCAGGAGTATTGCGCTTCCACTTTCAGCCTTATCACCACTTAACATCAGGTGTGATGAAGGCTAAGTGCTACCCCGTTGTAGATTAAAGATGCAATACAAAACAGTACTAATAAATAAACTATTGTTTTCTTTCTATCTTATTACCATTATTTATACTCTTTTCTAAATGAAAATAAAGATGAAACTTATTTATTACCTGCTAATTTCCTCTGTATCCTGGCTTGCAGTTCAGCAATTTTTCGCTGTTTCTCCAACTCTTCAGCAGTGATCTGGCCTGCCGCTGTCACAATAAAAATATACATTTAAAATTCTATACTAATATTATAAAGTGGAAAGATTTGATTATTTGTTTGTTTGTTTGTTTGCATCAAATAAACTCCAAAACTACTGGCCCGATTTAGAAAATTCTTTCACCATTAGAAAGTGGATAAAAAAAAGCTACATTCTTCCCAAGTGACATAGGCTATATTTTATCCCGATATTCCCACGGGAACGGGTACGACGCGGGTGAAACCGCGAGGATCCGCTAGTTTATTATAAAAATTTGTAAGGTCAGAAAAATAAAGGCTTCATCATTTCAGCCGTACGACGCCCACTGCTGGGCATATTCATATTCATATTCATATTCATTTATTCAGCATAAATTTACAACATTTGTGCATAACATACAAGATGTTTGTGGTTATAGGTCTTTTACTTTGTTATAAATTCACCTTTTCAAGGTATTGTGAAATCAAGACTTATATACTAATTTACAAATTAAAAATATAAAAACAACATTAATAACCTTATATCTTAAAAAATATAATAACATTTTAGATAAGTACTTTAAATAACTGTAACATTAACAATAACTTTATATATTTTTTTACATATGTAGGTAGGCCTCCTCCAAGCATCTCCACAACGATCGGTCCTGCGCTGCCCGCATCCAATAATATAAAGGCTTATATTATTATTATTATAAAAAACTTTTGTGAAAAACGAAATATATGTAGCTTACTTCCGCAAAAAACACAATATGCAAGATGCACCGCCCGCCCGCCCGCAAAAAATTGCACATGCACATCACGAAAATGCCAGTGCACAATACTGCATTTAGCAAGACAGCATACACTTTGCACCTTCACCGATTAGACTACTCTAAACGTGTTTCGCCCCAACCCGGGGCATCCTCAGGAGATAGTTCGTGCTAGTTCGTGCGAAAAACCAACACCAAATTTTTGGTAAATAATTAATAAAATAATTAAATTAAACAAAAAAAATGTACTATAAAAATTTAATTTAAATAAGTTTTCTCTAGCTATAATTTTTAAAATACAAATTCAAATACTCCCGGGTTGGGGCGAAACACGTGTAGAGTAGTCTAATCGGTGACGGTCCAAGGTGTATTGCTGTCTTGCTAGATGCAGATATTGTGCACTGGTGTATTCGTGGTGTGCATGTGCAATTTTTTGCGGGCGAGCGGGCGGTGCATCTTGCATATTGTGTTTTTTGTGGAAGTAAGCTACATATATTTCGTTTTTCACAATGGTTAGGGACTTCCGCCAAGTGACGCCTGATTCAATCAAAGGAGATTTTTCAGTTTTGTATGGAGCCTCGGCTAGGATCTTGTACACTATACCATAGGCAAGCAAAAGATAAATATAATAACTGAAAACTTATTATATCGCAATAAGCTAACGCGTTTGATGGTACAAAAGCATTATCTAGTCTTAATAATTATGCAACCCCGACTCAATATGGCGGTAAAATGTCACACTAACATTAAAAAAAAGGTTCACATTGACAGATTATCATCAGTCGTCAATGTCATCGTTTTTTCGTACAGAAACATCAAAGTTTCCGAACGTGATTTAAATATGGTTGCCAGTGTGACCATGGATGGCAAAGAATTTTTATTTCAAAGTTTATTTTTGTACCATTTATCCAGAAAGACAATGAGAGTTTTAATATTTTATTTGACTTTACTATATTTTTTACTATTAATACGAATAGTGTACAATGTCCTAGCCGAAAATTAAAAATGTCCTTTCTATAAAAAACTTACCTGGTTTGGAGTATAAAGTAGGTTTGATAACACTGGGCGGTGGCATGGCGCTGTTCTGCAGCTGAGCTTTGATCTGCTGCGCGGTCGCCGCCGCCACGTTCACCTTCTGCTCTCTCATTCCCGTCAGGGCCCGTTTGCGCTCTTCTATCTCTTTCTGGGCGTTCGCCATCATCAGCTGGAAGGAAGGAGGATGTGGGTGTTGAAAGTTATACGCCCAAATTTCGAACGCTGCTCAGCTTTGAGAATGTCTTAAACATCATGGTGTTTCTTTCATACATTTGACATTTAAAGTAGAGATGAAACGAATATCCGATAATTATCCGGTATCCGGCCTATCCGGCCTTGTTTTCACTATCCGGCCGGATACCGGATAGTGCTAAAATGGGGATTGTTTCTTTGATGATGAGATTTCTTGTTAATCAATCAAACATAAAACCACGACGTCAAGTGAAGAAAACTGACATGCGCTATAGCACTCGAACACCCACGAGTCGTCCCGATCTCCGCTCACTGACGATAGTGTTATTGTTATTGTTATCGTTAACGCACCTGAATATTACTGACCTCGTTAACCGCGCCTATATTCAAATCAATCTGATCGCGTCATGTAACGCGAAAAAGGGCCGAATATCCAGTAGCCGGACAACCGGCGCTGCGAGCTCGTAGCTTGCCGAATATACAATATCCGGCCAAACCACTGTCCGTTTCATCTCTAATTTAAAGTGACAGGACGATCTTTCAGATGCTCCTAAAGTTGAGTTGTGTTCAAGTATTTGGGCAATAGTATCATAGAAAAATTGTTGTAAGATTAAATACAACATATATTTTTAAAAACTTAAGCTAACCAACCACTGAACAGTAGTGGAAAATTTCATAAATCACCACAAAGGTAAAATAATTCATAAAGATTTATCATCAGTCCTTTTTATTACAAGCTTTTATTTGACTTGCCATGTTAGTTAGTTAGTTATTTAGTTAGAAATTTTGTATACAGGTTTGGTTTAGATAACAATACAATATTTAAGTACAGTCAGCAAAAAAGGTTGCCATGAAAATGAAATTTCTACAAAAAACTTATTCAAGGACAAAATGAAAACTTTTATTACATGAAATATTCCACAAATAATTAATTCATACCTTTATCCTATCTGCACTCAGCACAGCAATCTTCGACCCCACAGTCTCTCCTTCTGGTATAATCGCCGGTAACGGTAACACCTCAAGACTGTTACCCAACTTCTCCTTTTCTTCAAGAAAAGTAATATTTGCATCTTTAGGAGGCTCCTTCTCCTCATGTTTGACCTCTTTCTCTTCATGTCTAGATCTCTTACTGTCTTTATCTCTGTCTCCTTCATGCTTCCTCTTCTGCGATTTTGATGTTGATATCAGTTCTTGAGTAAGAGCTATAACTTTGTCGGCTAGTTTACTGGCCTTTTTGGAGTCTATGTGAGCTGAGATTTTGTCTATGATCTTACGACGTTCATAGCTGGAAAAAGTAGTAAACATATGATAGAGCAAAGAGTTTGTTCAAACATGAAGTCTAATCTCTTTCATAGCTACTGGCTGACTGGTATAACCATGAAGCTCGACTTAATACTGAGGTAACTGGAGTTCAAACCCTGAATAAAAAAGTGTACCCAGCAAATTTGACATTTATGTATGTAGTGGCTGTCAGTTGTCTCATATGACCATACGTATTTTTTTTAAGTGTAGGTGAGACGGAAGACAGCCACTGTGTAATTTGTGGGGACAAAAAATTGATCGTACTGCACTCTCCACTTACCTCAGTATTAAGTCGAGCTTCATGGGTATAATTTATGAATGACAGGGTGTGTCTTCTAACAAAAAGAATATCGCTTTATGTTGTGTCAGTTAAAATATACCTACAGTGGCACAATCTTTTCTGTTCTGGTGACAGCAGCGCTATGTACTTTTTTCTTTTTTTTTGTAGCAATTTAACAGGGCCTGACTTCTAAGACCTTAAGCCGCCAGCAGCGCTATGGTTGGACATCAACTTGACAGCAGAATGAAATTAAAAAAAAAACACGATAGTTTCACATTTTGGCCACCGGAACAGAAAAGTTTGTAGCACTGTACTAATTATTTTAACTTGTTTACCGTGTTATTGTGTTCAATTATGTTTCTTACATGTTATTCTATATTATATTTCTCTCTGTACGTTGATATGCGTTTTTACTCTGATTCCACAAGTATACATTATCTATAGATATACAAGTGACTTCATCAACATACATTACTACTAACTTTATGGGACTCTTACCAACATTATTTTAATGGAAATCTCTACTTTTATAAAAGCTGAAGATAGAAATCCACAGTAAGCTGTTATACTACTTACAATAACAAAAAGTTAGAAAAACTAGTGATAATGATAATGTGTTGAACTAAGTGCTTTTCATCAAGGCTGTGTTTATAGTAAACCTTTTTAATTAAACTTTATGAGATATTACTCTATCAAGGCATAAAAATAAAGTCATTAGAGTATGTAAATAAACTAGAGGTACTGATGAATTACATAAATATTTACCCATTAGTAAGACAAGATGAAACAGTGGACAGCAATGAATTATCCGACTTTCCTATCGTCCTATATATCGCCCTGTCGAGCGAAGACCGTAGGTCTTCCACTTCGCGGCGTGATAGCTGCAGCGCCATGGTTTAGAACTATAAACAGCAAATTTAAACACAGAACCTTCGCGGATAAAATTTTTAGGTTATAATTTTGCTACACACTTTGATTATAACTTTTATTTGAGCTTTTTAGAGCTCTAGAATTAGAAATAAAGCGTGACCTAATTACATATCACGTTATTTCACATATTTATTACACAGTTTACGCATTTTTGAATGAATGACAATCCATTGATTGACGCTGACGCAAAACTGACGTAAACATTACCAAAGACAAGAAAGAAAGCGAGACCCCCACAGAGTGAGTACCTTTAATTAGATATATTTTTATTAATTAAATATTAAATAATTTAATATGCATTATTAGACATACTTTTGCTAAAATTTTCAAACAAATCCCATTTCTTCTTCTTCTTCTTTATTTTGTAGTGGCAATCCACTCCTCTTGACAGGGGAATACTTCTGCCAGTTTCAGTGTGGGAGAAGGAAGGATGGGTTTGGAGTTGGGCATGGGTCGTAAATATATTTAATATTGATAAATAGATTGAATTATAAACAGATATTATGGTGAGACAAAAACTTAATAAGACATATCCTATGCAGTCCTAACATTTTTTTTAGTGCGGTATAATTATTGTTTATCATAGAACTAAACCACTCCATTACACGCAATACTTTTTTAATTTAAATGCAAAAAATATCCTTAGCATTTATTTATTCTTGCTATAAATCTTAAAGCAATGAATTTAAATAAAAAATAAATTACTTTTGATGGTTATAAAATCAATATTATATCATTTATCTATCATTTCATAAGTAAGTACATACCTTGTAAGTACATACGATACGTTACAGCTTCGCGTTTAGCGTATAATGAAATCATGAAATGAAACGAACATATTAGTAATCTGTGGAAACGAATCGTGTTTGTTGTCATATGTCAATAGCGGTTTTGTTTGTCGCATTTTATTTTTTACAAACAAATTGAATTAGCCGCACATAAATAACTAGCGACCACAATACATTTTAATAATTCTATTCTACTCACAAAAACATACGACTTAAGATAACTGGCTTGTAGTTTTAAAGTATAAAACATAACCTCAAAATGTCTGATGATGATGATGTTATCCTCGTAAAGAAGAGCAAGCAGGTCCACTATGGATCCCTGGAGGAGCAGGAGAAGGCACGGCTGGCAGCCCTCGCCGCCGCCGCTAAGGAAGGCGCTGAAGACAGCGGCGGGAAGGAGCTGGGAGACATACAGATTTCAAATGGTACTTATATTCTATAATTTATTTATTACGAACGTTCTACAGCAACTTCACGATGGTTTCCCGTGGAAATGACATTTTCTACAAGTTAATAAGTAGCCTATACGCTATTCAAGACCATAATGCCAAATTTCATATAAATCTGTGAAGCTGGATCACTGTTATTGAGTAACAAACATTTAAAGTTTCGCATTTATTATATTGTATGATAAGGTTAAACACGGTATCCTTTGTGGCTTTTTGCCATGCAGAATAAGCATATTATGCACTTATTCAAAATGTAATATTCTATTTATTACACTAAAACACAAGAGAAGCCTGTGGCGCAGTGGTTAGCGCGCTTGGCCTGCGATCGTCGAAGTTAAGCAACTTTTGCAATGGACGGTAATGGAATGGGTGACCAAAAACTTTTCATATCAAGCTCCTCCATGCCTCGGAAGGCACATTAAGTTGTTCGTTGGTGCCGGCTCATTTGCTGTAATAGTAACACCCACCAATCCACACTGGGCCCGCGTGGTAGGTCATGCTCATGGCCCGTTCTCTGACTCTAAACAATACAATGGTGATACGATTGGTGGCTTTTTCACTTAATAGGAATTTCTTTCATACAACAACCTATGATTGAATGTTTGGTAACTGCCTTTATGTTTAACAATTTAGTAGAAAAAATATTATTTTCTCTTCAGAATACATGGAGTTGGAGGAAGAAATGTCCCGAGACAAGAAGGCTTTGCTTGAAGAGTTTGAGAGGAGACGGAAGGCTCGACAGCTGAATGTATCAACTGATGATGATGAGGTGAATAATGTTTATTTCTACAATTTTATTTTTACATAGTAAAACCCTTTAAGTATTTGATTGAATCAGGTGTCACTTGGTGGAAGTCCCTAACCATTGTGAAAAACTAAATATGCAAGATGCATCGCCCACAAATAATTGCACATGCACACCACGAAAATACCAGTGCACAACACCTGCATTTAGCAAGACAACAATACACCTTGCACCTTCACCGATTAGACTACTCTACACGTGTTTCGCCCCGTTTGTATTTATTTTTTGGTGTTGGTTTTCGCACGAACTATCTCCTGAGGACGCCCCGAGTTGGGGCGAAACACGTGTAGAATAGTCTAATCGGTGAAAGTGCAATGTGTATTGCTGTCTTGCTAAATGCAGGTTGTATTTCGTTTTTCACAAGACCCTTTAATTTCTATGCATAAGTGGCTTGTGCCTATCACTGGAGCTGGCGTAATACCACAGAATAAATAATAGTGCTAAGGCACAGAAGACTCACTCTGCAAGCTCATTCAAATAAAAATAAATCTTTCTGCGTGGAAATAAAGTCCAATTCCGGTTGCTTTGTCATCGCTTGCCTACTGTTATAATAACCTAGAGTTCGCGCATGCAAGCAAAACTGTACCCAATAGCTACGCGCGAGCGTTTCTATTTCTATGAATGTCTCAAACAGCTCGCTCGCTGGTTAGGGTTGCGAGCGACTTGCGAGTTCGGTTTTGTTGTTTATTTTGTTCTTTATTTTATTTATACACCCGTAAACACAACAGTATCTTATATACGGATTATGAGAACGTTTAGTAGTCATTGTTCGGTGCACAAAAATCACAGAAATGATCGATCGTTTTACGCGCGAACGTTGAGCGTACGAGCCGAGTGGCATCCTCCTGCCATACGCCTGCCCGGCAGGCGCGCCGGCCGAACGTACCTAAACTGCGGAGTGACACCCCCCTGGTAATACTAGCGTAAGATTTAATTTAATTTCCTACCATCAACTCAAAAGAAGAAGTATCAGTTTTTTTTTTATTAAATCATTGTTCTTTGTGTTACAGGTACGGAGGAGTCTGAGACAATTAGGGGAGCCCGTCTGTCTGTTTGGAGAAGGCCCAGCTGAGAGGAGAGTGCGGTTGAGAGATCTGCTCAGCTAGTATGTTGTTTTTTAACCTATATCTTTAAGAGAAATCTAGGCAAGCGCGATTCATCGTAGATCGCATCAACGCTTAACATCAGGCGTGATAGCGGACAAGCGCTTGCCTATCAACCAATAAAAATAAAAAAAATCTAAAAAACCGGCCAAGTGCGAGTCGGACTCGCGCACTAAGGGTTCCGTACCATTATCTCAAAATTGGTTCAGAGTTTAGGCTAGAAAAACTAAGATATTGTTTACTTTCACATTTATAATATTAATATTGATTTCCTCACAGCCTCGGGGAAGATGCGATTCACAAAAAGATGGAAGAGGAAGAAGCACGCATAGAGAGGGACAGAGGACGAGAAGGTACTTGGTACCACGAAGGACCGCCGGATTTAAGAGATGCCAGGTTGTGGATAGCCAAGTATTCTCTGCCAAGAGCTAAGGAGAGGTCAGTATTTTAATTCCCATTTGAGCTTATTCCTGTTTGGTCCCATTTTAGTTTTTGCCTCAAGTTCATTTCACATTATTTATTTTATTTATTTGGACAACCAACAAGGACATACACACACACCTTAGGTGCTATCATTGCATTCTTAATTTATCTTAAAAATGTGCTGCTTCTCTTAAAGATCCCTGCCTATTTAGACCCATTTTCTTTAGGACATATTCCCATTTGGCCCCACCCTATTTACACCCATTCTCTTTTGGACACATTCCCATTTGGCCCCACTCCATTTAGATCCATTCCCTTTCGAACTATAATTATTCTCACTCTTATTTGACTTATTCCCCATTCCTATTTTAGCTCAAATGCCATTTTTCCCTATTCCCATTTAGCTTCATCCCCATTAGACAGTGGATGGGAAGGTACTTGGTACCACAAAGGGCCGCCTTTTTCTATTGGGACCATCTCTCATTTGACACCACCCACTCACACCACCCTCAATGTCGAGAATGCTCTTTATCCATTCAATAAGGACACTTTATACTCTTACACACTACTACTCTTATACACTTTATACTCACGTGGTACCTATTCCCGTTGGAATATCGGGATAAAATAAAGCATATGTCACTCAGGAAGAATTTTATTACTTTTACCAGTAGAATAGCATTTAGGCCGGTCATCTAAAACATTCTAGGTTGCAAAAAATCGCCAGGTGTTGATATTTTGGGATGTTGTTAGGGATACAAATAGTGTAAAACCAAATTCGCAACCTCGAAAAACCTGTGCTACCTTCGTGGTGCTCCAAAAACCACAGAATATTCGGACATTTTTAGTTTTTGGCTTACAACTTTTAAAATATGCATTTTACAGCAAAGTTATCCATGACACTTCGAAAGAAGATAAAATTAGCGACAATTTGACCGTAACAATGTTCGTTTTCAGGCTAATCAAAGCTCGTGAGGAGTTAAAGCAAGCGGGCAGCGTGCGCGCCGCCGCCAAACAGGAGTCCCAAAGAAGGGCCGCCGCCATGTCCATATACTGCAGTCAGGTAAGGAGAGATATTTGATCCACAACTCACCATGTCTCATTTAGTTTCATTCCTGATTGGTCCCACTCCTGATTGGTCCAATTCCCGATTGGTCCCACACATGATTGGTCCCATTCCTGATTGTTGACATTCCCGATTGGTCCTATTCCCGATTGGCCCATTCTTATTTAGCAAAATTCCTATTTGGTCCCATTCCTAGAAGAGTCGCACGAGAGCCGCATTCCTATCTGGTCCCAGGTTAATCAAGGCAGGAGTTAAAGCAAGCGGGCAGCGCGCGCGCCGCCACCAAACAGGAGTCCCAAAGAAGGGCCGCCGCCATGTCCATATACTGCAGTCAGGTAAGGAGAGGTATTTGATCCACAACTCACCATGTCTCATTTAGTTTCATTCCTGATTGGTCCCACTCCTGATTGGTCCAATTCCCGATTGGTCCCACACATGATTGGTCCCATTCCTGATTGTTGACATTCCCGATTGGTCCTATTCCCGATTGGCCCATTCTTTTTTAGCAAAATTCCTATTTAGTCCCATTCCTAAAAGAGAGTCGCTCGAGAGCCGCATTCCTATCTGGTCCCACGTTAATCAAGGCCCATGAGAAGTTAAAGCAAGCGGGCAGCGTGCGCGCCGCCACCAAACAGGAGTCCCAAAGAAGGTCCGCCGCCATGTCCATTAACTGCAGTCAGGTAAGGAGAGGTATTTGGTCCACAACTCACGCTCTCATTCTCGTCTCATTTAGTTTCATTCCCTATTGGTCCCATTCCCGATTGGACCCATTCCTGATTGATCCCGTTCTCGATTGGTCTCATTATTATTTGGCAATATTCTTATTTGGTCACATTCCTAAAAGAGAGTCGCAAAAAAGCCGCATTTCTATGTGGTCCCAGGTTGTCATGTAATTTTGTTCCATTCCCGATTGGTCCCATTTTCATTCATATTTGGCAGGTTTCCTATTTTGGTCCTATTATTATTTGGTGATTGATGCCATTCCCAATATCCCCATTCTATATTTCCAGTATTTCTCAGTCCCATTTCTGTCATTCCCATTAACATGCATTCCCATTTCCCCCCCATTCCCATTTCCATTTTAAAGGTGGCGTGATATAATAATTAGTATCGGATAATGGTTTTAAAATATTGGTATTGCAATGCGAGTAAATGCAGACTTTAAATTATACTTTGTTGAGAGTAGAGATGGGCTTTTCTTCCTTTTTAACCGACTTCTAAATCAAAAAGGAGGAGGTTCTCTATTCGTCTGTTATTATGTTTTTTTTTTTGTTTTTTTGTGTATGTCCACCGATTACTCGAAGACGGCTGAACCGATTGAAATGGTTCAATCGTTATTACATCAGGTTGGTTTCCAAGTTGGTCCCATTTTTTGAAATTTTGAAATCGGTTCAGTAGTTTTCAAGAAATCTTGAAAATACTGTTGTTTTCGTTACCACTTTATGTGAATTTAATACGTATCTTTAGGCATAACTCCTTTGTTTATAAACCGATTTAGATGATTCTTGTATTGTTAAAAAGGGGATACCTCAAGGTATTTTAACCGACTTCAAAAAAGGAGGTTTTCAGTTTGATCACATACCTACTTACCAGAAAACACGTAAATTGCCTGCACGATGCACTAAAAAGAGTGAAATAAAAATTATTTTTATAAAAAAATAAAACCGCCTTCAAAAAAACCACATCAAAAAAGTAAGAAATAATTCCTCACCAAATAAATAACGTAAGTAAGTACTTTGAAGTCGGGCGTGAAACATGTACAATTTTTTGTTGTTTTTGTTAAAACCCGCCCGACTTCAAAGTACTTACGTTATTTATTTGGTGAGGAATTATTTTTTACTTTTTTGATGTGGTTTTTTTGAAGGCGGTTTTATTTTTTTATAAAAATATTTTTTTATTTTTAATAATGTTTTTTTCCCATTTTATCCGGGATGTTTGTGCACGGGTAGTTGTTGTGATTGTAGGGTCGGTCAATCTCAACAACCACTCGCGCACATACACAACATTGTCTACACTTTCATACACTTACCTACCTGGGGGGCTACCGCGTAACTTTATGGATATGAACTTCATACGTTTTTAGGAAATTTAAGTCAATTTTAAAAATAAAATTGCCACTATCAGTTCTTTGTTTTGTGACGTCGGGTATAACGATATGTAGCTAGCAACATTCAATAGAACAAAGCAGCAAAAATCTATCTAATTATTATAATAAGGAATTCAAATGACAGTTGAAGCCCATACCCATACATACCCATAGCCGGTAGCCCCCCACCACACACAACAGAACACAAAATAAATTACATTCCCGCGGGATAATGTCGTGTAGTCCACGCGGGCGAAGCCGCGGGTGGAAAGCTAGTATTATAAATGTGAAAGTTTAGATGTTTGGATGTTTGTTACTCAATCACGCCAAACATCTGAACGGATTTGGCTGAAATTTGGAACAGAAATACTTTGAAGCCTGCCGGCCTAGCATGAGCGGTTTTTATCGACTATTGAGGCATGATAAAGAGCCTCCTATCTTACACCTTAGTGGGGTAAGCAAGCCAGCAAGACGTATCATATCATATCGCGTGATATAATGATGGTCATGAGAGGCAAGAGAGGAACACAGGCTACTTATTATCCCGGAAAATCATCACATTCCCGCGGGATAACGTCGTGTAGTCCACGCGGGCGAAGCCGCGGAAAGCTACTTATTGTTATAAATTATAGTACTTTATCCATTGTTCTAGATCGGAGATACAAGACCTATAAGCTTCTGCAGGTTCAGCAGTGACAGCAAAATGCTGATCACGTCTAGCTGGTGAGTTTTAGACTTCATTAGCCATCAAAGACGGGTTAAATATTTTTTTTGAGTAGTAAAATAGTTAATTTGTCTATTTTTATTTTTAAAAAGACCTTTATTTCAGTTAATAATAAAGTTCTTGTCCGTACGGTACAGTGCCACAACCTTTTCTGTTCCGGTGACAGCGGCGCTACGTACGGTTTTCTTTTTTTTGTAACAATTTAACCGGCCCTGACTTCTAAGAACTTCAGCCGCTAATGGCATGTTTAAAAAAACACGCTAGTTTCACATTTTGGCCACCGGAACAGCAAAGTTTGTGGCACTGTACTGTGTGTCATTTAAAAAAGTGAACAAGTCACTCAAGTGTCATTTAATTTGTTTCGATAGAATAATTAAAACAGCTTATTTTTAGTTTTCGATGACATGTTTTTCAACCCCCTTATTTCATTTTGACTGGCTTTTAATGGATATGACTTTGACTTTTAACTTTGACTTTCGACCTTGCCTTTCGAATTATCACTTTTACTTTTATTCTATTTTTGAACTTCAACTTTGATTTTTGACTTTGCCTTCAATTTATTTATTTTTTGTTGTCGTCAGGTCCGGTCTAAGCAAAGTGTGGTCAGTCCCCGACTGCACTTCCCTGCAAGTGCTAAAAGGTCATTCCTGCAATGTGAGCGCCGCCACATTTCACCCGAAAGCACAGCTCCCAGACCACTTTCAGGAGAAGGTAAGCAAACTACTTCAAAATTAAGCTAGTACACTCTCCACACGGGAATGTTGACCCACTTACCATTACTCTTACTTTAGCCGGACTCGCACCTTTCCAGATATTTGACAAACGATAAAGATGAAATAATTGCAATTTCAGATTATTTTTACTTTTTTGCTTTCACAATGCAATTTTTAATTTAAAAAAGTTTGCCTTATGGTTCAAAAATATATGTTTTTCCATAACACCATAAATGGTAATAGTATTCTTATTTCAATGTCTCAAATCCTACTAATATTATAAATGAGATAGTTTGTGAGTGTGGATGTATGGATATTTGTTAGGAAATGCAAGTAAGTCTTCTGCGGTAAATGTCCGACAGTCTGTCAGATAGCAACTTGCAAGTGTAAACTACAACTTGCAAGTGTGTTTACACTTGTAAGTTGCTATTTTTTTTTTTTTTTTATTGGTTGATAGGCAAGCGCTTGTCCGCTATCACGCCTGATGTTAAGGTCAAACGATTAAGTCACAAAAAGCTGAAGGCTCGTTAGATGGCGCTACTTTCGCTATTTCGTAGTTTTTATTTTTTTGTTAATTATTCTTTGTATCTTTGTAACTCAAAATACTTTTGGCGCCTTCTATAAATAAATATTGAATTTTCGAAACCAACACTTAACTATTTGTAGTATAAAAATCATCCAAATATGTTAAATATGTTTTTCTGTCATCCAATTTTACTAATCACTCACACATGCATACCATAAATCCGAGTTTCTAGTAACAAAACATTTCGATCCACCTTAAAACGACAATGTGGCCTAGCGGTCTATATGCTTGACTCAGGCACCAGAGAGTTAAGGTTCAAACCTCAGGAAGCAAATTTTTTTTTTATTTATTATTGTTTAAAAAAAAACATTAAAATATTAATTTAGATGTATAAATTGCAACAAATGCAATTGCATTATTATTTTTTAAATTACACAAGTAGTCTATCAACTAATGCTCCAAAAAACGTATACAGGGAAAATAATGCTTGGAACACCATTTTTAGTGTTCCTTAGCCGAATGGCCAAATCCGGAACCCCTATATATTCGTCATTTGTCTGTCTGTCCGTCTGTCCGTATGTTACAGCCACTTTCATCCAAAACTATTAAGACTACACATTTGAAACTTGGTAGGTAGATGTATCCTGTAAACCGCTTTACAATTTTTATACGAAAGTAAAAATAATACATAAAACTGAAACTAAAAAATGTTTACCTATTCGTGTGGGGTGTCTATAGATAGGTCTTCAAAAATAATATAAAAGTTTCTTTAACCATTTTTAGGGTTCCGTAGCCGAATGACAAAAACGGAACCCTTATAGATTCGTCATGTCTGTCTGTCTGTCTGTCCGTCCGTCCGCATGTCACAGCCACTTTTATCCAAAACTATAAAAACTACTCAGTTGAAATTTGGTAAGTAGATGTACTTTATAAACCGCTTTACGATTTTAATACAAAAATCCGGGGGCTTCCGATACATGAAGCTGAAACCGAAAAATATTTTTTTTATCAACCATATTCGTGTGGGGTGTCTATAGATAGGTCTTTAAAAATGGCATAAAGGTTTCTCGAACCATTTTTTCTCAAAGTCAATATTTTGAAAGATAGAGCCTTCCAAAGCGATAAAATGTGTCCCCCCCCCCACCACTCTAACTTTTGAAATAAATTAGTGAAAAATCTAGAAAAAATATATACTGTACATCTTTATAATAACTTTCAACGAAAATTAGTTTGAACGAGATGTAGTAAGCACTTTTTGAGATATAACACATTTTCGAAAACCGCAAATGTAATTGAAAAACAATGTTATATTTTGCTGTCGAAAAATGATAAGTACCTAATCGAATTTTGGCTTGGTATAGGCAATCGGTACGTTAAGTTGGTACGGAACCCTTCCTGGGCGAGTCCAACTCGCACTTGGCCGATTTTTCCTTATCTATACTAATATTATAAAGGAAAGATTTCCTGTATTCCCGTTTTGTATGTATTCAGGTTTGTATGTAGGTATGTATGTATCAGGTAAGTATGTAGCGAATAAACTCAAAAACTACTGGACTGATTTCAAAAATTCTTTCTGCTACATTATCCCTGATTAACATAGGCTATAGAATATTTTGAAAAAGTTAGGGATTCGTTGAAAACTTCGATAATGTAACTCAAGGTATGAAAAAAGATACCAAAAAAAACCTATATACCTCGCGGACCGAAGTATGATAAGGGGCGTGTGCACATCTATGAGATAGATAACTGCAGCACTTTCTTTCAATTGTAGACATAGGTTTCCATAGTAAAATGTATTTCTAACAATCTACACAATCAACTTTCGTAATAAAATAGTAATATTTTAGTTTTGAAAACTGACAAGGTTCGATTTCCCACTACCGAGTACCGACCCATTTCCGAGTCGTGTATGAGTTTTTTTGAAAATCATTGAATGCAGTTTTCTAAACTCTAATATCGACGACATGGTTCCATAAAACAAATATATCTCTATCTCTTATAGTTTCAAACTTTCCCATACTGACCCGTTGTCCAGTCCGGTCTAATGTTGTCTATCTATACATATATTATAAAGAGGAAAGATTTAATTGTTTGTTTGTTTATTTGCATCTAATATAGGCTCCTAAACTACTGGACCGATTTAGAAGATTCTTTCACCATTAGAAAGCTACATTCTTCCCGAATAGGCTAAATTTTATCCCGATATTCCCACGGGTACCGGGTACCACGCGGGTGAAACCGCGAGGATCCGCTAGTATAGAATAATATTGTATGTTATAATTAGTGTATAATGTTGTATAGACAATGGTACGGAACCCTTCGTGCGCGAGCCCGACTCGCACTTGGCCGTTTTTTTTTAAATACTAGCGGCAACATTTTGATAGGCAACCCTATAGATATATATTCTCCTAATCATAGTACGTACGTGTTTGACGACCGATTTGGCGCAGAGGTAGGCTACGCACCTTCTGCGCCAGTGGTCTCGGGTTCGATTCCCGAACAAGACAAATATTTGTGTGCATGAACATGTCTATTTGTCTTGGTCTGGGTGTTTACTATGTATATTAAGTATTTATTTACAAAAAAAAAGTATTTAAGTATATATTTATCCATTATCAAGTTTTCCATGATACAGTTTCTTAATGAAATTAACATGGGCTTAGATAATTGGTGTGAATGTAAGAAGATGTGGTTGGAGGAAAGCAGAACTCAAATGTGCGGCTGTTTGCAGCTACTGCATTGGCCAATCATGCGAGAACATAGTACCAGACCTGATGTGTGATGACATTGATGAACCATTGATTGATAACCCACCATCAAAGGACGATTTTGACCTTCCTGAGCAGTTCGATGAAGAAATTATACCTCAGCAAGCTGCCCCCAAAAAGTGTGCTGTGGATTCAGAGGACGTGCCTGGTCCATCAAAATTATACATACAATGTACATAATTGATCCCACCACCTCCCAGATCCTCCTTCCTTTATGGCGTACTTCATTTTGCAAACCCTTCTATTACATAATTGTTTACTTACCTCAATAACTTTGAACAGCTGTCTCAGGAACTATCAAGTGTAAGTTGATATTACTAATTAGTCTCATTTTGTTGAAAATTTAATGGACTTTTATAACTAATAATTTATCTTTTGCCATAAACCCACTACTATGGGCCAAAATGTCGAAAACTAAAAAAACTGTAATACTTCCTTTTTTGAATTTTTGCAAACTTTTAAATTGCCCCATCTTAAAAACTATTTGACTAACAAGAACCAAATTAATCTCTTTTTATTGCAAATTTAGTCTACTTTAAAGCGTGCATAGTATTTTTTGCCGTAACACAGGTCCTTGGTGGTAAAAATTGATAAAAACTGAAAAAAATCTGAAAATTTATTGGATTTTTAAATATTTAACAATGATCCGGAGGGCTTTCGAGGTCGAAAACTTGGATTTGTCATTACTATCTCATCACTACTAACATACAAAAAAATCAGAACTACCTCATTTAACGCAAGGCAAAATGTACGATTTCCATGGACTATCATTAATAGAAGTACGTAAAAATTAGGTTATTAGCAAAAACTCGATGAGCGCACTAATTTGCAGTGGGATCTAGTACTAACTCAAAAGAGAAATATGTAAATTATAATTGACACAAACCACATGACACAAACGGAAGAGCGGCATCGCGCGTTGCGCGTCTTAGCCGCATGGAACGGCAACGTCGCAAATTTGCTCGAAATGTTTGTATACGTACACGACTAATGTCACACACACATGCGTAAGTTTCATGAGAATTTGGAGTTGATTTGTGTTATAATTCTGAATGAGAGTATGTAAAATATTCATTTCGCGCCTACTTAAACATGAGAAAAGACTATAGAACACATAATTTACCATAAATGGTGAATCCTAACATAGTTAAAGGTGAACGTTTTTTGTATGGTAATCGTTTGACCTTAAGCGTTGATGCGATCTACGATGAATCGCGCTTGCCTAGAAGGTACCGGTTCACTCGCGACTTGAAGACCCCCAGATTGTACCTATCGGGAAATACAGACTCAGGCAAGGAGTTCCATTCCTTAGCGGTACGGATAATAAAATTAGAAGCAAAACGCTTAGTCCGTGTCCCAGGAATATCCACTATAAAACGGTGGCGCTGATTCGTACGTCTGGTTGTCCGTTGGAAGAAGGGAGATGGTGGAATTAGGTTGTACAATAGGGTATTTTACACCTAGAAAGAAAAAATATAAAAATGCATTTTTATGATAGATAACGTAAAAAGTAAACGAGAAACGTGTATATTTATTAATAAAAAGGGATTTTTAAATTTATAATTCAATTTTAAAAATCGTCTTTTTTAATCTGTTCTTCAAATGTCTGAAACGCCATACGCCATATTGGATTAGGATGTGACGTCAATCCGTTAGCATCACAGAACAGAAAGTTAGCATAAAAATAAACATAGGTATTTCTGTCATACAAACTAGTACTAACGACCACCTAACGACGTCGAGCTTTGTGTTATTTCATGATATTTTCGTAATCTAATAGTTACTATCACGTAAAAGGACTTTTTTCCTATACTTTATTAACGTCGCATCATGGAAGACGGATTCGTGAAAGCAGAAAGCACGAATCTACCAAGGATAAATACGTTGATGGTGGCAATTTTTTTTGCATCCAACCCGATTTCTGATCAGCCGAGTTGAGAAATGTTAAAATAGCAATGTAAGTACAGTACCTACATAATGTTATCAAGTTTGGTCTAATAATAAATACAAAATCAATACACAACACGATAATGCGTGATAATGCCGTGTTGACTATTACAATCCAACTAAACCTATTTTCTTGTCATCAGGTCCGGAAGAGAATCATACGGGGACGACGACGCTATAGGCTACGTGCAACTCAAACTGTACGGTATGCCCGGAACACAAAGTGCGGTCCTAGTGCAGTGACACTTATTGTGAATGAACAGGAAGAGACTGTTACTAGTGTCCAGTGCCACGATTGCCCCTCATCAGAAGGCGGCTACAAACACGGTGTTGCATTTTTGATGTGGTTACACTTACACCGCCGAACCGAAGCCCCGTCCTGTACTTCGATTGAATGTTATTGGAGTAAATCAAATCTGGCTAAGGTTGGCTCATTAATAAAAATGTTATGTAAGTACAAAAGAAATCTCTAAAAGTAAACCTAAAGAGATAGTTCCAGACAGCAGTGTGTTAAATGAATTTGTTTTGCAATGCAAAAAAAAGAAAAATCAACACAAATGCCATTTTTGAAGCATGAACCTGATGTTGACAGAAAGTAAACTTTTTCGCTGCATCGTCTAATAATTAAATATGATGAAGAAAACGGAGAGGTTTTTAACTAAAATCATGATAGAAAGTGAAACAAGAGATCAACATAAAAGTGGCTTGTGGCATGAACTAAGATATGGAAGTATCACAGCCTCGAAATGCTATGAAGTGAGCCGTTGTAAAACTGGATGGTACTCTGGTGGCTATGCTACGCTGTTACATATTGGTGTGGATCTATAATTGGTTTCCTGTAGCTATTTATAGTTTCATATTTTGTAGTTTTAACTGTTGATCCACTAAATAAATAAAATAAAAATAAATTAAGTAGTACTCTGTTTATTATGTTGTAACCTATTTAGTTGATTTTTACAATAAATCCATTATGTACCTAATAAAATTGTTTTATTAAATTTATTTTCAGGAAGAAATAAGACTTACTTTATGTTGGTTATATTTTTTATTACTTATATAATAATAAAAATTATACCTTGTATAAAACCAGAGTTGTCTGTTTAGGTATTAATTTAATCCTTTGAAACCACTTTAATTAAATAAAAGACATACCAACGGCATTAAAACAAACATAATTTCTTTATTCTCTAGGTTTTGATTACAACACTTATGAATGTCAAAGAAGCTACACTACAGCATCGGTTCGCAAATCGTTCAGCAAGAGACCTTGCAAGAACTGGCAAGAAACGCATCGCATCAAGGGCAATCTTTTTCTGCCTGTTTTCATACAGTCGACAGATTGATAAAAATGACCTTCACACTTAACTTAAGAAGTTAGTTACATTTGCTCTTACATATAATATACTTGACAGCAAACCAATTTTCAACTAAACAAGAAATCAAATAGTTAAATGGGCATACTATCTCATTCATTTTAAGATTACTAATAAGATAACTGCAAGTTGCTTGCTCATGCTTTCCTGAGATACAATAAATAGTAGGTCGGCCACGACCAGATTTTGAAAAATCTTGTCGGTATCTCTTCTGTATACCTACCTGCTTGTTGTAATGTTTTTTTGTGGTGGAACAAGCAGTTTCGTGATTTACACAACGCCCTGAACACATCCATACCTGTTGTAGGTATACAGAAGAGATACCGACAAGATTCAGGTTGGAGAAGGAATTTTCTCAGGTGGCCGGTAGACTATAAAGGTGATGTTGCAATGCAAGTCAACGAGACAACTGTGTAGTTGTCTTCAAAGGTGATGTCATACTGTCTTTGTTTTTTATACAAGTCTGCACATTTCTACTTCTATAGTATCCGACAATGTTGAACTGCTTTTATGTTCCTGGGCTTGTACTACTTGGACTTCTTTGTCATGTCATGACACTTATTATTCTTGTCAGAT
Organism: Crambus lathoniellus; assembly: GCA_949710035.1. Lineage (NCBI taxonomy): Eukaryota > Metazoa > Arthropoda > Insecta > Lepidoptera > Crambidae > Crambus > Crambus lathoniellus. The sequence continues at coordinate 2,892,501 of OX453319.1, forward strand.
GTCAAAATATAATCTGGAACTAATAGTAAAATATGGTTAGTATAATATTTGTCTTATTGATAATGTTAATAATTTATAACATCTGCTTAAATTAGGTACTCACAAAAAATAAAATAAATTACCTTGACTACAAGATGGTACTGACTGATACAACATCATTCTCCTCTCTTATGGCCTCTTCAATCTCCTTAATTGTAGACATTCTTTTTTTGCCTTTTAATAAAGGCCTGCTGAGGTTCACTTGGAGTGGATTTGTGTTTTCAGTCTTGGCAATCAAATCTGGATGGTTTGCAGTTTGGCCTCATCCGAATTCGTTTCACAGAACCCATTATCTTGTACTGTGTATAAATCTCCATATCATTTTCCAGCTCAGATATGGAATTTAATACATTTATGTAGGTTTTTTAAAGTTAGGTTCAAAACATAACCTATAAATATGACGTTTTTTTTGTATGTAACAAATTACAACTTTCTTGAAGAACACCAAGTTTTCTTTTGTGTATTATTATTCTCTATTAACCATTATATTATATATATATCGCATACACATCAAAATGATCTTCACAGAAATACAGTCTAGTTTTTGTGAAAACTGCTTTTGGATATCTTCTTGCCAATTTCAACCAAGTTTTTGTGTTTAAAGAATTTTTATTTCTCATACGAACACTTTTTACATGGTTCACTTAAAATGAGAACTTAAAACTATACAATACATACTTAATATTATTAAGTATTACTTATATTCTGCGCAGCGCAGCTATAGTAAAAAAGGCAAAAGATTTATTTATACAAACAAAAACATAGGTACTTACATTACATGGCAAGCTTCTATACTGTATTTAATATTGTATTGTCATGTAAACAAACCAAAACTGCATGCAAAATTTCAGCTCAATCGAACACTGTGAAGTGGATAAAAACACTGTACCTATTTATCAATAATTGTTGATTTGAGCACAATACAATCGTCACATTTACGCGCGGTCACTTATTTTGCTACCCACCCTCCACTAATGTTAACGCGTACTCCGGCCGGAACGTAGGTAGTAGGCACGGCACGGGATGGTAAACAAAGTATTCGAGCGCTCGAAGATGCGACACACAAGGAACGGCTCAACGGAAAGCCGTGGAGTCGCTTGTTAAATTTATTTTCTTTACTATTGCGGCTTTTTGAAGTGTAATTTTTTTTATCAAAACAAAATAATTCTTTATTATAATTATATATATAGGTACCATATTCTTAGTTTTGTTTTGCTATTATTAATGTTTATGCATTTATTTATTGTATTTTTTTTTATTGATCCATCATATGTTTTTTGAGTTTACTTTTGAATATTTTTATGTTTTCTGAATTTTTAATATCTTCGGGCAAATTATTGTACAAGTTTATTCCTTCATATGTTAAATTCCTTTTACCGTAATTAACTGTTCTTGGCAAGGGTACAAATAGTTTATTTTTTTTCCTCAAGTCATGCTTAAATTGTCTTTGGGGAAAATGGATGTTAGTTTGTATTGTTTTCGTTATAATTTTTTTGACTAAAATACAGATATTAAATTTATATAGTTGCTCGAGGTTAAATAATTTTGTATTTTTATATAATAATTCAGTATTTGTACGAAAATGTTTATGAAATAGTACTTTTATAATTTTATTTTGTAGGATTTGTAAATCTTTCAATGCAGTCTTAGAAGCCGATCCCCATAGTTCAATCAGATATTGTAAATTCGATTTTACTAACGCATTGTATAAAACAGTTCGTGCTTTATGTGGTATGCAGAAAGATATTTTTCGTAATGATCTTAAAAGTGGTCTCAATTTCTTTTTTAAGTGCTCGATATGTGGTTTCCACGTCAATCTATTATCAAGCCACAAACCTAAATACTTTTCTTCATTTGATTGATTTATCGGGGTATTATTTACAGTTAGTGGGTTATGATTTGGAACGATTTTATTTTTAGCTGTAAAGATCATGTATGAAGTTTTGGCTACGTTGATAGTCAAAAGATTATTTAAATACCACACACCAAGCTTATCAATATCCTCTTGTGCTTTGGAAATGATGTCATGAATACAATTACCGAAATAAAAAAGGCATGTGTCATCTGCATACAGGGTGAGGTCACCAGCTAGTCTCAAGTTATTTATATTATTGATATAGATTAGGAAAAGCAGAGGTCCTAAAATAGACCCCTGCGGAATACCGTAGGTGATACTTTGAGGACTGCTCAAAAATTTCCCTATTTTTACGATTTGGGACCTATCTTCAAGATACGATTGAAGTAGCTTAAGAGCAGAATCTGAGATACCAGTGTTATTAAGTTTTTTAATTAATTTCGAATGACTTATTGTGTCAAATGCCTTCTTTAAATCTATGAAAACCCCCAAAACTGTCATTTTTTTGTCTATATTTGTCTTAATTTTGGTAATTAGATCTACTGTTGCAGAAAGAGTACTAGATTTTGGACGAAAACCATATTGGAAGTTGCTAAAAAAGTTTTTATTATTTAAGTATTCAAATAGTCTATTATAAATTATGCGCTCGAATACTTTTGAAATGACAGGAAGCACTGAGATAGGTCTATAGTTTCCTGGATCAGTTTTAGTGCCAGACTTGAAGATGGGGCTCACTTTCGCAATTTTCAGTGAGTCAGGGAAAACGCCTTTCGAGAGGCAGTTATTAATGCAGTGAGTTAAATCATCAAGTATTAATTCCTTTAAACATTTAATTGCTTTTGTGCTCACTCCGTCAATGCCAGTACTTGAGCTAATATCAAGTTCATCTATAATCTTTGACACTTCCTCTCTATTACACGGTCGGAATTGCGACAGGGTTGTATTGTGCTCATAGTCATTTCCATACATCAAAGTATCGATAGTGCTGTTATGATAATAATTTGGTATGTTATTTGCTAATTTACTACCTATAGTTGAGAAAAAATCATTGAATATTTCGCAAATTTTATTCCCTTCTGTTATATGATCTCCATCCAAAATCAATGTTGGTACAGTGGGGTCCTCTTGTACTTTGTTCCTGGCCAGAGTGTTCAGAAGTTCCCACATTTTTTGGGAGTTGTTATAGCATTTCTTGAATAATTTCAAATAATATTGTTTCTTTGATGTTTTAATGAATTTGTGGACGCTTCTCTGTAATGCCTTAAAGTTCTTTTTATCACCATCACCTGCTTTCAGATCCCTCCATATTTCGTTGCGTTTATTTATCTGGTCTAGTATTTCTTTATTTATCCAATCATCACATGGTGTATTTAATATCTTGGTTTTGATTACCTTATTTTGGTTTATACAATTTAATAGATTTTTTTCAAACTGTTATTATAACTTTTATTTGCATCTGCTTTTTCTTCAAAACTTTTATAAAGTCTGTCATAATCTAAAGCTTCATACTGAGTACATTTTTTGCCCTGTATTTTCAATTTTGATATTTCGATAAAGATTTGTTTGTGGTCGGAGAGTGACGAATCAATTATTGAAAAATTGTACTCGTGATTATTTATATCTGTGCATACATGATCTATGATTGTCTTAGTCGTAGATGTTTCACGGGTGCAATACTGTTTAGAAATTTTATTTAATATTTGATATCCGGAATCTTTCGCTGTTATTAAATATTTCTTCGAATTATTATCTTTCTTTAATAAATCTATATTAAAATCCCCGAAAACGATGGATCTTTTTCTGTCTTCTAGTTGTGTATGGTATGTTTCCAAGAACTTATTGATATCAGTGTCCGGCGGTTTGTAGACAGCACCAATATTTAAACAGAGTTTATTAATTTTAAGCCATAGATAATGATTTCCGTCCTCTATCAAATTTTCCGTCACTTCAAATTTAATTGAGCTATGAATATAAATGGAGACTCCACCCCCTCTTCTGTCCGGCCTAAAGTTGTAATTGTGATTATAGTTCGGTAGTTTGTAGTTTTCGGCATCAGTATGTGATTGAATCCACGTTTCCACAAGAATTATAATGTGTAGTGTTGATGACATAGCCTTAAGAATGCACTTAACTTCGTCAAACTTTCCTGGCGAGCATATGCTTTGGATATTGGCGTAAAAGACTCTTGACGATGAAGAGGTTATAGGCAGATCGTGATAATTATTGACGATAAAGTAATTTGTGTTTTTTGATGTATCGATGTCACTCCCAATAAAAAGTTGCTGTGAGTTATTTAGTTTTTTGGTTGTGTATTATTTTTTAACAGTTTAGGTGTGCCTTTGACGTACTTGATAAAAAGATTTTTTTCTCCATTTTCTTCCCGGCGTTTTAACTCTTCTTTAAGGGATTGTAGGTATGTTTTCTGAGAAGGAGTCTGATCCGAGTATAATTTAATGTTATCAGGTAGTTTTGCTTTCATTCGCAGCAGTTGCCTAGGTACTTCAACATTATCAAAACATATCTTTAGGAAACGGTCTTTGCCAGGGTTGTATTTACCTATTCTTATGCATTTACTTGGTTTAGGACAGTTTTCATTCAGCACATTAATAGTATTCGCCACCATCTCTTCATCATATGCGCGTCTTGTTGCATTATTTTTGTCTGTTTTTTCTGGAATACCCACAATTATAATATTCTTCTCTCGTTCATTGCGGTCTTTAGTTCCGAGATGAGGCTTTCGTGCGTTTGGAGTAGCGATTTCGGTCCGCTATTTGGGTTGTCTCGTAGCTCAGTGATGTCCTTTTCAAGCAGTACTATTTTTTCTTGTGTTTTGGCATAATCGGTTTTAATATCCTGTATTTCACTACTTATTATGTTTACTTTTTGCGTCATACTTTTTGTTTCGGACTTGATTGTTTTCATTTCTTCCTTCATTTCCGATATTTCTAAACGTATATTTGTAAGATGTTCGTTTTGTGTCTTAGCAAATTCTTGGAAAAAACTCATAATTTCTGCACGAAAATCTGACAGATCTTGCTTAAAATCGTGTATGTGACTGCGATCTTTTCGCTTTCTGGAGTTAACGTTTGTGAATTCATCCTCGTCATAAGCTGTTGTGATCAGATTAGGCGTAGACCCGCCGACGCATCCGCTTCCGCTTGTAAGTGTGGTATCAGGCGGTGTTTTCTGCACCGGATTCATCGTGTCGCTTGAGCGAGATGTATGACAAACTATCGCACACTTTCACGGTCAAGTAGCTGAACTGACACCGAGTAAGAACGACACATGCAGCTATCGTAAGAGTTTTAAAATGAGCGTTAATGTTTACACGTTAAGTGCCAATTTCACTTGCACTAGTTTTTAAATTTTTTAATATGTTTTTGTTAATTTATATGCACACGTCCAGTCGCTACGCGCGCGCTCGCGGCACATGAATTTTTCTCATTTTAATATCAGTTGGCACTTGAATCCATAAATTTTGTGAGTTTTTATACTCGTATTCTTGCACCCGGGCACAAGACACCAATGGATATTACATTAAAACTCATTATTTTCGACATAGTATTATATTATCTGTGTTTTCGACAATGTTTTACTTGGGCTTACGCAGAGTCGTATTGTTTACAAATCTACTATCCGAGTGACGTCACGAGCCGATACAATATGGTGGATAGCTTTTTAGCTCGAAAACTAAAAATCAAAAATGAATTTAGATATTAAGGCATTTTTTGGTATCATAGCATTGAAATAAAAATTTTACTGGTTCATTACGACCTCAGGATTGATTTTAGACAGTTTTCAAAAAAGCGTGTAATACCCTATTCCACTGCACACTCGCCGAAATGTATCCGATAAAAAACCGATAAGCTTGCAACTTTGCGTCTATGCTCGAGGCTTTTGAGCTTTTTATCGAAGAGATAGTCATTGCCAATGAGCTTTCTGGCCCTCCGCTCAATAGCTTCTAGTGTCTGGAGCTGGTATTTGGCAGAGCCATCCCAGAGATGAGAACAGTACTCCATACATGAACGAATTTGCGCTTGATAAAGATTGAGCAGCAGTTCAGTTGCTATCTGACAGACTGTCGGACATTTATCGCAGAAGACTTACTTGCAGGTGGAAATGAGGCCTAACAAATATCCATACATCCACACTCACAAACTATCGCATTTATAATATTAGTAAGATTTGAGAAATTGTAATAAATATATTATTACCATTTATGGTGTTATGGAAAAAACATATATTTTTGGACCATAAGGCCAACTTTTTTAAATTAAAAATTGCAGTGAAAGCAAAAAAGTAAAAATAATCTGAAATTGCAATTATTTCATCTTTATCGTTTGTCAAATATCTGGAAAGGTGCGAGTCCGGCTAAAGTAAGTGTAATGTAAGTGTGTTCAGCCGTTTAGTCGTGATTGAGTAACAAACATCCAAACATCTAAACATCCTTACATCCAAACTTTCACATTTATAATTTTAGTAGGATTTTTAATCAATAGAACTAGAATAGAATAGAATAGAATATTCTTTATTGTACGGTCGCCAGCACGTCGGGTTACTACAAAATGTCAAAATGTATTAATTGAAACTGAACTCTATCTGTTGGACATAAGGTTGAATTTTATTTAAAGAAATTTGACAGTTTCTTGTAACCTGACGTGCTGGCGACTGTACACTGAACACACTAAAAAACATAAATGAACAATACAGTAGTGGTAATACTGGCGTCCTTATTACTAAAAAGCAATATCTTCCAGGCAACCAAGTGTTTAACTGGAAAAACAAAACAAAAGAAATTAGCGTTAATTCATAAAGTGTTTTTTTATTTTTTTAGATTAACCGAGCAAATGATGATATTCAAGAGAAGGTGGAACCGATGGAGACGTCTGAAGGGTCTTCCTGTACGATGGCTTCTTGTGCCTACGACGGGACCGTCTACCTGTGGAACTTCAACAGGTATGTAAAAGGACAATGACCATTTTTGTATGGCAGCTGGCGTTTTTTTTTCTTGCGGCCATCAGGTGCAGCGCAGACGACAGACTATCCGTGACGCACTTTTTAGTCTGTGAAAATAGAACCTATGCAATAGGGTATTTTACTGTTGTTGAAATGTAGATATTTAATGATGACGTTAAAAAATATTGCAATTAAGAATACTAAATGTGAAAAAATAATTTGAATCTGTTTTATAATAAAAGAATTATAGTCTGTTTGATTTTGACTATAGCTGTCTCTTTCTAAAACGAAATCTTCTATGGCGTGACTACTAACCCACTGACGTCACTAAGATAGCGTCCTGTCCTTGTCTAATTATAAAGTTTGAAGTCCTATATCTTTGAAAATATTCAAGATAATTCAAAATGAAAACTTGTTTTGTGTAGCTAATATTTCGAAAAACATTTTAAAGAAATAAAAAAAAATCAATAAAATACCGTATTATATGCAGTAACGCACACGACACGCAAAAAGTCTGGCGCACAAAATATCCGTGTAATTCGGGCAGACCGTGCACACAAAAAGTGTGCGAAAAAAATAGAATGTTTGCTTCAACGCGCGCTAACGCAGACGGCGCACAATTTAGTCTGCAATCTGCATTCGTAGGTGGACGTAACGTACGCGGTGTATTACCATGGCGCCAGAGATAGATGTAACGATGTTAATTCAAGAAATACAAAACAGACCAGCAATTTATGATACTTCTAAGGCAGAATATCATGATAGACATTTAAAAAGAATAATGTGGGAAGAAGTGTGCTGTCATGTTTGCTATATCCTTAAATATATATTTTATTTAAGATAAGATAAGATAAAAATATTCTTTATTCACTTAGACATAATAAATATGTACTTATGAATCGTCAATATTTTCCTACCACCCATTCAAGACTTTTTTAACTGACAAGAAGAATGGGCGCAAGAAACTTGCCAGCGCTTCTTAGTTAGGTAACGACATTTACAAAAAAAAAACATATCGTTACTAATACAACAATTGCTTAGTATAAAAATACATCATATTAAACAGTGATTATGTTATGTGTTACATCATGACCATGCATTGCGGTCATTCAAATAATCGTCTACTTTATAGTATCCGTTGCTCATCAGCGACTCTCATTTAAATTTATGCAATGGTAGTTCAATTATATGCTGTTTACTTATCTGAGTGTCACAGACAGCCTTTCTTCTGGACCAATGCACTTCCTCATTGTTGTTTCTGAATGAGTCAAAGCTGGTCTTAAAATAAATAGCAACTCATCAAATGTAGTAATAGACATTTTATAAAATTTGAAAAATTTATCCGGGTGTTGTTTCAGAATTGAATGTTTAATATGGAACTGTCCCTTCAGTAATCTTTCTGAAAGTATAGGATGTACCCAAAATTCTCAATTTCTTCTTTTTCTGTACTTCAAGTACAAAATAATACTTCGCGATCTCTGCACGATTTCAATAGCGTCTATGTCCCTACAGTTCAGCCGACAAAATGATCGAAGATGTGCGTCATGTGCGTTTAGTCTGTGAAAAATCCGCGACAGACTTATTGTGCGCCGCAGACTCGATCACACAAAAAGTGTGTCGTTTGCGCTACACCTTAACCAAACATTGAAATATAATTTGTTGGCAGCACTACAGACAATATTTGCAAAGGAAGTATACCTGTAAACTCAGTCCGAACCGAGTGAGACTAGCTAGAACTTAACTCTGTTTTTCATAGTGTTTGTATGAATTACAAAGTTACATTTGCAGGTTTTTTAAATATTATATACGGACGAATGGTTCTAACTTGGTTCTGACTGAGTTTACAGCTATACTGTCTTGGCAAATATTGTTTGTTATACTATCAAGAATTGAAATTCAAACATTTTGTTGATGGCCGCGAGACAAAAAAAAGACGCCAATTTTAGGCATTGCCTTTTTTACGACCTCCCTGGTCGAGTGGTGTGACGCACCTATTTTCAAGGTGCCGCTATCTCTAGAGGTCCCAGGTTCGATCCCTGGTCGGGTAAATGTTGAAAACTAACTTTTCAATATTTCCTCGGGTCTGAGTGTATGTGGTAATACCCGTCGTTGTTTCCAATGTCCATATTACTAGTGCTTAAGCTACTATACTTTGGTATTGGAAGAATGTGATGTTGTCCAATATACTAAAAAAAAATTATCATATCGGTTGAAACAATCGCGGGCGCAATGCGGATTGGTCGTCGGGGCGATTTTTTACAAACTTTTTATTACCTTGCCATGTTAGTTAGTATGTACGTTAGTTAGTGGGGGACAAATCTTGCAAGCTTAATTTAACCCACTTTCCAGTGTCCGATAGAGCTTAAATTTTGTATACAGCCCCTGTAGACAAAAGGCTTTCTATTATCGATATCGCCAGTAGATAAGTATTATTTTTATAAAAAAATTAAACCGCCTTCAAAAAAATTATATCAAAAAAGTAAGAAATAATCCCTCACCAAATAACGTAAGTACTTTGAAGTCGGGCGGGTTTTAAGAAAAACAAAAAAAATGTACATGTTTCACGCACGACTTCAAAGTACTTACGTTATTTGGTGAGGGATTATTTCTTACTTTTTTGATATAATTTTTTTGAAGGCGGTTTAATTTTTTTATAAAAATAATTTTTATTACACACTTTTTAGTGCATCATGCAGGCAATTTACGTGTATTCTGGTAAATAGGTATGTGATCAAACTGAGAACCTCCTTTTTTGAAGTCGGTTAAAATACCTTGAGGTATCCCCTTTCCAACAAAACAAGAATCATCTAAATCGGTTTGTAAACAAAGGAGTTTCTTATGCCTAAAGATATAAATTCACATAAAGTGGTATCGAAAACGACAGTATTTTCAAGATTTCCTGAAAACTACTGAACCGATTTCAAAATTTCAAAAAATGGGACCAACTTGGGAAAAAACCTATTGTTATGACGTTTGAATCATTTCAATCGGTTCAGCCGTCTTCGAGTAATCGGTGTACATACATACATATAAAAAAAAAATAAACGCGACGAATAGATTACCTCCTCCTTTTCAATTTTTGAAGTCGGTTAAAAAGAAAGACAAATGTATGGGATTGACAATAATGTCATAATGTCAATCCCATACATTTTCATTCTATTCTACTGGCGATATCGATAATAGAAAGCCACTTGTCTAGACCCTCAGTTTTGGTTCAGATGACAATTCAATATTACAGCACAGTCAGCAAAAAAGCTTGTCATAAAAATGATTTTTTTTTACTTAAAACTTTTTTTACAATTTTTATAATTTTTTTACTAAAAATTATATTAGTATAGAGATGAATGTACCCTTTTTACCCCCAGTGAGTCCCCCATCGCGTCGTTGGACGGCCACGGCCCTACGAGAGTGTCGCGGGTGGAATTTCACCCGTCGGGCCGATTTCTAGCCTGCACCGTGTTTGACCACTCGTGGCGTCTATGGGATTTAGAAACAGGTAAGTGATTAAGCCATATACGCACACACACACACATAATTGGGTATTCGACCAAACTTTTTTTAATGACTTAAAATGTTCATTTAACTAGTAGCAACACAACATAGGTATTTATTTTTAAATATCTTGCATATTTTCAGCGATATAGAGCATCAAACTTACTAATCAGACAAGGAGAGCGCTATAGAAACGTGACGTCACGTTTCTATAGCGCCATACTCTCGCCATAGAAAATTTCGTTTTAGAAAGAGATAGCTAGAGTCACAATTAAGTAGCTCATAATTCGCTTGTTATAATACATATTGAATTTCTTTTTTCATATTTGTTATTCAATAATGTTATATTTTCGCATGACATAATTAAATATCTACATTTCAACAACAGTCAAACACCCAATTAGTGCTTGTGTTATTTTCTCTTATTTTATTTAAAGTACTAATCTTTTTGTTTGTTTTTTTTTTATTTTTTTTATTAGGTTTGTGAGTCCAATAAATGTTTTTTTTTCTTTATTTCTTTCCATATAAAAGCATTTTACTAAAGTTTTGTTCAACCTTAGTTATTTTTACTAAAATCTTTTGCAGATCATGTATCAATAGGAATATTTTTTGTATGGTAATAGAGAAAAACAGCCGTTTCATACATTTTAGCACAATGGGCGATTTTCTGAAAGCTCAGCCACTAGATGGCGCTGTCCCACCTATGCAGTTAGAAGGAACGGAACGTTATAAATTTTACTTTGACGCGACTTTTTTACGTAAAACGGAACGTCAGACAGATGTTATTTATTTACCTAAATCTTTAAATTTACCTATTTCGTTTCCGTTCCTCACAGTAGTTCTTATTTAATATATTATTAGTTTCCTTTGGGTTTTTAAAAAGTAATTAATTTAAATATGTTTCATACCAAAATATACCATAGACATGTACATACTTATTCAACGCCATCTAGTGAAGCAATTGGAAGCTTTTTTTTTTTTAAATGGTCTCTCTGAAAATCGCTCATTCTGTTTGAAATAACTAATGTTAGGTCTTTTTTTTATAGACCTAATATAATAGTAGATTTCATCCAAAAGTTGTTAGTGCATAATGTTGATTTCATTGATTGATAATGACAATTTAAGATAAAAAAAAATACAGTTTTATAAAATGAAATGTCAATACGCAACACTGTAACAAACAAAACTAAATAAATTAAAAATATTTTTCATAAATACTGATAAATTCGACGCTTCTAATGACACCCTAGCTCAGTGGTTAGAGAATTCACCCGGACAGTGAAAGGTCGTGGGTTCGTGTCCCATCGGAGCTAGTTGTGAGACGGGTCGATTTGCCTAATACTTCATTTTCAATAATAAATTATTTAAATTGTCATTTTGATTGTTATAGCAACAGAGGTATTACATCAAGAAGGCCACGCGAAGCCTGTATACAGCATAGCTTTTCAAGGAGATGGGTCTTTAGCGGTCACTGGGTAAGTGTATTCTTACTATGATATTGTTTTTAACCGACTTCAAAAAAGAAGGTTATCAGTTTGACCTGAATGTCTGTGATATAGTTCGAATTTGATAATATTTGAGTAAGTATAGCGTTAGTATAGGAAAAATGTGATAGTAAAAAACCACGAGCCCTATAAGTAGCTTTCAGGCGGGATTCGAACCCGCGCCTCCGGGAATCCGGCCCGATGCTCTGACCAACTAAGCTACCGAAAGGCTTACACGACTCGTCGGATTTTGTAATCACTTGTTACGCTGTAGGCCAGCGATGCTTCATCAATGTGAGGAAACCCTCGCATACGAAAGAAACATTTTTACAAATGTTTAACAATCGATTAAGATGAAACAGCCATTATAAGATTTTAAATTATTTTTATGCATTTACAATGTAATACGGTATATTACTGTTTTTTTTTTTATTTCTTTAAAATGTTTTTCGAAATATTAGCTACACAAAACAAGTTTTCATTTTGAATTATCTTGAATATTTTCAAAGATATAGGACTTCAAACTTTATAATTAGACAAGGACAGGACGCTATCTTAGTGACGTCAGTGGGTTAGTAATGTCATAGTCACGCCATAGAAGATTTCGTTTTAGAAAGAGACAGCTATAGTCAAAATCAAACAGACTATAATTCTTTTATTATAAAACAGATTCAAATTATTTTTTCACATTTGGTATTCTTAATTGCAATATTTTTTAACGTCATCATTAAATATCTACATTTCAACAACAGTAAAATACCCTATTCTGTAAGTACAGTCAGCGTCAAATTGATATAAGCGTCTAGAGTAGTCAAAAAGATCTGAAAAACATAAAACCAATTTGATCTAGGCAGTTAGAATCATCATATTGTTGTAAGCGCGCAAGGTGTTCAAAATATCTAGGCACTCATTGTTTCATATTTAAATAAGCAGTCAGAGTGTTCAAATTTATCTAAGCAAACAAAGCAATCAAAACATCTATGCATAATGTACAACACCATATTGCACAGATATTTTGAGAGCTTTGTTTGCATAGATGATTTTGAACACTCTGACTGCTCATATAAATATGAAACAATGAGTGCCTAGATATTTTGAACACCTTGCGCGCTTACAACAATATGATGATTCGAACTGCCTAGATCAAATTGGTTTTATGTTTTTCAGATCTTTTTGACTACTCTAGACGCTTATATCAATTTGACGCTGACTGTACTTATAGGAAAAAAATTTCCTTCGACTTGAAATTCGACGAGTCGTGTAAGCCTTTCGGTAGCTTAGTTGGTCAGAGCATCGGGCCGGATTCCCGGAGGCGCGGGTTCGAATCCCGCCTGAAAGCTACTTATAGGGCTCGTGGTTTTTTACTGTCACATTTTTCCTATACTAACAGAATTGCATTGTAAATGCATAAAAATAATTTAAAATCAAAAAAGTATAGCGTTCTATTTAGGCTTGCAAGAATGTGTGCCGAATTTCGTGAGTGTATGGATGTTTGTCCACGAATTTCTCAAAAACTACAAGTCATATCGGGATGATTCTTTTTGATTTAAATTAGGTTTATTCCAACTTAGGGAACAGTCTAAGTTTCATTAAAATCGGTTAAGTAGTTTTTTTGAGATATGGGCATCTTATGATACAATCTACACTAGAAATTAGGAAAGAACTAAAAAGATTAAGCGATTTCTTAAAGTAGGTACCTGTGAACTGTAAAGGAAAAAAAACTCAAAGTATCTACCTTTAAGAGGTCGGTGCCTTTTTCCGACCTCAAAAAGGTCTTTTCAGTTGACAGGTACTTTTTGAAGTCCGTTTAATTTTTAAAGCTCATACCTACGCTATTTTGTAACAAAAAGTACATTTTAAGTGATTAAGTTTGAGAAACACCGACTTTATCAACAATCGGCGAACAGAGTATATTAAGAGTCCCCCATACTAACGTAATATTACATTGATGAAATTAGAGCATTATTTTCTGTACTTGTGATGGTTTTTCAGATTAAGACAGTTATGTTTCTAGGTTTCCATCAAAAAATAACCCTAAAAATACTTACCAAATTAAATATAAATTCGAATTGCAGTTTCGTATGAAAAATTTCATTGGCATTATTTTTTACAAGCTTCTATATAACTTGCCATGTTAGTTAGTTAGTTAGTGGGGCACAAATCTTGCTAGTTTAATTTGACCCACTTCCCAGTATCCAATGGAGCTGAAATTTTGTATACAGGTTTGGTTTAGATGACAATACAATATTTAAGTACAATCAGCAAAAAAGATTGTCATGAAATGGACATTTTCACAAAATAAAAAATATTTTACGTGGCCCGCGACGCGTCAGTCTCCCATACAAACGTAATACCAAAATAATTTATAATTTGAGCATGATTGACTGTACTTGTGATGTTATTTGGATTATTTCTCTCTCTCTCTCTTCAGTCTCTATTTAAAAAAAAACATCCAAAATATCTCCCCAATAAATAAGATTTTTTGTAAAAAATTCATTTTCATGACAATCTTTTTTGCCGATTATACTTAAATATTGTATTGTCATCTAAACCAAACCTGTATACAAAATTTCAGCTCCATTGGATAGTGGGAAGTGGGTCAAATTAAGCTTGCAAGATTTGTCCCCCACTAATTAATTAACAAACTAACTAACATGGCAAGTTAATAAAAAGCTTGTAAAAAATTGGTTTTCTGTAAAGTCGGTTAACGGACTACAATTTTACGGATAACAAAATGCTACTGTCTCTTTTCTACTCGGACGCAACGGGCGATGGAGTGGAAGAGAGATAGATGCGTCACAAGCCGAACGCTTAGGCCGATCGTGCCTTTCTATCGTTTGTTCCACACTCTCGCTTGCACGTGGAACGTAACACTTTTTCGTGCGTACTGTCGGCATTCGTCGATTTATAAGACGTTATCACACGCAAAAGGATATTTTTCAGTTTTGTATGGAGCCTCGGCTAGGACTTTGTACACTATACCATAGGCAAGCAAAAGATAAATATAATAACTGAAAACTAACTATATCGCTATAAGCTAACGCGTTTGATGGTACAAAAGCATTATCTAGTCTTAATAATTATGCAACCCCGATTCAATATGACGGTAAAATGTCACACTAACATTAAAAAAAAGGTTCACATTGACAGATTATCATCAGTCGTCAATGTCATCGTTTTTTCGTACAGAAACATCAATGTTTCCGCACGTGATTTAAATATGGTTGCCAGTGTGACCATGGATGGCAAAGAATTTTAATTTTAAAGTTTATTTTTGTACCATTTATCGAGAAGACAATGAGAATTTTAATATTTTATTTGACTTTACTATATTTTTACTATTAGTACGATTGGTGTACAAAGTCCTAGCCGAAAATGAAAAATGTCCTTTGCTTATGTTTGTAATTTCTCCATATCTGCGCAGTGGCATGGACGCGTTCGGTCGCGTTTGGGATTTACGTACCGGGCGTTGTGTGATGTTCCTGGAAGGCCACTTAGGGCCAGTTTTAGGCGCAGACTGGTCTCCCAATGGACACCATCTCGCCACTGCCGCCGCCGACCATCAGGTGAGGAGTAATAATAAACGAATAAGGAGAATAAATAATACCCTCCACGAAGGCTCATGGCTCCTAACTATCTATCGGCTTAAATTGTCTTCTGAAGCACGGAGGAACGAGATATGATATTGTTAATCGTAAGCTGTGCTAATTAACCACTTTACCACCGCCTCCGCCGACCATCAAGTGAAATAATATGTCTTCGAAAGCACGAGAAAACTCAAGTTGATTAATTTTCGGTCACCAAACCCGTGACTGACCGTTGAAGAAGTTGCTTAACCATCGCATTCACACCAAGGCATCCATCTCACCACCGTTGTTGTGTTGTGTGTGTCTGTGCTGTGTCTGATCTGTGTTCGATTCCCAGTATATATTGTATTCCGTTTGGTTGGTGGTAGGACTTGCTCTTAGTCCGCCTGGCTAGCTACCACCATCTTATCTAAGTCTGACGCCATAACAATGATGTTTTCAGCATTATTGTGTTCCGGCAGTTAGATATAAGATAGCCAGTTCCTCAGTGATTGAGGATTCTGGAAGTAGTGCGCTTCCACCTTCAGCCTTATCGCCACTTAACATCAGGTGTGATGAAGGCTAAGTGCTACCCCGTTGTGGATAAAAAAAAAATAAAAAAAACTTGTTATTGTAAAGTGCATCTACAGTGCACGATATCAAGTCCATATTTGGCTGATCATACGTTGGTTGGGTGGGAGCGGTGCGGTATAAGTGAGCTAAGACCTTAAACCATCTATAACCACGTAAAAATACTTGTATTTTCCTTTGCGGAGACACTTTACTTATAACATTAATTTATTTCCAGACCAAAATTTGGGATTTACGACGACGCGCCATCCTGTACACGATACCTGCTCACACGCATTTGATAAGCGGTAAGTTTACACATAGCTTCATTAACCTCTGAAGCATCGGCGGGGGCTGCTGGGCCCCCGCCTTATTTCTATAGAAATAAGTCTCTAATACGCGATGCAGATAGCAAAAATTGGACCACTATCAATTGTTACGAACCTTCTTTTAGGTTTTTTTTATTAATTGTAAAATTAAAATAATTGACGTCAATCGATTTTCTTCACTGACATAATGAGCGATTTTCTGAGAGGCCATTTAAAAAAAAAAGCTTCCAATTGCTTCACTAGATGGCGTTGAACGAAGTATGTACATGTCTATGGTATATTTTGGTATGAAACATATTTAAATTAATTACTTTTTAAAAACCCAAAGGAAACAAATAATATATTAAATAAGGACTACTGTGAGGAACAGAAACGAAATAGGTAAATTTAAAGATTAAGGTAAATAAATAACAACTGTCTGACGTTCCGTTTTACGTAAAAAAGTCGCGTCAAAGTAAATTTTATAACGTTTCGTTCCTTCTTACTGCATAGGTGGGACAGCGCCATCTAGTGACTGAGCTTTCAGAAAATCGCTCATTGCTGTAATTTTGGTTAACTCCGTTTTTAATAAACTTTATATTTTCTAACTATTGCGTGTATTAATTGTGCAAGGGCGCTCTTTCCCAACGACGGACCATTAACAATCAATACTTTAGAAGTTTAAAATAGTTTAGCCAGAGAGCTAAATGCTCGTGCTAAACGGCTGAAAGGCTGAACGGATTTGGCTGAAATTTGCAGCTTTTTCTGGAGGAACATAAGCTACTTTTTATACCAGAAAAATATCACATTCCCGCGGGATAACGTCGTGTAGTCCACGCGGGCGAAGCCGCGGGCGGAAAGGTAGTTGGCTATATTTCTATTTCTTTTGGCACTAAGATTATGACAGTTATTTAAATCAATTTCCGCTTGACATGTATAGATAAATAGCCGATCCTCGCGGTTTTACCCGCGTGGTACCCGTTCCCGTGGGAATATCGGCATAAAATATAGCCTATGTCACTCGGGAAGAATGTAGCTTTCTAATGGTAAAAGAATTATCTAAATCGGTCCAGTAGTTTCGGAGCCCATTCGATGCAAACAAACAAACAATCAAATCATCATTATCATCAAATCTTTCCTCTTTATAATATTAGTATAGATACTTAATTAAATTCAATATTAATGTTCTTGCATATAATTTGTATTTTTGCATGTTATTTGAAATGGCTAAATAGGCTTAAAGCACATAATAATGAAGATGACGAACCTATCAAATGTAAACCAGCCCTATTTACAGCAAATAAAGCATTATCTTATCTGAAAATTTGAAAATGAGGTATTTAGAAAAAATCGATACGTCTCAACCAGCTCCGATGGGACTCGAACCCACGACCTTTCACTATCCGGGCGACTGCTCTAACCACTGAGCTACGGAGTCGTTACGAGAAGCGTCGAATTTATCTAATACTTCTTACGCGCTGTATAGCCAGCGTTAATTTCATCAATGTGAAGATAGTAGATACCCTTACACAGTTGTGAGTCGATTTTTCCTAATTAATGTAGGCTGTTGCAATATGTTGTTTTCGGTCTGGCAACACTCTCTCTATGGCTGACACGTTTCGTTATAGTTGTGTGCTCTAAGTGTTTATTGTAAAAGTATAAAATGGTGTTACTTAAAGGCAATAAAACATTCATCTTGCAATTATAATAAACATCTTTTATTCAAGTCCTAACAGGTTATGGGCCCAGACATATTCATAACTCTGTTTAGGTGAAGATATAAGAAGCGTCGTCGGTGGCCATCTTGTCGTGCGTGCCGAACAGTATTAAATTTAATAGAGGTCAGCGCCGGGGTGTTTTTATTTTTGAGACGTTTGAGGGGTGGCACATATTTATGTGCAATCAAACGTATTCGGCGTCTATAAATAATACTGTGGAAGATGGATCAACAGGGGACAACCACCGTGGGGGTTATCAAGTTGGAGGGCCAACGAAATTGGAATATATGGAAGTTCCAAGTAACAGTTCTAATGCGAGCAATGAATGTCTTCGATGTGGTAAATGGTACGGAAGTGAAATCCGAGACAAATAAAGAAGACTGGGTCAAAAAAGACAATAAGGCTCAAAGTTTAATTGTGACGAGGCTGGCAGAGGATGCTATGGTTCATATATTGACATGTCAAACAGCGGCAGAGATGTGGAAGAAACTTCACAGTGTATTTGAACAAACATCTAACATTAGTTTGCATCTGCTGCAACAACGTTTTTTCCAATTCAAATATGAAGTTGGAAGTGGCATGTCTACATATATATCTAAACTTCAAGAAATATGTTGCCAATTAAAACAAGCTGGGGAAGAAGTTACAGAAAAGTTAAAGATCACAAAAGTGTTGATGTCTTTGCCGGACAGTTATAGTCATTTTATCTCAGCTTGGGAGTCGGTGGATTCAAACAAACAAAATTTTGATGATTTGGTGGCTAGACTTCTGATAGAAGAAGAGAGACTAAAATCAAGAGGCGAAAACAGTGAAAATGTAGCCATGTACACAAATACAAAGGGTCAAAGTTCCAGAAAACATGGTGTAAGTTGCTTTAAGTGTGGTCGAGAAGGACACCTTGTTCATCAGTGTCGAGTCAATAAAGACATTCGCAAGTGTTTTTATTGTAATAAAAAAGGACATTTGAAAAAGCAGTGTTCAAAATTTAACTCTAGTGGAAGCGGAATTACTAGGGACAATGCACTAATAGTTTCTGCAACAACAATGTTCATAACCGAAAATCAAAGTGATAAGTGGTTAGTGGACAGTGGCGCTAGTGAACACATGACATTTGATCGAGATTTATTCTACACTATGGATGAACTGTCTGGACAACATCGATTTGTCATGGTAGGGGACGGGCGTTATTTACCTGTGTTAGGTGTTGGACTGATAAAAGTGAAAACATTTGATGGGAAGCAGTATATTGACTCTACATTACATAATGTGTTGTTTGTGCCAGAATTAAAAATAAATTTATTTTCAGTGTCAAGCGCTAGTAAAAGAGGTTGCAGTTTTGTACTCAAGGATGATAAATGTTTTGTGTATAAATATAAAAACAATGTTTGTGCAATGGGTAACAAACAGGGAAACTTTTATGTGATGGATTTTGTTTTCAAAAACAGTTTAGCTGCGGTAAGCAAAGTATGTACTTTACAAGAGTGGCATGAGAGGTTATGTCACCAAAACATGGACCATGTGAAACAAGTGTTAAATAGTAACAATATTACTTTTGTAGAGGACAATAAAACCTGCAATGCTTGCATAGAAGGTAAAATTCATAGGTTACCTTTTAAAAGGTCTACACAGCATACCTCAAAGACTTTAGAAATGGTTCATGTAGATGTGTGTGGTCCAATGGAAGTCGAATCCATTGCGGGATCAAAGTACTTTTTGTTGATAAAGGACGATTATTCAAATTACCGTTTTGTGCATTTTATAAAATGCAAGAGTGAAGTGGCACAGAAAATTAAACTGTTTATTGGCTATGCAGAAAAAGATACTGGAAATTCTGTAAAAGTATTAAGGAGTGACAACGGAAAGGAGTTTGTAAACAAAGAATTGAAGCAGCTACTGGAACAAAAAGGGATTTATCATGAAACTACCGTTCCATATACACCGGAGCAAAACGGCAAAGCTGAGCGTGACATGCGAACATTAGTAGAGACTGCAAGGTCAATGATCATAGGTAGCGGTCTGGGAAAGGACCTCTGGGCCGAAGCAATTAATATGGCTGTGTATGTGCTTAACAGAACCAGCAAAAGTAGATACTTGAACAAAACACCATATGAAGTATGGATGGGGAAAGATTATGGAGTAATAAACTTAACCAAGACATTTGGGAGCAATGTGTATGTACACATCCCAAAACAAAAGAGATTAAAGTGGGATAGTAAGGGAGAGAAAGGCATCTTTGTAGGTTATGAAGGTACTAAAGGTTATAGAATTTACTACCCATCAAAGCAAATAGTTGATATAAAAAGAGATGTAGTGTTTGTACAAAAAGAAGAAAATAGAGAGAAAGGTAAAGAGATACTGTGCGAGAATAATACTATAGAATGTATGCCAGTATGCGATAATGATGAAGAGTCAAGTGTTTTAGATAGACCAGTTGAAACGTCAACGCTACAAGAAGATGATCTGACTGAGGGTCAGTCAGACTGCAGAGAAGATAACCAAGGTGAAATAGAAAGAACGGAGGAATTCTTTAGTGGTGAAGAAGATTGTTCTAATGAGCAGCCACAGGTGCCGAAGAGAACAAGAAGTGGGAGAGAAGTGAAGAAACCAGCTAAATATGCTGATTATGATCTTTTTCTTGCAGTTGATGGGGAGCCTAGAAATTATGCTGAGGCAATGAGTTCAAAAGATGCAGAAGGGTGGAGAGAAGCTATTAACACTGAACTTCAACAGTTGAACGAAAATGAAACATGGACATTGGTAAATGAAGTTCCTGAAGGGAAAGAAGTCATTAGCACAAGGTGGGTGTTCAGGAAGAAAGCTGATGGCACTTTTAAGGCTAGGTTAGTAGCAAGGGGTTTCGAACAGACTTGTTCAAATAATTATGACTGTTATGCTCCTGTTGCCAAGTTAAATACATTTCGTGTTTTCATGTCTGTAGCTACAAAATTGAATTTAAGTGTATCGCAAATGGATGTATGTAGTGCCTTTCTAAATAGTAAAGTCGAAGAGGAATTGTATTTAAAGTTACCAGATGATGTAAAAGTAGATAGTATTTGTAAATTAAACAAATCCATTTATGGACTCAAAAAGTCACCCAAATATTGGAATCAAACCTTTGATAG
The DNA here is from genome assembly GCA_949710035.1 of Crambus lathoniellus. Lineage (NCBI taxonomy): Eukaryota > Metazoa > Arthropoda > Insecta > Lepidoptera > Crambidae > Crambus > Crambus lathoniellus. Next base: position 2,913,611 of record OX453319.1, read on the forward strand.
GGTGATGTTGTCTTTAGGTTACAAGGGTTCAAGTAAAGATTGTTGTCTGTATTCAAAATGTTTTGGTGACACGAAAGTGTTTTTGCTTTTGTATGTCGATGACATACTTTATTTTGGAAATTGTCAACGAGAGCTGACAAAATTAAAGGATGTTCTATGTCAGTCATTTAAGGTAAAGGATATGGGTGCTATTAAAAATTATTTAGGTTTTGAAGTACAGCAAAATTTAGTAGAAGGTTACACTGTTATAAGTCAAAAGAAATATCTTTCAAATGTTCTTATACAACATGGTATGTTAGATTGTAAACCATTATCCTTACCAATAGATAAGAATTTTAAGTTTGATTTGTTAAAGAAACCTGTTTCAGAAAGTAAAGAACTTGAAACAAAATGTAGAAAACTAATAGGATGTTTAACATTTGCAGCGATTGGTTCAAGGCCAGACTTATGTCTTGTTGTAAACATGTTAAGTAGGTACCAAAGCTGTGCAAGTGAACTGTTGTATAAGCTACTGTTAAATGTATTGCGCTATGTTAAGGGTTCTTTGGAATTATGTTTAATATATAAGAGAGATGAAAATGATTTTGTAGAGTGTTTTGTTGATAGTGATTGGGGTGGTAATGATGACCATAAGTCAACGACTGGTTGCATTTTCAAAGTTTTTGGTTGTAGTGTAGTATGGTTCACAAAGAAGCAACAGTCTGTTGCCTTATCCTCAACCGAGGCAGAGTATGTTGCCTTGAGCCATGGTACTAGTGAGGCCTGCTGGTTAAATGACTTGTTGATAGCCTTTGGGTTTAATCTAGCACCGATAACAGTATACGAAGATAACCAATCCACTATTAAAATGGCACATATGGCGACAGGTGATTCGAGAGTTAAACATTTAGATATTAAGTTAAGTTTTGTCAAAGAAAAGTTGGATAAAAGTATTATTAATTTAAAATATGTGAATACCAGTAACCAAATAGCAGATATGTTTACGAAGCCTTTGGGAGGCATCCTATTCAAAAAGTTCAGAGATAAGTTATGTCTGCAATAGGTAATATCTTTTACTTTTCCTAAAATTGTGTAACTTGAGATTGTGTTTATGGGTTCCATGACTAATGGAATATTCTTTGTTTTCTTTCATTTTAAGGTGGTGGTATCAAGTTCCTTTTTTGTTGATTTTAGTAAATGTTTTATTGAGGGGTGGTGTTGCAATATGTATATATTTGACGACCGATTTGGCGCAGGGGTAGGCTACCCACCTTCTGCGCCAGTGGTCTCGGGTTCGATTCCCGAACAAGACAAATATTTGTGTGCATGAACATGTCTATTTGTCTTGGTCTGGGTGTTTACTATGTATATTAAGTATGTATTTACAAAAAAAAAAAAAAAAAAGTATTTAAGTAGGTATATATTTATCCGTTATCAAGTTTTCCATGATACAGTTTCTTAATGAAATTAAAATGGGCTTAGATAATTGGTGTGATTGTAAGAAGTTATTTATTTATTTTATTTATTTATTATTTAATATGTTGTTTTCGGTCTGGCAACACTCTCTCTATGGCTGACACGTTTCGTTATAGTTGTGTGCTCTAAGTGTTTATTGTAAAAGTATAAAATGGTGTTACTTAAAGGCAATAAAACATTCATCTTGCAATTATAATAAACATCTTTTATTCAAGTCCTAACATAGGCAATGAATAGATTATTTGTATGGAGACCCATACACTAATTCCTCAGTCGATGAAACTTTGCTGGGTTATAAAATAGCATGAGCCATAAACTTATAAATAATTATCCAAAAAAAAAAATCACGGAAGTTAGGTATTTATACCTAAATAAACAAATCTGTTTATTTATTGAACCGAGCAATTTCTCAGTCCAAATTTATTTTACCAAATGAGTTATTTATACTAGTATATGATACTTCATAAAAATCCAAAACTTTTTTCAAGCATGAGTATGCTTGTCAAAATGGTATAATTCCGTTAAAAAGTTCGACAGAGACATTTTTCAGTTCAAGTCACCCCAATTGTTTTATTAAAATTTGGTGTTTCTGCTGGGATATTTTTTTGGATATTATATTATTGTTTTTATACGTTACATGAATATGTCCGGTGAAGAAAGTTTAGACGGAGCATTTTTCCTAAAAAAATTGCACATTACTATTGTAAACAGTGTAGCGATAATCTTTTGTTATGGCGTCAACAGTGTACGATTAGCGGCCAAGCAGTTATTCAAGTTTGAAAATGTTTTTTTTTTCTCTTTATTTTCAAACTTGAATACAGCTTGGCCAAAGTGCGGCCAACGAAAAAAAATTGCACATTACTATTGTAAACAGTGTAACGATAATTTTTTGTTAAGGCGTCAACAGTGTACAGTTAGCGGCCAAGCAGTTATTTAAGTTTGAAAATGTCATTTTTTTTCTCTATTTTTTCAAACTTGAATACCGCACGGCCAAAGTGCGGCCAACGAAAAAAAATTGCACATTACTATTGTAAACAGTGTAACGATCATTTTTTGTTATGGCGACCACAGTGTACGATTAGCGGCCAAGCAGTTATTCAAGTTTGAAAATGTATTTTTTTTTTCTCTCTTTATTTTCAAACTTGAATACAGCTTGGCCAAAGTGCGGCCAACGAAAAAAAAATGCACATTACTATTGTAAACAGTGTAACGATCATTTTTTGTTAAGGCGTCAACAGTGTACGATTAGCGGCCAAGCAGTTATTCAAGTTTGAAAATGACATTTTTTTTTCTCTTTATTTTCAAACTTGAATACAGCTTGGCCAAAGTGCGGCCAACGAAAAAAAATTGCACATTACTATTGTAAACAGTGTAAAGATCATTTTTTGTTATGGCGTCAACAGTGTACGATTAGCGGCCAAGCAGTTATTCAAGTTTGAAAATGACATTATTTTTCTCTTTATTTTTAAACTTGAATACAGCTTGGCCAAAGTGCGGCCAACGAAAAAAAAATGCACATTACTATTGTAAACAGTGTAAAGATCATTTTTTGTTAGGGCGTCAACAGTGTACGATTAGCGGCCAAGCAGTTATTCAAGTTTGAAAATGACATTATTTTTCTCTTTTTTTTTAAACTTGAATACAGCTTGGCCAAAGTGCGGCCAACGAAAAAAAAATGCACATTACTATTGTAAACAGTGTAACGATCATTTTTTGTTAAGGCGTCAACAGTGTACGATTAGCGGCCAAGCAGTTATTCAAGTTTAAAAATGTCATTATTTTTGGTATAAATACGATCGCAAAACGGATTCGCTCACCACGTAAAATGTAATCGATTATCAGAATATCAGTTATTACATTGAGATCAGTTCCTCTTCAGCATTATATCTGACCTACGAACGTCCCACCTGCTGGGTACGTGAATCGACTAAATAATAATGCAATACTTTTCGCTAAATAGTAACTTTAACTAAGGTCTAGTACACTACAGAGCCAGAATAAGGAAATATGTCTCCCTAAAATAGATATTGACTACAACACAAAGTGACTTTGGCCAAGCTGTATTCAAGTTTGAAAATAAAGAGAAAAAAATGACATTTTCAAACTTGAATAACTGCTTGGCCACTCATCGTACACTGTTGACGTTTTAACAAAAAATTATCGTTACACTATTAACAATAGTAAACTGCGATTTTTTTTTGTTGGCCGCACTTTGGCCAAGCTGTATTCAAGTTTGAAAATGAAGAAAAAAATTTCATTTTCAAACTTCAATAACTGCTTGGCCGCTAATCGTACACTGTTGACGTCATAACAAAAAAATGATCGTTACACTGTTTACAATAGTAATTTGCAATTTATTTTCGTTGGCCGGCACTTTTACTTTTTTGGTCCAATTTGACTGATCTCCTTTATACCATACTTTTAATGTTTTGATACTCTATCATGCTGTAAAGTTTTTTGTGACTGAGGAATTACTGTGGGGGTCAACTAGCTTCATTGACTACACTAAATTACTTCATTTTCAATTTTTCAATAATAAAAATTGCATTGTGAATGCAAAAAAGTAAACATAACTTATTATGTTATGTTACCACCAGACGTGCGCTACCAACGCAGCCACGGCCACTTCCTAGTGACGGCGTCGTACGACCGCGCCGCCAAGCTGTGGGCCAGCCCCGCCTGGCACCCACTGCGCACGCTACACGGACACGACAACAAGGTGGGTGCCATATTATTACTAAAGGTGTGCTATTATGTTATATTCGTATATTATAGCTTATCGTTATGCTACATTAAAATATTAGGTTATTTTTAATGCTATAATATATTAGTATTAAGTACCTAATATAATAAATAACCTATTATAACAGATAAGATAAAATAAGATAAAGATAAAGCCCCGAGCGAGCGTGAGTTCGCGATCAAGAATTCCACAGGACAGCATTAGTTAAATATTCTAATAACAGTAATAAATGTTATAGCAGAAAAATAACATGTTCGTTCAAATCGCATGTCGTACGTGATTTATGATATTAGTCCTTATTAATAAGACATTAGAGTCTGTCTCAACTGTTTCAAATATAACGCGTTATTTGGTTTTCCAACTTTCAAAATTCAACTCTATTTCTATTAGATAGAGTTGAATTTTGATAGATTTGATTACCCAGAAAAGAGAGAGCAATACTTGCATCGCGTGCGGCTGGAATAACGGCTGGATAGAGAAGGAGAACACAGTTCATTCGTTCAGTTCTGTCATTTCATTTGTTCATTTCGAATACACTAGATGGCGTGCGGCGGGCGCCCTGCTTGATATAATTTAATATAGCAATAGCAGAATAAGTTATATTTTTATATTAGGTGCGATAGTTATATTTTTATAACTTTATGCTATATGCGTTATCGAATATAACGCACACCTTTAATTATTACTAGCTGACCCGGCAAACGTTGTTTTGCCATATTAATTATACCTGACCGGACACCGGACCCGGTAAACTTCGTATCACCAACAAACATCTAATAGAGACAGACAGATGAAAATAAATAATCGCGAAGAAGTTTTATACACTGCCTGCCACAAATGTCACTTATTAAAAAGTAGGTACTTAATCCAAAGCGCCTAAAACGTCAGTGATTACAATACTCTTTGACATTCCTCTTTGGAAGCGGCTATGGAAGAAATGACAGTTTTGTATAGTACGACAGTTTATCGATTTTCTATACAAAATAATAATTTTTATTTTATAATTTTCCGGAATAAAAAGTAGCCTTTGTTACTCTCCAGCTCCCAAACTATCCCCATACCAAATATCACGTCGATCCGTTGCTCCGTTTTGACGTGAAAGAAGGACAAACAAACAAACAAACAAACAAACAAACAAACACACTTTCACATTTATAATATTAGTATGGATTTCATAATGCACATTGTATTAAAACAACACACAATTAATCCGTATAATGCTGACACTAACGATAAAAGACGGAGAAATATTGTTTGCATTTCGAAATCAGACTCTAAATTTATTTTTACAAATAGATTCTTTATATTTTTAGGCCCATTTTTATATAACAGATTAAATAAAACACTTAATATATATAAGCTCAATTGTTATAATTTTAAAGTAACTGTTTTTAATTATTTAAGAAATTTATCTTACGATGAGACTGAGGAACTTTTAGCAATATGTAAGTAGTATTTAGTTTACAATCAATATTATATACATTTACCTACCTTTTTTTTTCTTTTACTTGCCATGTAGATAAATTTATTATAATTGTTAATTTACTTAAGTTTTAATGTAAGATCGAACCCGCCTGAAGTACAGGTTATACCTAGTTCAGGCAGTTCACTTTTAAAATTTAGCTTAAATTGTAATTTTTTGACTTTGTACATGTAATGCAACTTTTTATGAAATAAAATAAAATTGTATCGAATAACGCACACGAGCAACTAAAAGTACCGCGGACAAAAAGTGCGCGAAATTACCGCGGACACCGAGAGACTGGACTGGACAAAAGTACCTGGGAGTCCCCGGAAAAAATAGAACGAACGTAACTAGGCGCAACAACGCACACAACGAACTTTAGTCTGCATTGAGCGCTCGATAGTGAAGTACGTTTCCGGGCAACAAATGACCGCACACCGTATGCGTTGAGTCCGCGACAAGTCCTCGGAGGACATATTTTGGACGTACACTCGAGGACAAATTCGGTGAACCACCTCTTGCTTGTTTTCACGTGGCTGGTGCCTCGCCATTCACGCGCAGACCCTTTTACTATTTTTGTATGTATTAAACTAGGGTAGTACAATGCATAAGCAATTACGGATAGGGACTGCAACTGAACGGTGAGACGCCAGCCACACGAAAAGAAGTAAGATGTGGGTCACCGAATTTGTCCCCGACTGTACAGGGACTTTTTGTCCGCCGGGGACAAAAGTCCCTCGTATGATTATGCCTTAAGTTCGAATCTTGAAATCGAAATGGTGGTTTTTTTATCACATTTTTTTTTACAGAATTACATTGTGAATACATAAGGGTCTGCGCAGACAGAACAGAATAATCCTCGCGGAAATTGAGGTCATTGAAAAATGAACCATGTCACCATAAATACAAAATTGTATGAATATCAACAGAGAAGTCAGCGTCGCCTCGCGCGCATATGAATGAAACTCCTTGCCTGAGTCTGTGTTTCCCGATAGGTACAATCTGGGGGCCTTCAAGTCGCGAGTGAATAGGTATCTTCTAGGCAAGTGCGATTCATCCTAGATAGCATCATCGCTTACCATCAGGCGAGATAGCGGGCAAGCGCTTGCCTATCAACAATTTAAAAAAAAAACAATTTTGTATTTTAGGCTATGGTGACATGGCTCATTTTTCAATGACCTCAAAAATTTCCGCGAGAATTTTTGCGTTCTGTCTGCACTGACCCTATAGTAGATTGTACAACAAGTGCATAAAACGTACTATTTTACCCGAATATTTTACTATTTTTAGCCGAGGGTAAAATGGGTTTTATGTAAGAGTTATACTCCATTTTGCTTTTCACTTCGAATGTGAGGAAAATAAATAACAATATTGCAAAAAAGAAAAAATAAAGACTTCGCCATATTGGCGGGAAGATTTTCTTTTTCTTTTTTTTATACGTGGCAGTGGTAGCACAGTAACTTTAGCATAGATCGTAGTCCATAATGCTCTTGAAATACTTATTTCTTAGAAAACTCATTAATTTTGCCTAGTTTTATTAATTTAGTAATTTATCATGGATTATGTACAAAATTGAAGAAATAACAAGTTTAATTGCGTGTGTGACTTTACCTAACGACCTTTGTTTTAGAGTGTGAGACTTAGACGAAGATTTTACTTTATGCACTAGAGCATAAAAAGCGATTTTATGCAGCCTATACCCAACATAAACACGAACTTTACGAGCATGAGAAGTGAAAAGCTGATTTTTCAATTTGACGAATCTGTATGACATCGGTTACACGATAATTCTCTCGTCATTCTGGCCAGAATGATGGTCTGAACTGACGCCAGAATGAGCGTGTAACCGATGTCTATGAAATAAAACAGGGAGAAAAAAACAACCCTTGAAAAGTTTCTTGCCGGTTCTTCTCCAAGGTCACCCGCTAACTTCCGCGAGGATTTTTCCGTTCTGTCAGCGCCGACCCTAAAAATATTTCTAAATTTTATGGGTAACTTTTTAAAATGTATTTTTCTTGTATTCCCAGGTTATGAGCGCAGACATCTCGTACGACAACAAGTACATAGCGACGTGTTCTTTCGACAGAACGTTCAAATTATGGGCCCCAGACCTCTCGTAGTGTAACTGATGTGTATATAATTATATAAGTTAGGTTAAGAGATATGAATAAAAAAATAAAATTAATATTTTATTCTTTCGTACTTTTCTTGAAGCGACATCCTTGATCAAGTACAATCTGAAAAATTTAAAATGAATTATTAAGAAAAATCCTGCAGTCTCGCTCCGATGGGACTCGAACTCACGACTTTTCGCTATCCGGGCGACTGCTCTAACCACTGAGCCGACTGGGTCGACTTTTTCTAAATACTTCATTTTCAATTTTTCAATAATATAAATTGCATTGTGAATGCAAAAAAAGTAAAAATTTACATAGGTAACTTAAAAAAAAGAAGAGTAAAAAAAAACATTAAATTTTCAATCATTTATTTGTACGGCAATTTCTTATATTACACCCCTTATATCAGCTTACAACACTATATACAAACTTTAATATAAAACGTACACTTAAAACCAACATTCATCGCATTAAAACTATTAATTTCACTAATAATAATTAGTAAACTTCGCAACGCTACTAAATTCGACAGCTTATGACAGCTGTCTAAATTTGGTATTTAACTACGAAAAAAATTCTGTTCAGATAAAGAGGTTAATTAATCAAATTATTTTATGAAGATAATTATTTACATTAATTATGAATTGTTTAAAAATCTTCATATAAATAATCGGAAATCTATTGCAAAGGGTGATGTTCTTTACACCCATAACATCACAGAGTAAATAATAATATAATATACAGTTTACAGCTCACCAAAATGAACATAGCCCCACCTTTAACTCCAACAACCATAAGGCCTGTTTTCGTGTGCTGTCGACTGTCCTGTACAAAAAGCTCAGTCCCAGTACAGTCGAACAAAATAAATTGTGACCCACCATAAGGTCATTTTATATCAGACTAGCAGCCGCCCGCGGATTCACCCGCGTGATTTCCGTTCCCGTGGGAACATCGGGATAAAATTATCCTATCTTTTAATCCAGGCTATCTACTACATGTGTGCCAAATTTCAACCAAATCCGTTAAGTAGTTTTTGCGTGAAAGTGTAACAAACATCCATACTCACAAACTTTCGCATTTTTAATAATACTAGGATAATTCAATAATATCGAAATTCAAAGTTGTTAACATTGACACTGACCTCCATAGTTGAAATGAGTTATGATTCAATTGTTTCGACTGTACATTGACGTCATTTACCGTTGACCGTTGGCTTACGGTCACTTTATGTGGGCACCGCAATCTTTTGAGAAGTACAGTACATATCAAATACTTTTTTCTAGAAAACTTTTGTTTTTTTTCATTGACGACATTCTAGTCATCTCAAACGATAGTGAGCTTTATTTCGGTAATAATAAAAGCTATTATCACTTAAGAAACAACTTTAGCTGAAAAGAACTGGCCTTAAAACTAATATTTAATAATATAATATTTATATACAAAAACGGAATTTGCTCCCGAATTGCGCCTCAGAGATCATCTTAGGAAGTGGACGCCACAAAGTTGCGACATGCGACAAAATTGACATATCATCTTTGGTCGTCTGTGCGACCCGCCTGAACTTTTGAAAAAAAGTAAGTAAGTACATTATTATTTTATCTTTAGTAAAAACTACAAAACTATTTGTAGAACTCAAAATTCTGAACCATTTTCTGTTAGTAAGTAACCCTAACTAAAATAGTGTAAAAAAAGTTTCTTTCATAAGTATCAAATAAAATTTTGTTTCAGGGTAAAACTGTAATTATGATTTCTACAAATGATTTTGATATTAATTTAAAATAAAGTAACAATAACTGAGTACCTACATATTTTTTCAAATTTGTGTTAATTACTGGCCGAATCTTTGTCTGAGAATCGAACCCGCAACAGTGGGTCACACAAACATACAAAGATACCTACCTAATTAACATTAAAACACATTATTTAATTAATCTATCATTTTTGGTCGACAACAAGTAACAATCATTTTTCATGACATTTTTATTCAATTGTGCGAGAATGCATGAACATTTAAATGGTAAAAACTCCTATCAATAATCAGAAACAAAATAATTATAAACAGTAATTTAAAACAAAATCTTCAAATGGAATGTGTATTATATGAATATTATATCAATGATAATATTCTATGAAAGTCAAAATGGACATTTCAAAAATACTGTGAGTCCAGTTAGGTATTTAATTTCGATGATAGCGATCACTTAGTGATGTAAAATTATAAAGCGTAGGCCACACTGAGAGCAAAGCTAAACAAAATGAGATTCGTACTGTCTTGTGATACTTTTTGATGACCTGTTAGGTTCAGTGGTACGAATACAGGGCTTCTGCGCAGAGGTCGCGGGTTCCATCCTCTTTTTTTTTTCACAACGTTGGCCTTCATCACACCTGATGTTAAGTGGTGATAAGGCTGAAAATTAAGCGCACTACTCGCGGAATCCTCAATCACTGAAGAACTGGCTATCTTATCTCTAACTGCCGGAACACAATAATGCTGAAAACATCATTGTTATGGCGTCAGACTTAGATAAGACGGTGGTAGCTAGCCAGGCGGACTAAGAACAAGTCCTACCACAGACCAAACCGAAAACAATATGTGTATCCATTATCCAGTATCCATTTTATACATTTATACTTGGGTATAAATGTAGAACTATAAAGTTTTTCGAGTTAAAATGAAGAACGAAATGAAACTCTTTTTCGCCTAGCATCGCACTCAGTGTCACCTAAGCTTTATTTAAGTTTCAAGCCGGTTCCTATGGTCCTTAAAAAATTCGTGATGACAACTATAATTTAACAGAATTTATTTTTGTCGTGTGAAACATACATAATATCGCTTTGGTTATGTATATGTAATAATAAATAAATTTCAGTCTGAATCAGCTTTAACGCGTGTGATGTTTTCTGATAATTAGTTTTTAAGCCTTATTTTCTTATAATAACTCAGATTATAATAGAAACCGGCTCTAAACTGTCTAACTTTGAAACAAACGTCGGTGCGTCAGGAAATAATATATTTTTGTTATTCTTACTTATTTCTTTTATCACTATCATAGCAGCTGGCAGCACTTAAAAAAACAATCATGGCTGTCTAAGGGGTCGTCCACATAATTACGTCACAAGAAATTTAGAGTTTTTGTATCCCTCCCCTTTTCGTCACGCTCTTTTCCTATCTCTTTAACACGTATGTCACGTTTGGCATGACCCCCTCCCTTATCGGTGTTGCGTAATACAGTGCCACAATCTTTTATGTTCCGGTGACAGCGGCGCTACGTACGTTTTTCTTTTTTTTGTAGCAATTTAACCAGCCCTGACTTCTAAGACCTATAGCCGCCAGCAGCGCTATGATTGGACATCAACTTGACAGCACAATGTCATTAAAAAAACACGTTAGTTTCACATTTTGGCCACCGGGACAGAAAAGATTGTGGCACTGTACGTGGATGCCCCCTAAAATGTAATAAAAATGGTGGCTATCAAAACAAACTTTGTTTCTAGTTCAATATAAAATTCTACCCAACCATAAAAACAATTTCAAAGAAATATTTTTAGCGAGTTGACGCTATAGCTCCGCCTTTTACTCTACTTTAATATTGCAATAACGGTAAAAACCTCAATTAACAATACCACTATATAAAGGCCGAGCGAAGAGCGCACTTTGCGCTCTTATTTCTTATCGCTTCCTGTCATTTATGACAGCTATTTAGAATAAAAGCGATTTTCAATTTGTTGTTTGACCGACCATGGAAAAGCTGTAGATGAAAGGAAATAAATATTGTAAAAGGATAAAATAATAGATTTATTGAAATCCTCCTGAAAGGTTCCTGAAATTGTTCCCCAATAGTACCTGCTACGTTATATTATTTGTTATGTAATTTAGTTCGGTACGAATAACTAATTACAGTTTTAAATAAATAATAAACATAAGATCGTAACGATCGTTTGAAAAAATTACAATATTCGTGAGGCGTTCTAGTGGTATTGGTAATTGGAAGGGTAAATAGCAAAAAACTGGCCTTTAATTGTCAAAAACAAAATGTTGTTTCACTAAAACATAATTTACACTCATCACATCACTCACAACACTGTCACTGCCAGCCACTATCACAAACTGTCGGACGTTCGACGCGCGACCAGCAAAATGCGACTTGTCGCAGCGTTTTGTCGCATAGCTGTGGCGTTGGACTAGAATCAGTTCTTGGTGGTGGGGGGGCCGTTTACCGCGCCCATGCTTAGTAGACCGGGGTAACCTGGGAAAACAATATAATGGATATTTTAAGTACTAAGAAATCGAAAAATATAAAATTTACAAAAAAGACTTTATAAATCCTTATAAAATTGAAAATGAAGTAAGTATTAGAAAAAGTCGACCCATCTCACAACTAGTGATGTACCGTGCCCGGGCACGTTCCCAAGGACTGGAAATTTTGCCGGCAGCGTTGCCGGCAGTGTCCCAAAGTTCCCAGCAATATTCCCAAGCAGCATTTTGTAGATGAATATTTTACCATGCAAGACAATTGAAAATAAGACTTTAAAACTGTTTGATTATATTGAATTACGTAATAAATAGCCACCAACATCAGAGGTAAGCACATATGAAATGAAAAACAGTTTGATATACAATGGTTTATTTTTTTATTCAACAAACTAAGAAAACAAAACAAAATAATCTTGCCATAATTATCAACAAATTATAAAATTGTAAGACACAGAAGAAAAATACATTATTTATTTATATAATTTAACAAAACGACAAAAAGTCTACTGGGAATTTTGGGCAATATTCCCAATGTGCCCGGAAATTTCCCGGGCACATTGGGAGTGGAAAATTGCCGGCAGTGGCAATATTCCCAGGCGTACATCACTACTCACAACTAGCTCCGATGGGACTCGAACCCACGACCTTTCACTGTCCACCGACTCCGTAGCTCAGTGGTTAGAGCATTCACCCGGACAGTGAAAGGTCGTGGGTTCGAGTCCCATCCCATCGGAGCTAGTTGTGAGATGGGTCGACTTCTTCTAATAAGTACTTCAATTTTAATCTTTTCAACAATAAAAATTGCATTGTGAAAGCAAAAAAATAAAAAAATAATTTGTAACTATTATAAAAGTCAAAGCGAGATGATTCTTTTTTATTTAAATTAGGTGTAATCTAACTTAGGAAACAGTCCAAGTTTAATCAAAATCGACCACTAAAAATTAAGAAATAAAGAAAGTATGTAACTTAATTTAAAATATTTAAACCGACTTCAAATAATTCCTGTGTCCACTGAAAAGGATAAAAAATATCTATTTCATATCAAAAAGAGTAAGTAAGTAGATACTTTAAAGATATTATTTTGTCCTTGTCAGTTGACACTTCACTTTACGGTACTTTTTGAGATCGGTTTTATTTTTTAAATTATAATATCGACTAAACTCACCTCTAAACTGGTTAGCCAGCACATCTCTATACGCGGCCAAATGCCTCGGATCCAGATGTCCTAGCTGGTACAACGCTCTCGCATACCCGTCGGCCCCCATCCCGCCCCCCAGGGCCCCACCCAGGGTGCCCCCCAGGGCCCCGCCTAAGGTCCCCCCCAGGGAGCCCCCGAGGGCCCCCTTTTGGAGGCCTAGTAACGCTAGGCCTCCTTGCGCGGCGAGCATGCTTGTTAGTGTAGGCTGGCCGGGTTGACTGTCTCTTGAACCTAGAATAATGAAAAAGATACGAGATTTTAAATTATTTTTATGCATTCACAATGCAATTCTGTAAGTATAGGAAAAATGTGATAGTAAAAAACCACGAGCCCTATAAGTAGCTTTCAGGGGGGATACTTAAAGGGCTCGTGGTTTTTTACCATCACATTTTTACTATATTTTCCTATGAAAAAGATAGGTAAGTACTTATAAATAAATATTAGACAACATTACACGGTAACTTTTTTATCATTCCGAATAATTTCAGGGATTATTCTACTCATGAAAACAAACAACAAAACTGAAATCGCGAAAAAAAATCAGCTGTTCCATACATTTTGATGCACTTTTGTATGGAACAGCTGATTTTTTTTCGCGTTTTCAGCTTGAGTCCCATAGTAAAAGTTGTTTGTTTTCATGAGTAGAATAATTCCTGAAATTATCAGGAATGATAAAAAAGTTATATAGCCCAAAAATACGATTGTCCTTTATTAAGGCAACTCGTAAAGATCCTGTGCGACTGACCAACATTTATATTTTGTCGATCTCTGTGGCCGAGTGGTATACGCACCGGTTTCAAGGCGCCACTATCTCTAGAGCTCCTGGGTTCGATCCCCGGTCGGGTAAATGTTGAAAACGAACTTTAAAATATACCCTCGGGTCTGGGTGTATGTGGTTAATACCCGTCGTTGTTTCCAATTTCCATAACTACTACACATACATTGTTCCAATACCAAGGTGTAGTAACCTTGGTATTGGAACAATGTATGTGATGATGGTGTTCAATGTTTTATTTTATTTTAAATGTGATTTTTGGTCGTAACTTTTTCGTCTGTTTAAATGTATTGTTTTATTTAATTTTAATTTCCTATGTAAAAATATGGATTGTTAACTGATATAAAGATTTCATTATTTTACAGGGTGGGAAAAAAATTATGGGCCCTAGAGAGAAAATGCCTTAAATCTTTTAGTTATCTCATTTTACTGAAAGGCAACATCCTTTTATTTTTAAAAAGAAACATAACTGCATTAATCGATAAAAAACAGTTTTTCCATTGAAAATTACAACATCGACTCGACTAAAACTAGTAATTTCATGATATGCTACTATTTCATGTAATTACCAATTAAAATTTATGATCTAACCACAACTTATTATTATACTTATTATACAAATTGCCAAATAGATTATACCTGAAAAAAATAACAATAATAAAACAACATTATAAAACAATTGTGAAGAAGTACTTACCAGTTGAACTAGTTGGCGACGCATCATCCCTCGCGTTGATCTGATAATTAGGGACCACAATCGGGTTCTTTTTGGGCCCTGAAGGGGACGGTTGGGACCGCGTCTCCTTAGGGGGAGTAGGGGTCTTACTAGACATGAACTTCCCATTAGAGGACCTTTTCTGAGGAGGCCTGTTCTTAGGAGGCGTCTGAACTTTGGGGTTAACTAGAGTTATCTCCAAATTGGAACCTACTACAGCTTTGCCGTCGACTAATTTGTAATTTTTACTTAAGTTTTGGGGGTTGTTTTTAGAGGGCGAAGGGGCAGAAGGTACTCTAACTATTTCAACTGCAGGTTTAGGCGAGTCTGTCTTACAGGTTAAGTCTAGAATGTCTTGGGGTAAAGGGGTCTGGGGGACCGTTCTGGCGGGTTTTAAAGGGGCCCCGTGGAGTACGTGAGGTGGGGGCATGAAGGGGTCTTTAGGGTTTCCGTAAACGGTCTTTTCGGGGCCACTGGAGCCGAAAATTCCTGTGCCTTGTATGACTTTGGGGGGTTGAACGCCGTTGAAATTTGGGGGTATGATGTTGTACATTTGGAATAGGGAAGCTTGCATCGCAGGGTTAATGAGCATAGGGGCGGGGGTTATGAGAGGGGCCCCGGTGAGGTGGGCTAAAGGCCACGGGGGGACTGCGGTGACTTCGAGTCCCCGCTCTTTGAGAATGTCTAGTTTTTTCTTTTTTACGGATTGAGGACTCTCGGGGTATTCGTCTAGGTCTATTATTTCGGGGGTTTTTGGCTTGTAGGGGACCTGGAACAAGAGAAAAGGAAATTAATAGTTATTCAAAATTTTTTTTGCAGTCACAGTGCTATTTTTATTATTGAAAATTTTTAAATGAAGTCTCTCAACCAGCTCCGATGGGACTCGAACCCACGACCTTTCGTTTTCCGGGCGACTGCTTTAACCACCGACTCCATAGCTCAGTGGGAAAGGTCGTGGGTTCGAGTCCCATCGGAGCTGGTCGTGAGACCGTCTCACTGAGACGGGTTGATTTTTTCTAAATCCTTACTTCATTTTAAATATTTCAGAAAATTAATATTTAGATTTAATATCTTTCCTTAAATTTTGTTTCCTCTAGTTTGTTGTTTAGAAACTATTTCTTCTATCTCGCTAAAGTCTGTTCGCCGAGAGGAGAGTTGATAAAGGCAGGGTTTCTTAAGTCATACTAAATGCGGCCCGCTTATTATACACAAAATAATCAGCTGTTCCATACATTTTGATTAAACATTATTGCACTTTTGTATGGAACAGCCGATTTTTGTTCGCGATTTCAGTTTTGATCTCATAATAAAATTTGTTTGTTTTCATGAGTAGGATAATCCCTAAAATTATCCGGGGTGATAAAAAAAATACCGTGTACAAAAAGAGAAAATGGCAAAATGACCGCCGCGTCCAGTTGACAACAAGTCAACAACTTCGTGCCTTTTATCACGAAACACCGCGAAAGTGAGAGATAATGGTGGTATTTCAAGTCATTCTGCTTTTCAATTTCCTCGAAGCAACCAAATTGAACAATGTAAACGTAAAAGTGAATCATTCAATGGCAATGTTCAACCACATTAAGTCGCGTTAAAAGAATTGAGCTTGCTCAATACTGTCACTTTTGCGTTCAACGTTCAAATTGAACGAGAGTTAAACGTGTAAACATAAAAATTAAATGATTCACTAGTTGTTCATTCTCAATGTACTACCTGGGAACCTATTGAATGGTTCACTTTATAATTTAGACAGTTCATTCTTAAAGATACGTATAAACAGCAGTATCTTTCACTTCTGCGCCTTTTAACCGAAGTGAATCAATTTGGTTGAACTGTGTAATATTAAGCGACGGCCGCCATACAGTTTGCGATAATTAAGTGACGCTGTTCAGAGACGTATCGTAATACCTATTTATCAACACTCGGCGAACAGAGTTTAGACAGAATATGCTGCACAGTATACATTGCGGCCTCACCTCGATGATTTCGTCGTCGTCGGGCGGCGCGGGCGGGCGGTGGATGCCGAAGTTGTTGATGCTCGCCGTGGTGCCCGTTATCGAGGTCGAACTGGGTAGCATTGGTGCTGTAAAGAATAAGACTTTTATTACTTGTTACTTCATTCTGTTTTTTTAATTTTGTACATAATCTATGTTAAATTACTAAATTAACAAAACTAGACAAAATGTTACGAGTTTTCTCCTTCAATCAACAAGTTTTCTCTTAGAAAACTCATTAAATTTTGCGTAGTTTTATTAATAAGTATTTCAAGAGCACTATGGACTACGATCTATGCTAAAGTCACTCTGCTGCCACGGCCACAAATAAAAAAATAAAAAGAACGTCTTCTCGCCAACATGGCCGCGAATTTTATTTTATGCAGTATTGTTATTTATTTTCCTCACACTCGAAGTGAAAAGCAGAGTGTATAACTCGTACATAAAACCCATTTTACCCTCGAATTGACTATCCACCCTCGCCTACGCACCCTCGGCTCGGATGGATATACAGGATAATTTTTTTATCAGTGCACAAATTTTTAGGATCGACTCAGAATCGGTAAGTGAACAACTTTCTCCTAGAAACATGGGTCGAAATACGACAAAAATTTTTGGACTTCCCATACTAAATCAATCACGTGATCAGTCCGATTTGTATGAAGAGCCAAAAAATTTTTGTCATTTTTCGACCTATGTTTCTAGGTGAAAGTTGTTCACTTACCGATTCTGAGTCGATCCTAAAAATTTGTGCACTGATAAAAAAAATTTCCTGTATACATCTCGGGTAAAATGGTACGTTTTATGCACTTGTTGTACAATCTACTATTCCTCACACTCGAAGTGAAAAGCAGAGTGTATAACTCGTAGATAAAACCCATTCTACCCTCGAATTGACTATCCATCCTCGCCTACGGCTCGGGTGGATAAATAAATCTCGGGTAAAATGGTACGTTTTATGCACTTGTTGTACAATCTACTATTATTTCCGTGATGTGTACTCACGCGTGGAGGCGGGCGGCGCGGGCCGCGGGCCGGGCTTCACGCGGACCGCTCGCAGTGAGCTCCTGCCGAGTGGACGACCGCTCTTCTGTGGGACCAACATATAAAAATATTAGATAGATGGATAGATAGATAGAGAAATTGTTTATTTCCCTCACATACAATACAACACACAGATGTAAGATTTTAAACATTCGCGTACCATTATAATTATACAGGGCGTCCCAAAATTAACTCACATGGAGGGAAAGTACCTTAAATACTGAAGATATAAAATTTTACTGAAAGGAGACTTCATTTTTATTTTAAAAAGAAAACGAACTGCATTCAAAGAATTTTAAGTAATCAACTGTCTGAACAAGGAATCGAACCCGCCGAATGTAAAAAAAAATATTTCTCTAATTTAATTGTACCGATCGGAAGGCTCGATCATACCTTATAATTTTTTCTTAATAACATAGCATCTTAAATAAAAGGAAGACTACGAAATTTAACATTTAATGTTCAATAACAAGTTTGTGCAGCGTTATGGATAGCCTTTCCTGTGACTGTCGTGCTCAAAACTTTAACATTTCGATGTATTACTAATGAGTGAAGATTGGAGCAATTATCATAAAGTGTTTGATAAAGTTATAATGTGTTAAGTAACACCAGCTCGATTGGTTTAAAAATGTTTGAATAGTTACTTTGGTGCGGTCTATTCCAACATATGGCATAGACCACACCAAATACTGTAGATAGAAAGTTTTATTGAAATAGGACTTTATTTTTATTTAAATAACAATAGAACTGCATTAAATTTTTTTTTTATAATAGCATGTCCAGACCGAGAATCGAACCCGCACGAAATAATTCAAACTTTTTAAAACCAATCGAGGTGGTGTTACTTATCACATTATCAAACACTTATGATCGGGAATTAGGTGTAATTGCTCCAATCTTCACTCATTAGTAATACCTACATTGAAATGTTAAAGTCTGTATTGAGCACGACAGTCACAGAAAAAGCTATTCATAACGCTGCACAAACTTGTTATTCAACATTAAATGTTAAATTTCGTAGTCTTCCTTTTATTTAAGATGCTATGTTATTTAGAAGAAATGTTTAGGTATAATCGAGTCTTTCGATCGGTACAATTAAATTAGAGAAATATTTTTTTTACATTCGGCGGGTTCGATTCCCAGTTCAGACAAGTGATTATTCAAAATTCAGTGAATGCAGTTCGTTTTCTTTTTAAAATAAAAATGAAGTCTCCTTTCAGTAAAATTTTATATCTTCAGTATGTAAGGTACTTTCGCTCCATGTGAGTTAATTTTGGGACGTCCTGTATATGTCGCAGGGATTTTGTCAAATACGTGATATTATAATTCCACTAAAATTATAATTCCACGTGATATTATGAATAGACAGTACGAGACAGTATGCACACGGCTGCGAGCCTCGGAAGTCCTGTAGAACACGTGATAGGTTAGAAATTTAAATTTCGTGTTTTTTTTTATTGATACAAAAATACTGTCTATTCATAATTTAACTAGTAGAATTATAATATCACATGAAATTATAATTTCACTAGTGGAATTATAATATCACGACTTTGACAAAATCCCTGCGATATACAAAAAAGTAACGGGGCTCAACGCGACATTTTATTATAAACTAGCTTTCCGCCCGCGGCTTCGCCCGCGTGGACTACACGACGTCATCCCGCGGGAATGTGTTATTTTTCCGGGATAAAAAGTAGCCTATGTTCCTCTCCAGGCTACAAAGTATCTGTGTTCCAAATTTCAGCCAAATCCGTTCAGCCGTTATGGCGTGATTGAGTAACAAACATCCAAACATCCAAACATCCAAACATCCAAACATCTAAACTTTCGCATTTATAATATTAGTAGGATAAATAAATAATAAATAAATAACTTCTTACATTCACACCAATTATCTAAGCCCATTTTAATTTCATTAAGAAACTGTATCATGGAAAACTTGATAACGGATATATGTATATATTTAAATACTTTTTGTTTGTAAATACATACTTAATATACATAGTAAACACCCAGACCAAGACAAATAGACATGTTCCTGGACACAAATATTTGTCCTGTTCGGGAATCGAACCCGAGACCACTGGCGCAGAAGGTGGGTAGCCTAGCCTACCCCTGCGCCAAATCGGTCGTCAAAATTATGTTGTGCATTATGTACTTACAGCTTGACGTTTCGGCTATGTTGCTATAGCCGTGGTCACAAGCAGACAATCACAAGCTTATGACCACGGCTATAGCAACATAGCCGAAACGTCAAGCTGTAAGTACATAATGTACTACATAATAGCTAGCGCCTTGGAGCAATCTGTTAGCTAGTTAAGTAAACCTTTAATAATAAATAATAATAATAATAATAAAATATCGCGTTGAGTTCCGTTACTCTTGTTTTATAACACACAGATGATAAATGACTTTATAGAGAAACATACAAAAAATGAAACTGAACTGTGTGCCGCATCGAGACAGAAAAAGGCAAAAACTCGGTGATGCCTTTGCTTTGAATTAAAGCAAAGCACTGATTTTCAGGATTTGCCCAGTATATTACAAAGAAAATGAAAATACATACATACATATACTCACTCCTATTTCCCACGGGGGTAGGCAGAGACTATGGATCGCTACCTGCTACGATCCTTGCACACTTCTTTCGCTTCATTCACATCCATCAATCTTTTCATACATGCCCAGCGATTTTTGTCACTGCGTACACCAGTCTTTTTTATTGAACCTCCTATTTGGTCCGTGTAGAAATGTGAAAACAAAATAACCGCCTCTGTGGTCTAGTGGTTCAGACCCTGAGGTCCCGGGTTCGATTCCCAGTGGGAGTACATATTGTATTCGGTTTGGTTGGTGGTAGGACTTGTTCTTAGTCTGCCTGGCTAGCTACCACCATCTTATTTAAGTCCGACGCCATAACAAATTTTAATGATGTTTTCAGATAGGTTTTCAGCATTATTGTGTCCCGGCAGCTAAGGATAAGATAGCCAGTTCCTCAGTGATTGAGGATTACGGGAGTAGTGCGCTTCCACCTTCAGCCTTATCACCACTTAACATAAGGTGTGATGAAGGCTAACCCGTGGCACAGAATATAAGGTCCTTCTTAAATAGTGCACATAATTTTAAGGGGTCAATGTACTCACGCATACAAAAAACTTTTACTATAGTACCAACATTGAAAACGTGAAAAAGAAATCAGCTGTTTCAAAGAAAATATTAAATCGAATAGATTAAAATATATGGAACAGCTGATATTTTTTTTTGCGATTTCAATGTTGGTACCATAGTAAAAGTTGCTTGTATGCATGAGTACATTGACCCCTTAAAATTATGTGCACTATTTAAGAAGGACCTTATATATATTAGTACCTTGCCCGTGGTGGATAAAAAATACATGACTTCTGTTAACAAATCATCATCTACGGCCGGTTTCAATAACCTATCTCCCGGTGAAAGTAAGCTTAAATCTTGAATAATTAGATATAAAATTAGATTAATTAAATTAGATAACTTAGATAATAAAAATTGCATTCTGAATGCAAAAAAAACTGAAAATAATTAGGCATCATTTTTCATTACAAAAATTCTTACAATTTTGTTTAAAAACTATGATTCAGAAAACTCAACCCATTGAGAACAAAAAATTTAATAGAAAGAATAACTTTTTATATAATTTGGACGACTAAGGCTGCATTCGACCAAACTTTTATTCTGAGAATATCGCTTACTGTCGGATACTAATGTCAAACTAGTATAGTATGGGTTTTCTTTTTATATATATTTCTGACATTACTATCCGAAAGTAAGCGTTATTCTTGAAATAAAAGATTGGTCGAATGCGAAATTAATAGTAAATTCTCCTGAACGAAATGTGTAAAGAATTCGTGTGATGAATCAAATGATGAACACTTAAGAAACAAATTGGAGCATCGAACCTGGTCCCCGTTGGCGTCGTGCCCGTTGTACTTATCGCCAAGCGCCGGCGTGCCCAGCGCGCCCACCGGCGACCGGGCCGGCGCCGACTTGTCGGGGGTGCCTGCGGGGAGGACAAAATATTCTAGAGTCTGGCCAACGAAAGCTGTCCACGAGAAAAGGCGGCAATGGGGGATTTTTCTGACAGCTATAAAGAAAAAAAAAGTTGATTTAAAGTGGCGACAGATGGCGCTCGAAAATAACGAAATGATCAAAAGTAATCTAAAAGACTACAAGTTAGGTCAAACACACGCACGCACGACGTTGCCAGGCTATGCTTGTCATGTCATGTCAGTCGAGCGCGGGGATTTTACACACTTTTTGATAGCTTATGCTTCAACTAGTAGATTTACGTGCGTTCTCACTGATATTTTTGTTAGGTACTTCGTTGTTATTTTACTGTTTTAATATTAGACAGTGCTACCTACGAATTTGAAAACAAATCAAAATGTTATCAACTCGTCCTTTTAGTTTATTTCTGGTCACAGCGACTTCGCTATTTGTCAGCGCCATCTCGTTTCATTATAAGAACAATTTTTTTTCTTTTTTTTCTGTCCCTCAAAAATCTCTCATTTTAAAAATCCTGTAGATGGTAGCATTGGTAGCCATTAATATATCTGTAACTCTGAATATATCTGTAGCTCTGAAAACTATTTGACACTTGATGTTTACTTATTAGGTTATTATAAAATACCGAAATAAATAGATGTAATAAATTACATAATTTATAACTCGCGCAGTTAAAGAAACAATCTGTAAATGGCGGCCAAGCATTAAGTGTAAGCGCGATAGCATGACCCACCCACGTGGTCTACATGCAGCATGACGGTATGTGTGAGCGAGATAGCATGACCAGACCGCCGCCATTTCCATATTGTTTCTTTATCTGCGCGGCATATACATGGTAATAAAGAATTTTTATTATTGAAAAATGGAAAATGAAGTATTTCGAAAAAATCGACCCGTCTCAGAACCAGCTCCGATTCTCGTAACGACTCCGTAGCTCAGTGGTTAGAGCAGCCGCCCGGAAAGCGAAAGGTCGTGGGTTCGAGTCCCATCGGAGCTGGTTGTGAGACGGGTTGATTTTTTCGAAATACTTTATTTTCCATTTTTCAAGAATTTTTAAATTTGGCACCTTTTCTCATGAACAGCTTTCGTTGGGCAAGACTTCCCGAAAAGATTGTAGCACTACATTGCGATTATGGAGTGTAGAGGTAAGGAGGACTATCTCATATGAGGGGAAAGTTGAAAAAGTGTCCAGCTATGACAGCTAAAACGAAGGTCCCGGGTTCGGTTCCCGGGGCGGGTCTACATGGTGGATGGGTCGTTTGTTTCTAATATTTCATTTTCAATAATAAAAATTGCACTGTGATAGCAAAAAAGTGTGCAAAAAAAGTAATAAGTACATGTACTTATACAAAAAGAAACTAACTAGTAATAGGTAATGGTGGTGGTGTCGTGTGAGGCGGGTCGTTACGTTCCCTAAAATATGGTTGAGCAAAGCGATGGCTGGTTCATGCGTCATGCTCGTGAACGGGTGCCACCAGTGGGATGGGTCTGCTCCCGGCTTCTTGTCTCAAAATATGCAGATTTTTAATGTTTTATTGTTATTAGTTTTATTTTATCGTGGCTTGTATGGCACTGTTTATTATTGACTCTTATGTTCTTAAACTATTCAAAGTTTTATTACCCTTGTTTGGCATTTATATTTATTATTTTATTTGCTACGTTTTTGGTTGGTGTGTATTTTAAAGAAACTACCTTTTGGATGTCTATTTCTTAGTTATTGAAAATTATTTACTGCTATGATTACCGGGTTTTTTATTTTGTTTTTAAACTTAAGATTAATTTGTGATGGAAAGTGACTTTACATATTATATTATGTTAAAGTCAGTTTTCAATTTGACGACTCTGTATGAAATATGACAGGGAGAAAAAAATAGCCCTTGGCGAGTTTCTTGCCGGTTCTTCTCGTTACAAGGCCTCCCGCCGTAGGATTTGCGAACCGATAGCGTAGCTTCATTGACGTTCACAAGTGCTGTATCAGCCTAAAATGAATAAATGATTTTTGATTTTGATTTTGATTTTGATTTAATGGTAATTTTATGAATTTGACGATTGCACTATAAACTTAATAAGTTAATATTTTTTTATTAATTTTTGCCACGAAAATAAAATTACGATAAAGTACCTAATTAAAAAAAAACTATTCTTTGGCGCGTTCACGCGGACAAGTGTGCATTCACCTTTAATCTCTAAAAACTCACCTAAATTCAATTTCTGCGTGTTATCATTCACCGCCCCATCACACAGTCTACTATCTTCTATCACCTTCCTATCACTTTTCACTTCGTGTTTCACTTCACTATCATCACTTTTTACATCACTAGGCTCTATAAGTCTCTCCACCGGTTTCACTGTTATTTTTAACGGTTTCTCGTTCTTCTCTTCTTTGGGTAAAGACTCTAGGAATTCTCGGTTCAATTCTTCTGCCGGTTTAGATACTAAGTTTAACTCTTCTTTGCAGTCTTGAGGTTCAGGGTCCACCTGTGGAAAAAAGTTCAGATGAATATTTAGTTCAACGAAGTCACGAGCAACCGCTAGTCCTACTAATACGTGGTCTACACGACGTTATCCCGCGGTAATTTGATATTTTTCCGGGATAAAAAATAGCCTATGTTCCTCTCCAGGCTACAAAGTATATGTGTCCCAAATTTCAGCCAAATCCGTTCAGCCGTTTTGGCGTGATTGAGTAAAAAACATCCAAACATCCAAACATCTAAACTTTCACATTTATAATAAGTATTAGTAGGAAGTAGGATGTGAAATTTTAGATGGTTAGATGTTTGTTACTCAATCACGCCAAAACGGCTGAACAGATTTGGCTGAAATTTGGTACACAGATACTTTGTAGCCTAAAGATAAACATAGGCTACTTTTTATTCCGTAAAAATATCACATTCCCGCGGGATAACGCCGTGAAGTCCACGCGGGCGAAGCCGCGGGCGGAAAGCTAGCGGTAAATAAAACAGTAAACACTTTAAATTACTGTAAAGGGCTCCACAGACCATCAGACAGTCTGCAGGCAACGGCCTGTCAGTTGGTTGCACGCAATTCTCAGTTTTACCTACATAAACATATCATGATCGATTGCGGTTGAAACGTCAGAAAAAACTAAAAATCTTTTAAAAACACTATTAATAACTCTTGGCTTACTAAAAATTACCAAATTATTAGTGCAATATACGCGTGTTTAAATCCGTTAAAAATAAGTTTATTTGAATAAACAGTTCGCGCAAAAAATAAGGTGTGCTTAGCTGTAATATTTATTTATTTCTAACATTCAGAAACATAAATATAAGTACCACGTTAAGGGCACGATCTTCCAAATTATCGAAAACAACCAATTTTTGATTCAAAAGTAAACAATGAAATATTCTTAATTTTGAGCAGATAAAAATATATGTTGAAGTTTCATAAGCGATCTTGATTATTTTGTGGCTAGAAAAACGATATTCGTATCTTATCTCGACTTTAAAAATTGTCAAAAACAAAGAACATTTTCATTATTTTTATATTTTTTTTGGTTTTATACTTAGATTATTAATCTAGTCACGAATAATATATAGAAAAATAGGTAATGACATAAAGTAGATTATATTTATGCTCAAAATAACAACAAAAACATTGAAAAAATGAAAAAGTGAGGTTATTTTCCATACTCTTCACACATAAGGAAAAAGACAAAGACAGAGTTTTTGGAAGATCCTGCCCTTAACAACGTTTAAGATTGAATATTATTATAACCAGTGGTGGACTAAGCAAGTTGGATGTGGCCCCAGCACCCCCTTGAACAGTTCTCACGGTTGTGGCTCGGAGCTTAGGATTAGGATTTGATCAAGAGAACGTGGAGGCGTGTTTTTTATTTTTAACTTGCAGTGTATGTATAATAATTAGTACTATTATTATAAGTACTACAGTGTATGTATAATAATTAGTAATATTAGTACTTAGTAGTAATTAAGTGTATGTATGATCTTTGATGTATGTCCGTTCGGGTCAAATCTTGCGACCTAAATTTGACCCACTTGCCAGTGTCCGATTGAGCTGAAATTTTGCATACAGGTTTGTAATGGATGACAATACAATATTAGAGTAAGGTCAGCAAAAAAGCTTGTCATAAAAATGTCATTTTTACAAAAAAACTTATTTTTTGTAGCTAACCTGTGTAAAGTGCCTCGGGGGCGAGTCCCTCAGCTCGATGGTGGCGAGGGGGCGCGCGCTCAGCCCGTTGGGGGCGCGCGCCCCGTTGCGGGACTCGTGCTTTTCCAGGGGGAGGAGATACCTGGAATAAGAGGTATTATTGTTTAATTTTGCTTTTATTATCTTACGTTAATTACTAACTTCAAACACCTATTCAAACTTTATAGTACCTAAAATTATCAATAGATGTCACTGTGTCACTCTAGGTCGCGGTATAGTTTTATTGTATCAGTTTGATATAGGGCTTGTGAACATAAAATAAATTTGTCATTGCCTTGGAAACCAGTGCTTTATTCAATTATTGTGATCAAATTCGTACTGACACGGTATATTTCGTATTCGACTAAAACCAAGTATACTGCAATGCAAATAATAGGATATTTGAATTACGATTAGACGGATGTTTGGAATTTTATTTTATACGGTAAAGTATCATCACTAATAGAAAATAACATATATTTTTTTCGAAATTTGCGAGTAATCCATAATTTAAAATACCATATTTTATGGTATCCTAGCCTTAAATGAGTGTTTAGTGTCTGATACCAACCGTTCATAGTTATTGCGAGCGCGGGCGGGTTGCGCCGCCAGAGCGCCTCGTAGCCGCCCGGGACGCATATTCTTAAATACAACGTTAGCCATTCGGGAAATTTTGGTTGCAGCTCGGGCGCTTGGTATATACCCGACGTGTCTGCTGTTTACTATATGTCACAGTATTGTCAGGCGTCTGTCACTCGATGTATAGTGCGACAAGCTTTTCTGTTCCGGTGATTATCTTTGAAACTAAAACAGTTTTCATACGACAGTCCATTTTGACAGTTAATTTCGTATTGCAAGTGGCTCCTCTGTCATGGCTGTCACCGGAACAGAAAAGCTTGTGTCACTGTACTTACGTGCAACTATCGCCCGCACCCCCGGCGGTGCAAATCCATAGAAATGAGGTCCGCAAAAGAGCTAGAATATATGCGATAGAAAGAGATGCAACGAGTGGCCGTTCGTAATTTGCCTGCGCCGTACAAGCTGAATTCCACTTTATTGCGTTATAGTTAGAGTTGCTATTTATTTGAATGGCTTAGCGGAGTGCAGTTATCTGTTACGTAGTAACACAGATAATATAATACTATACGTAGTAACTATTTAGTAATCTGTGGAATTGTTTCAAAGGAGACTGGCGAACTTCAATGTATTTTCAGACCTCGACTTATAGGTCTCGTTCATGGAAAAAATCGAATGGTACTTAAACAACTATGCTAGACTAACAAAAAAGTTAATTGTTTCTATGCTTTTAAAGTTGGGACAACAGAGATATGTCCAATAACCTAAAAATATAGAAGTTAGGGTAAAAAACATTTATTGAACAACATTTTATTTAAAAACAACACAAATAATGATTTACTAATAAATAGTTAATGATAAAATAGATGAATCGGCAGGTAATAACAAAGACAAATAACGAAAGGAACCATTATTTTAATAAAGACATAGGTAAGTATTGCACCGCTGGCGCCATCTGCGCTAAGCTTTGCTCGCGGATCTTCATTAGTTTTTAATTTATGTTATGTACCTTCTCTGATGTAGGTCCCTATCTAATAATAATAATGTAAATAAAAAAAATGACCTTGTTTTACATGACTACTGCGTCAAATGAAACGGATTTATGAAGTGTTTCAATGTTATTTTGCCTAGTTCAGTCAATTATTTGCGATTTGAAAGTTATTTATCTTTTTATTCCATTCTTTAATATTATCAGGCGTTTGTAAAAGTTAATTGTAGAAGTTTAAATTAATTTAATTTTCATGTTTCTGAAAGTGTACGACCACAGAATAATATTTGTAGCAGAAGGCTCACTTCCGAAACAGTTACAATAAATTTTCAATCTTGTCCACGCGACAATTAGGTCTAAAATAATTTGCACCCGCACGCCTGCCTAACTAATTTACCGTTCATTACAAGCGAAATTGAACCGTAGCTGTACGTAATACGCTTCTATTACTCGGAAACACTTAAGCCAAATTGGTTTTGGGTGGTCTTGGTTGCCGCGTAGGGTCGCCGGTCGACTCGACTGCAATGTAACGACGAAGTAAGCAGGTAAGTGGTAAAAGGAACAACAAATAGCGCAAATGATTTTTAAATACAGACAGTTTAGATTTTTTATTTTTACTTCTTTGCATTCACAATTCGATTTTTATTAATGAAAAAATTGAGAATGAAGTAGGTATGAGAAAAAGTCGTCCCTTCTCACATCACAACTAGCTCCGATGGGGCTCGAACCCACGACCTTTCACTGTCCGGGCGAATGCTCTAACCACTCAGCTACGGAGTCGCTAAAAAGTCGACCCGTCTCACAACTAGCTCCGATGGGACTCGAACCCACGCCCTTTCACTGTCGTCCGGGCGAATACTCTAACGGCCTGGCCACGAATATGCGCGGCGGCGATGGCGACGAGTGAATTGCGCATCTGTTGGTGCGTCTCATTGACTTATTTGATTAGACGTCTGTTGCGAGCGCGCAATGATTGCGCAATTCGCCGCCGGCCGCCGCGCATTTTCGTGGCCAGGCCGTAACGACTCCGTAGCTCAGTGGTTATTAGAGCATTCACAGTTATTATATTATTCTAAGACAGAAAGTAGGTAGATATTTTGTAATTTGGTAGGTAGGTACCTATTTTAAAAGTGCTACAGCTACTTCCTATTGATTCTTTTTCCCTAATAATAATTATTCGTAGGTACCTAACCTAGCTATGTAGGTATAAAAGCGAGAATCACTTTGTAAATTTTTATTTTTGTCGTAATTACCTACCTATGCTAAGGTGGGTCGGGGGTCCTTAAATCAAATGTTCGGATCATTAAGTATTATAGATACTTAGAATAAGACAGTATAGTCACACAAAAAAGGTAGTTTCAGGTTTTTAGGAAGATGATGAAATTTTAAATCCGGTCTCTTTCTGTCGTTGTTAAGACAACCGAAGGCCGCATAGTAATATTTAATATTACGGATTTTGCTATGGGTAAAACCATAAGGTAACTCACGTGTGTTTTGGCGCGAAAGTGTGGCGAAAGTAAAATAAGTAACTTCTTTCTCGCGTGGCGTCGCATGCACAACTGAGCGGTGAGCGCGCGTGACACCCGCCTATTCTCTACCTCGCGGTAGACAGCGCGTAGTCGATTGAATTGCGGAGTGAGCCCCCCCTGGTACGACTTCGTAAAATATTAGGGCGTTTCTCGCCGGTCTCCTTTGTAATGGTTGTGATTGTTATGAAAAAAAGAGTGATTTATGTATGTAAGTATTATCGCAGGAATCTGGCGCCGGCATGAGAAAGAAAGAAAGAAAGAAAGGCATGAGGTGAAGTGTTTAGTGTTTGATACCAACCGTTCATAGTTGTTGCGGGCGCGCGCGGATTGCGCCGCCAGAGCGCGCCACTGGCGGCGCCGACACACCGCCTCGTAGCCGCCGCGGGACCGGACGCGAACGTACAGCGACCGGAGGGATTCTGCGGAAGGAAACATACAAAGGAGATCAGTCAAATTGGACCAAAACAGTAAAAAGGACAAGCAGTTATTCAAGTTTGAAAAGAAAAAGTTGCATTTTCAGACTTTAATAACAAATAATTTTCATTCATTCATTCAACACACACTCACACACACACACACACACACACACACACACACACACATGTAATTTTATTAAGATTAGTGGCTTTACCTTTACCTAAACCTACCTTTATTATATAAAATTTGTTTTTGTTTATATACTTAATTAGTAATAATTTAGAAAAAGTCTAGTTCTCTTAAATTGTAAAATAATCCTACTGTATTGCAAACTATGACGAAAACTGTGGCAGTCCGTAGTATAGGTACCAGTCTCACACAAATATTGCATATTCTTTTCCTATTGTTTTAAATATGTATATCATTGGATGTAATGTATGTCTTGAGAGTATAAAGAT
Source organism: Crambus lathoniellus (assembly GCA_949710035.1). Taxonomy (NCBI): domain Eukaryota; kingdom Metazoa; phylum Arthropoda; class Insecta; order Lepidoptera; family Crambidae; genus Crambus; species Crambus lathoniellus. The sequence goes on from OX453319.1 coordinate 2,943,551, forward strand.
TTATTTATTATTATTTATTTATTAATAATAAATAAATAACTTCTTACATTCACACCAATTATCTTAGGCCATGTTAATTTCATTAAGAAACTGTATCATGGAATTCTTGATAACGGATAAATATATGCTTAAACACTTTTTTGTTTGTAAATACATACTTAATATACATAGTAAACACCCAGACCAAGACAAATAGACATGTTCATGCACACAAATATTTGTCTTGTTCGGGAATCGAACACGAGACCTATGGCGCATAAGGCAGGTAGTTTACCCCTGCGCCAAATCTGTCGTCAAAACAAATTAATTAGATATGTAATATACAATAATAATATTAATAATAATTTAAAAAAAATCTATAGGATTTAGATCACGCAAATACATACAAGCAGACACAGACACACACACACACACTCACATACACATTTTATTTTGAGAATAAACATATTTTTATAATTATTATGTATAGCTGACCCTCGCGGTTTTACCCGCGTGGTACCCGTTCCCGTGGGAATATCGGAATAAAATATAGCCTATGTCACTCGGGACGAACGTAGCTTTCTAATGGTCAAAGAATTTTAGAAATCGGTCCAGTAGTTTCGGAGCCTATTCGATGCAAACAAACAAACAAACAATCAAATCTTTCCTCTTTATAATATTAGTATAGAGTATAGATATAGATAAGATATAGACTAGCTGATTCGACAAACGTTTATAGGTCGGCGCAGACAAAACGGAAAAATCCTCGCGGAAATTTTTGAGGTCATTGTAAAATGAACTATGTCACCATAGCCTAAAATACAAAATTGTTTGAATAATATGGGCGCGAGGCGACGCTGACTTCTCTGTTGATAATAAATAAATAACTAAATAAATAACTTCTTACAATCACACCAATTATGTAAGCCCATTTTAATTTCATTATGAAACTGTATCATAGAAAACTTGATAACGGATAGATATAATATACTTCAATACTTTTTGTTTGTATATACATACTTAATATACATAGTAAACACCCAGACCAAGACAAATAGACATGTTCATGCACACAAATATTTGTCTTGTTCGGGAATCGAACCCGAGACCTCTGGCGCAGAAGGTGGGTAGCCTACCCCTGCGCCAAATCGGTCGTCAAATATTCATACAATTTTGTATTTTTAGGCTATGGTGACATGGTTCATTTTTCAAAGACCTCATATATTTCCGCGAGGATTTCTCCGTTCTGTCTGCGCCGACCCTAAAGCACACCCTAAAGGCGAAGGATAAGGTAAACACACATAAAATAGGAGTTTTCGAGCTATTTTCTTGGTGAAAATAGTGCATTTGGGATTTCCAAATTAATCTTTTCTAATTTTCCCGACGTTTCGGCACCTTTCCCAAAAAATCCAATTGTGAGTGTAAAGTGCCCTGGTAACGGTCAACCGTAATTGACAATGTTTACGTTATTGAATTACGCATAATAATCCCGGTATCACGCATCAAAAAACCCGTAATTCCGGGATTGTATTCACTAGTTGTCATATAAATTATTTTATCTACACTCATGTTATAATATTCGAATTATGAACTCATGTCTGAACGTTTATTGATACACTTTATGCCATAGTCAACTTTAAAAAATAAAACTCTGTATCCGGTTGTATCATAACGGTCATTATGATACAACCGGATACAGCTTTCACTCATTATTAAACACTTATTTTTCTTAATTTTTCAGTCTCCATGGCAACCGTAGGATTTACCGGCCCTGACTTCCAACTCTTTCGAGCCCTTCTTTAGCCGGCAACAATCAGAAACTTTTTTAAAATTAAAATTTTAAATTTAGAAGGAATAGACAGGATAGACTACTATGAGTGGGGTTTGGCACCAATTCGCATTTTATAATTAATATTGATTTGCTTTATTTTTGAAACATATAATAAATGTAATGAGTGTAGATAAATGTGATGAGACTGCACATAACATAACTCGGTATTAAAACACTCGTGGAATATTATTAAAAAACTCGCGAAGGCTCGTTTTTTAAACTCCCACTCGTGTTTTAATACCCCTCATTATGCGACAGTCACATAAACTACTATTATAGAGATAATAATTTTTAATGATAAAAATAAGTAAATATAACAATAAACACTCACGGTCCTTAAGCGGCGCAGGCTCCCCCCGTACGTTGTGGAACTGCTTGAGGCGGGAGAGGAAGGCGCGGTCGTCGGCGCTGTCGCGGTGCTCCTCGTCGGGGGGGCCGCCCGCGCGCAGCGACAGCCGCCGGGGGGTTATGACCTGCGGCGGGGACAATATCAACTATAGTGCAGCAAGCTTTTCTGTTCCGGTGATTATCTTTGGAACTAAAAAACAGTTTTCATACGACAGTCCCATTTTGACAGCTAATTTGGTATTGCAAGTGGCTCCTCTGTCACGGCTTTCACCGGAACAGGAAAGCTTGTAGCACTATAGTGCCTATAATATCAACTAGAGTGTGTGTCAGATAACTCTGCGCGTGACTGGCGCGTTTTTGGCGCTAGTTACAGTGCATTTTTTTGTTATTATGTTATAGAAAAGATTAGTATTCGATTTTTACCGCGCGCAGACTTATCTGACGAGCACTCTAGGCAGGTACTACTGTAAAACAGCGCCATCTAGCCGCATCGCGTCTAAATGGCTTGTCACTTGATTGGCACGCACCAGATGTTGTTTAGGTTCCTGCACAGTATATTGGGCAGAGGGCGCTGTTGTTATGTTTAGTAAATGCATGAATTTATACAAATATATTTATACCTATAGATAGTAGCATAATATTTAAAGCCGCACAAATGTCCGACGACACCAGATATTATCACGACACCGTTTGGCTTGCACTAAATAAATAACCAACCATACAATCCATTCTTTCATTCGGCCACCATTTTACAACTACCTATAATATCAACGGGGACAATATCAACTAGTATCTATAATGTCAACGGAACAATATCAACTAGTACCTTTATTTTAAATTTTAGTTTTTTGCATTCACAATGCAATTTTTATTACTGAAAAATGGAAAATGAAGTATTTAGAAAAAATCGACCCGTCTCACACCTTTCGCTTTCCGGGCGACTGCTCTAACCACTGTCAGCAGTCGCCCGGAAAGCGAAAGGTCGTGGGTTCGAGTCCCATCGGAGCTAGTTGTGAGACGGGTCGATTTTTTCTAAATACTTCATTTTCCATTTTTAGTACCTTTATTATAAACTAATTTTAGGTAACTACCTATTCGAGATATTTTGTTTATTATTCATAAAGACAGCCGCCGGGCGGGGGGCTACCACCTGCGACGAAGATTTACATTTATTTATTTATTTTTCTTTGGAAGACCAGCAGCACATATAATAAACTTATATAAAAAGAAAATAGGCAACATACGGCCAATAACAGGTCTCCACGTTTGAAGTCTCCTCCAAGTGAAGAAACAATCTTTTATTATTACATTATCTTCAAATTGAATACTGGGCGGTGACTTCCGACGTTCCGGCTAGTGTACCGCTGGCCGGCGAGGAGGTCCTGTTACATATCTATGAGTGTGTGTGTAAGTATATACCTGTGGCCTGTCAGGCTCTGAGTCGGGCGAGGGCTTCAGTTTGGGCGCTATATGTATGTATCTATGAGTGTGTGTTTATATATATACCTGTGGTCTGTTAGGCTCGGAGTCGGGCGCGGAGTCGGGCGAGGCGAGGCAGAGGCCGGCCCTTCAGTGAGGGTGCTATATGTATGTATCTATGAGTGTGTGTTTATATATATACCTGTGGTCTGTTAGGCTCGGAGTCGGGCGCGGAGTCGGGCGAGGCGAGGCAGAGGCCGGCCCTTCAGTGAGGGTGCTATATGTATGTATCTATGAGTGTGTGTATATACCTGTGGTCTGTCCGTCTCGGAGTCGGGCGAGGCAGAGGCGTCGGGCGAGGCGCGGCGGCGGCGGCCTTGAGGCCGGCCTTTCAGTTTGGGCGCTATATGTATGTATCTATGAGTGTGTGTATATACCTGTGGTCTGTCCGTCTCGGAGTCGGGCGAGGCAGAGGCGTCGGGCGAGGCGCGGCGGCGGCGGCCTTGAGGCCGGCCTTTCAGTTTGGGCGCTATATGTATGTATCTATGAGTGTGTGTATATACCTGTGGTCTGTCCGTCTCGGAGTCGGGCGAGGCAGAGGCGTCGGGCGAGGCGCGGCGGCGGCGGCCTTGAGGCCGGCCTTTCAGTTTGGGCGCTATATGTATGTATCTATGAGTGTGTGTATATACCTGTGGTCTGTCCGTCTCGGAGTCGGGCGAGGCAGAGGCGTCGGGCGAGGCGCGGCGGCGGCGGCCTTGAGGCCGGCCTTTCAGTTTGGGCGCTATATGTATGTATCTATGAGTGTGTGTATATACCTGTGGTCTGTCCGTCTCGGAGTCGGGCGAGGCAGAGGCGTCGGGCGAGGCGCGGCGGCGGCGGCCTTGAGGCCGGCCTTTCAGTTTGGGCGCTATATGTATGTATCTATGAGTGTGTGTATATACCTGTGGTCTGTCCGTCTCGGAGTCGGGCGAGGCAGAGGCGTCGGGCGAGGCGCGGCGGCGGCGGCCTTGAGGCCGGCCTTTCAGTTTGGGCGCTATATGTATGTATCTATGAGTGTGTGTATATACCTGTGGTCTGTCCGTCTCGGAGTCGGGCGAGGCAGAGGCGTCGGGCGAGGCGCGGCGGCGGCGGCCTTGAGGCCGGCCTTTCAGTTTGGGCGCTATATGTATGTATCTATGAGTGTGTGTATATACCTGTGGTCTGTCCGTCTCGGAGTCGGGCGAGGCAGAGGCGTCGGGCGAGGCGCGGCGGCGGCGGCCTTGAGGCCGGCCTTTCAGTTTGGGCGCTATATGTATGTATCTATGAGTGTGTGTATATACCTGTGGTCTGTCCGTCTCGGAGTCGGGCGAGGCAGAGGCGTCGGGCGAGGCGCGGCGGCGGCGGCCTTGAGGCCGGCCTTTCAGTTTGGGCGCTATATGTCGCAAAATGTACAAACTTGCTCATACCTGTCACCTGCAGCCGTGAGCTTACTGTCTTTCTTCAGTCATTCTTCGTTTCACTAGATTTAGTTTAGTGAAATGACATGACACTTGTTTAGGAGGTTTAATAAAAAAGACTGGTGTACGCAGTGACAAAAATCGCTGGGCATGTACGAAAAGATTGATGGATATGAATGAAGCGAAAGAAGTGTGCAAGGATCGTAGCAGGTGGCGATCCATAGTCTCTGCCTACCCCCGTGGGAAATAAGCGTGAGTGTATGTATGTATGTATGTTGTTTAGGAAGAAGACGTCATAAATAAGAATATTCCACATTTTCCGTGATTTCGTGGTATCCCTAGGGATTTCGTGAAATCTCTAATTTCCTCATATTCCTGCGACATATATTGGTATTTGGTATTTGGTATTGACACTTTTCCGCATTTAGACTCATATTTGGTCCGTTATGCGTGAGCATGGCTAGTCGAGCCATCCTAGCTCCTTCCAGAAGCGCAGAAGCCTCCTGGGGCGTTCACAGGCTTCTAGGAGCGACCTCACCTCTGTGAGGATTTCTGTTCGTTGTGCGGCCAAACCTACGCACTCCAGGATCACGTGGGCGGCAGTTTCCTCTGCGTTCAGGCAACCTTTACATAGAGGGCTGTCCGTCGCGTTCATAATAAATAGTTGTCGGTTTAAGGTTAGGTGACCTGTAAGTAAGTGTACCAACAACTATCCGGAGGTATATATACCTGTGGTCTGTCCGTCTCGGAGTCGGGCGCGGAGTCGGAGTAGGCGGAGGCGTCGGGCGAGGCGCGGCGGCGGCGGCCTCGAGGCCGGCCTTTCAGTTTGGGCGCTAGCTCGTTGCACACAAACTGGTGCCCTTCTAACTCGGGGTACTCGAATGTGTCCTGTGGGACAAATGGCAACATTTTGTACATTGTTGGAATGATGTAAGTCTAGATGTCTCATATACTTTGATCAAAAATACCATTAGATAATAATCTACTGGAGTGTCAAAAACGGCCGAGCGAATAAGAGCCCACTTCAAAGGTGCGTTCTTATTTCTGATCGCTTCCTGTTATGACGTAAGATCGAAACAATCGAAACTTTTTTCAGAAGAAGTCAGCCGGCGCTATATTTGAATTTGTTTTAGTTCGTGAGGCGTTATTGTATTGTTGATCGAAGCCCGTAAAATAAAACTGCGGATTGTTCGAATCTATAATACAAAAATCCATGCTAATTATTATTTTGCACAATCACAACTGAAATAGACAAAATAATTTCACAAGGCTTATTTATCTCATCAAATTGTACATCAAATAAATGTACAATAGGGGACCGACCGGACTGACTATTTTCATTTGTTTATAATGTTTTATATGTAACTATTTAAAACAAACACATATTTTTAATTTCAAATATTATACATGTTTTCAGAAATATAGAGCATCAAACTTTCTTATAAGACAAGGACAGCGCTACCCACTTATGAAGTCACAAGTGGGTAGCGCCATATACTCCCGCCATATAAAAAGAGAGATAGCTAGAGACACAGGTTGTCATAATTCAGCAGTTCATTACTGGCTTGATATTGAACAGATAGTTTTTTTTTTCACCTTTGTTATTCTTCAACGTTATATTTTTGCATGTTACTATTAAATAGGAGCGTTTTACCTACCATTAAAACGCATATTGTGTCCGGAGCCTTATTCGAAGCCTAGGTAAACATATTTTGAGAGAGCCCTTTCCGTTTCCGTTCGACATCAATTTTCCTATTGGTCAATCATACCAACGTGACGTCACTTCCGTAACGTCATCCTAAGTCACGTGATCCGAGTTCACCTTTTAGCAATGGCGGAAGATTTGTGTCATTGTAGTCTCAAAATCTGAAACACTTGACAACCATTAAGGATAAAATCTACACCAGGCAGGTCTTAAAGCTAGGCTTCGAATAAGGCTCCGGACACAATATGCGTTTTAATGGTAGGTAAAACGCTCCTATTGTGTCCTTTCGCCGTTATTCGAAGCCTAGGTAAACATATTTTGAGACCTTGTTTGTTATCGCCTGGTGAACGAGGACGCCAATGTGACATGTATCAGCAATTATGACATTAATCTTATACCTTTTGACAAATTCGACAGGTACTTGGGGTAGGTACTCGAATTAATTGTTTAACTTTATAACTCAACATCACAAATTAATACTGATATCAGAAACGTTATGCTATTACTATCGAACATTCAAGTATGTCATACAATAGTACGTAAGTACCTATATAATGAAAATATGAGCACGGATGACTGAATATGATTGAAATAAAATGTATAAGTGCTTATGCTCAATCTATCAAACCTTATTCATAAATATGTAAACTATGTTACATAAATCATTTACATATTCTTGAAATATTCAAAATCTGAAAAGAAACAAACATTACAATAACACAACTTGTGCTATCCCTTATATATTTTTGAAGCAAAAACATCTGAAAATCTTTTGGCTAAGTCTCTTCTGACATACCATCGATACGATATGATCTGAAAACACATAATAAAGAAAAATATAAATACAATTTAATAATTGTAAAAACTTTCGGCACAATGAACTATAAGCACAAGACTCTTATCTTCCCTAACTGTAAAATCATGTTGCTTTAAATTATTATTTTATACTAGTGACACGCTAAACTCCCGAGCACTAGCATTGTTATGAAGCTGACGACTGTTTCTCAGTATATCCTTTACCGCTATAGGGAAATTATTATTCATAGGAAATTTACTAAAATAAATAATTTGGGGAATTTTAATATACTACTGTGTAGCCCGAATCTAAGCAAAGCTTGTCCTATGGCCAAGATGCCCAAGTCGTAATTCTTATGGTTCTGTAGGGTGCGTAGCATTAAGTCCACCTATGTACTGTAATTTGTGCATGAAGAATTAAATAAATAAATAAACATGTATTTTGTAAATACATGGTTATGTTACATACAAAACACTTCGATCAACTAAACATAATATTATACTTAAAATATCGAACCCACGACGATCAGTTCAACTGTTGAATCACTACACCAAATTCAACACACACTATTAAAGAAAACACATTATTTAAAGCTTTGTGCTAGAGAAGATGTCAACTATTGCTACGTTTGTGCAGTGCAAGATGTATTAAAGTTTGATTGCAAAAATTAACGTTAACATTATTCGAATAAATAGGATCGCAGATACATATGACATCCTAAACTACTTGCGCCGGCTTGTCTTACTGGTCTGACAAAAAGCGCGATCATGTATAAAAATCAAGTAAATTTCTGAAAGTAATGTAAGCACATGCCTTATTTTACAAGATCAAAACAAAAGTAGTTCGTATATTAACTTCTTTAAAGCATCTGCTATTTTGTAACAAATCTTATTTGCATACAAATCGAATTAATGTAACTCATTAAACTCTTTTAATTAAAAGATAAATTGCAAAAGATTTGCAAAATTTTGTCATAACTTTTACTATATCTATCAATCAATCAAATATTGATTTATTCACATAGACATATTATTATAATAAGCATGTAGGTCCTTAAGGATAAAAATTTGAATCGTCAATATTTTCCTAGCACCCATTCAAGACTTTTTTAACTGTAACTATACATATAAATATAATAATAACAACGAAAATGACTGGTAATGGCCGATAATGACAGTTTCACTTCATATATTTTACCGACACGGTCCCAAGTTGCATTGCAGGACACAATTTTTTATATAGACTGCCATTCTAAAGACGCGTTTCTCTTATTATTAATTACTATCGACTCAATTAAAAAACTCCGTTAATTACTGCCAATTTAGCTACACGGAACACCTTAAATGTTATATCCACTCTAGCAAAGAAACCTAAATTTACAAAATTAAAAAATGCGCATTGAGCCCACGCAGTGAGTTATGGCTCATTATACCCATCCATTTAGTAAAAATGGGTTAACCGGGCACATAAAATACCTTGGTAATAAATATAATAAATTCTAACATAATGAACTAAAAAAAAAATTATTAAAACTCACCAAAGACATTGTTTATCAGAAACATAAGAGACATCTTTTCCTCATCAGAAAAACGAGCAACTTCTTTGAGTTGCCCTAATGCTAGCATGCATGCAAGGGCATAATTTTGCTATTGTACAAGACAGTGTTCTTGTGGAGCGACTGTCAATCTGAAAACTCGTAAATTATTATCAATGATCAGATCCACTAATTTTACATTTGTATGGGCCAGTGTCCTTGCGTAATCAATCTCAGAAACTCATTTTTACTTATTCTTCCCAAAAAATTCATAAATTATCCAATTATTCATTTTATGACAATGATTCATTAAAAGTTCATAAAAAGATGTCTTTGTAGACCCTGTCAATCTCCAAACTGCATTCATTCTAGCCTGGAAAGGCATAATTTTTCTATTGTTTAAGACAGTCAACAAGTACTTTTGATTGAATACATGAATAGGTAGTTTATATCATAATAACAAAAGGTTTTTCATTTTCAACATTACATACATTACATGAGTGCATGAGTTACATGAGCACAGGAAAAATAATATCAGTAACGGTAATTAGGTACTATTGCCCGTTGCAGGTTGATCTGTATTACAGGCAACAAAATATGGTATATACCTAGTTTTGCCATTTTAAAAGACCGTGATCGTCAGAATTCGTCTCACGATATAAATCTACGGTGCCAGGGAGCAGCCTGCCATATTTATACATGACGATGAGTAAGCATAAACAATGCCTGTATCAGATGACTTCACTCTTCTAGACGGCTAAAATAACTATTGCCTATATTAACGAACATAAATTTTCTAAAACGTAAATCTACTGTGGAATAATGTAAAGTAATACCTAATTTATTCGGTGTTCTCCATTAACATTTTCTTAATCTGAACTAAATTTAGGTATGAAACAGTCGAAAGGGCAGACCAGCTCAGCTCGTGCTGTTGCTTACAGCTATGTCAGACTGTCAGGCTCTTTCAGATACGCAAAACGCCTGACACGCATTATCAGAAATCGCAGAATGTCAGATACACGAAAAGTGAGAATCGCAATCCCAACTGGCTTTATAGCATAATTACTTTGACTGCAAAGCTTCTAGTCAGTAGGTACCTATTATTAATCGTTAAAATACTTAATTATTGCTATCACTGCCTGGTGCCCATAGGGAGCCACCGCGATATTTCAATCAATATATAAACTATTAGTGCCAAGCACAGCTTCCAGCGTGCCTAATACTAGCGGGGCTTGTTCGCATATAAACATGAAAGGTGTGTGTAGTCGATATACCTATATCCCCCCCCCCCCCCCCCTTTTACTTCCTCGACCGGAAGGAATAAAATATAAATATATAGCATATTTATTTGAATATACAGTTTTTACTTTCAATCATAATTATGGCATTGACGGCACTAATAATATCACGTACTTAATCCAAAAACATAAAAAGATTCATATGCTTATTGTCAAAAACATTGCACCCTGATACTTGCGTAAGCAGGAAATGCTCCCCGTTACTTGCGTAAGCAGGTTATGTTTTTTTTTTTTTTTTTTTTTTCATTTTAATTTAAGTAATATTTGTTACCAAAACTTAAAATCTGCGTTCAATATCATATTAAAAATCTCAAGGATAATGAAGCCAATTACGTATCCATTAATAAAACATTATCGAACCAATGGTAGGGGGGTTCGGGGGGGGGCCGAGCACCCCGTCACAACAAAACTTCAAGTGACCACCAATGTGATGGGTCACGTTAGATTAGAATTATGACAAAAACAAGTCATCACTACGTTAGGTACGGTAGTACTTGTTTACATATATAAAATTCAATAGGTACCGCAGTACGCACATAAAAAAAAAAACATTTAAGTAAGTTTTCAATATCAAATCATTTGCTCCATGTTACATTACACAACCCACATTAACACTCCCTAAAAGGGGCAAGGGTCAACTGTAGAAAGTATTAAGAATAAACTTATGCATACAATTCACTAATTTTGCACATACACTATTCACTTTAAAATATTATTTGCCTTGCGCTAGTTGGTTAGCTAATAAATATATAGGGACGCTTGTTCCCATTTATAATGCAGGTAGCACTCACATACAGACATAGGAGTAATAATAGTATAAAAGTAATCACCCACTATGTGCCGGTGTAGATACATGATCAAAAACAAAACGTTGAAACAAAAGCAACTAACCAAAATTAGCGCTATACCACTCGACTATACTTACTGACATATTATTTTAGAACTGCAATGATACCATGATTACCATTAAAGAAAATGTCGGTACTTCAAAATGCTTTCGAAACAATAAATCACCACAAGAAGTCGGTACAAATTGTAAAATAGGATTTATAAACTAAACAAGAGAAAAGTGTGTCAAGGTCAAGCACGGGCGACGACGGGAGCCGAGACCCACTGTATACTTCCCGATCCTTTCAAAATCCCTAAATCACATTGTATCACTTTTAAAAGGAAATCTATTTGAAATAAATGATTAAGATTATGATTTAATCTCTCTGCGCAGATCGCAAAAACTCTCTACTAACTATCACATGAACAGATTTTTCATGGTGAGAAAATATAAAATTTCTTACTTGCTTGTGGGTAAGAAAATAAAAAATCAAAACCTTCACTGACCTGGCGAGGTGTTAAATTACCTCAATTCCTGTGTGCCAATAAAGCTCATACTCCATCTCGTCGTCCTAAATGCTTTGGATTCCACGATACTTTGAAATTAACAGGTGGACATCGAGCCCGACCCGCCATGTTTTCGCGCGCTCACTCACAGGCTCGCTCTTTTAAAATTCGAACAATTTTCATAAATAATAATATTACTTTATCCGAGAAAGTAAAATAAAAGAACCACTCGTACAAATTTTTAAATTTTTAAATTTCGAACGCTAACAGCGTTTATGATTAGATGTGAACGGTTGCGAAAAATGGACGCCAATGACACAAATCTTCCGCCATTGCTAAAAGGTGAACTCGGATCACGTGACTTAGGATGACGTTACGGAAGTGACGTCACGTTGGTATGATTGACCAATAGGAAAATTGATGTCGAACGGAAACGGAAAGGGCTCTCTCAAAATATGTTTACCTAGGCTTCGAATAACGGCGAAAGGACACAATATCACCAATAAAAGTCCAGTCCCCTATACAACGCAAGCCTAAAAAATTTGTGAACTAGCGTTGCAGATCTCTACTCAATAACCACTCTACCTTGCAGTACAGTATCCTGGTGTTGGTGGTGGGGGCTGCGTACCCCCCCAGGGCTGCCACCAGCGAGTCCCTCAACCAGTCCCCCTGGATCCCCTCCAACCGGGAGAGCAGGGCGCGGTACCGACAGTACCGGGGGTAGGAGAACACCACCACGCCTGGACTTTCGTTGTCCACTGTAATAGGGACAGAAGAAATATAGCATGAAGCAAATTAATTAGTTTAAATAAGTAGTGTTTGTTTGTTTGCCCGTCTTTCGCGACAAAACGGAGCAACGGATACACTTCTTCAGGTCTTCTTTTTCTACTCAAGGTAGAATATTGCTTACCTATGGTGCACTTCTCCCGCTCCACATCGCTGAAGTCCAGCTTGGCCTGGTGTAGGGGCACACGGCCCACAGTCTCCACCGCCAGCCGGTGCCGCCACACCTACCTTAGTAGAGCCCTAGCTTGAGTAGACCGTACCTATGGTTTTCTTCTCCCGCTCCACGTCGCTGAAGTCCAGTTTGACCTGGTGCAGGGGCGCCGTGGGCCGCTGCGCCCACACCGCTCGCAGCGCCTACGGCCAGCCGGACAGCCACATACCTATGTCAGTAGAAATCTAGCCATGAGTAGACCGTACCTATGGTGCACTTCTCCCGCTCCACATCGCTGAAGACCAGCTTGGCCTGGTGCAGGGGCGCCGTGAGCCGCTGCGCCCACACCGCTCGCAGCCCCTACGGCCAGCCGGACAGCCACATACCTATGTCAGTAGAATCCTAGCCATGAGTAGACCGTACCTATGGCGCACTTCTCCCGCTCCACGTCGCTGTAGTCCAGCTTGGCCTAGAGCAAGGGCACCGTAGGCCGCTGCGCCCACACCGCTCGCAGCCCCTACGGCCAGCCGGACAGCCACATACCTATGTCAGTAGAGTCCTAACCATGAGTAGACCGTACCTATGGTGCACTTCTCCCGCTCCACGTCGCTGAAGTCCAGCTTAGCCTGGTGCAGGGGCGCCGGCCGTGGGCCGCTGCGCCCACACCGCTCGCAGCCCCTACGGCCAGCCGGACAGCCACATACCTATGTCAGTAGAATCCTAACCATGAGTAGACCGTACCTATGGTGCACTTCTCCCGCTCCACGTCGCTGAAGTCCAGCTTGGCCTGGTGCAGGGGCACACGCACGGCCTGCAGCCCTCACCGCCAGTCGGTGCTGTCGCAGACCCAGCTTAGTAGTCCTGGCTTCAGTAGACCGTACGTATGGTGCACTTCTCCCGCTCCACGTCGCTGAAGTCCAGCTTGGCCTGGTGCAGGGGCGCCGTGGGCCGCGCGTCCTGCGGCGGCGTCCACACCAACCTCAGTAGAGCCCTAGTTCCGAATAGACCGTACCTATGGTGCACTTCTCCCGCTCCACGTCGCTGAAGTCCAGCTTGGCCTGGTGCAGGGGCGCCGTGGGCCGCGCGTCCTGCGGCGGCGTCCACACCAACCTCAGTAGAGCCCTAGCTCCGAATAGACCGTACCTATGGTGCACTTCTCCCGCTCCACGTCGCTGAAGTCTAGCTTGGCCTGGTGCAGGGGCGCCGTGGGCCGCGCGTCCTGCGGCGGCGTCCACACCAACCTCAGTAGAGCCCTAGCTCCGAATAGACCCTACCTATGGTGCACTTCTCTCGCTCCACGTCGCTGAAGTCCAGCTTGGCCTGGTGCAGGGGCGCCGTGGGCCGCGCGTCCTGCGGCGACGTCCACACCAACCTCAGTAGAGCCCTAGCTCCGAATAGACCGTACCTATGGTGCACTTCTCTCGCTCCACGTCGCTGAAGTCCAGCTTGGCCTGGTGCAGGGGCGCCGTGGGCCGCGCGTCCTGCGGCGGCGTCCACACCAACCTCAGTAGAGCCCTAGCTCCGAATAGACCGTACCTATGGTGCACTTCTCTCGCTCCACGTCGCTGAAGTCCAGCTTGGCCTGGTGCAGCGGCGCCGTGGGCCGCGCGTCCTGCGGCGGCGTCCACACCAACCTCAGTAGAGCCCTAGCTCCGAATAGACCCTACCTATGGTGCACTTCTCTCGCTCCACGTCGCTGAAGTCCAGCTTGGCCTGGTGCAGGGGCGCCGTGGGCCGCGCGTCCTGCGGCGACGTCCACACCAACCTCAGTAGAGCCCTAGCTCCGAATAGACCGTACCTATGGTGCACTTCTCTCGCTCCACGTCGCTGAAGTCCAGCTTGGCCTGGTGCAGGGGCGCCGTGGGCCGCGCGTCCTGCGGCGGCGTCCACACCAACCTCAGTAGAGCCCTAGCTCCGAATAGACCGTACCTATGGTGCACTTCTCTCGCTCCACGTCGCTGAAGTCCAGCTTGGCCTGGTGCAGGGGCGGCGTGGGCCGCGCGTCCTGCGGCGGCGTCCACACCAACCTCAGTAGAGCCCTAGCTCCGAATAGACCGTACCTATGGTGCACTTCTCTCGCTCCACGTCGCTGAAGTCCAGCTTGGCCTGGTGCAGGGGCGCCGTGGGCCGCGCGTCCTGCGGCGGGGCGCAGGCGCCGCGCCACACGGCCCGCAACCCCCACCGCCAGCCGGTGCCGTCGCAGACCCAGCTGAGGAGGTCTTCCGCGCGGACTACCACCTTATCGTTGATGGCTAGGACTTCATCCTGGAAAGATAGAAAGAGGTTTTATTAATCTTAATCTGATTATAAATGCTTCCGAACATTGAGCCAATAAACTTTGTTCAATGTAGCAATATGGGTCCTATATACTATGACAGCTCATAGTTGTGAATCAAAGGTGAATAATTTTACAAGCATTGTTGACTGCGCTTTACATCTTAGCCTCTTCTTACACGGCGCTCGCTACTCAAAACTGAAGAAACCAGTGTTATTAATTATAGTGACAAACTAATTATTTAGAGACAAAGATTCGTACAAGGCACTAACTACCAAATTAGTTGAAACCTACGCAAAACGTCATTCATTTCATCCGTAGGAGCACAGCCATCTCTATCGTCTTAGAGACGGCTGTGGTAAGAGGTGTTATTGTTGATCGAAGACCCTTGGACTGTTTCCAGTATTCATTCAGTAGCGCGTGACCAGCATCACTGTTCACCGGTCCGTGAGTGATTAGTTATAACTGTTTAGTAATCTATGCTAACGTTTTATGTACCATTTTATTTTATTTTGTTAGTGACTAGCGGCCGCCCGCGGTTTCACCCGCGTGGTTCCCGTTCCCGTGCGAATATCGAGATAAAAAGTATCCTAAGTTACTCCTTATTACAACAGCTACATGCCAGTGAAAGTCCCGTCAAAATCGGTCCAGCCGTTTCAGAGATTAGACGATTAGAACAAACAGACAGACAGAGACAAAAATTGAAAAAAAAATGTTATTTTGGCATATGTACCGTATATATAATCATATGCATGTAGTAAGAATAAAGATATTTTCACTTCTCATGCTCGTAAAGTTCGTGTTTATGTTGGGTATAGGCTGCATAAAATCGCTTTTTATGCTCTAGTGCATAAAGTAAAATCTTCGTCTAAGTCTCAGAGACAAAGATCGTCAGGTAAACAGTCACACACGCAATTAAACTTCGTTAAATAAACTTGTAATTTCATTCTGTTTCTTTAATTTTGTACACAATCCATTTTAAATTACTTACTAAATTAATAAAACTAGGCAAAATTAATGAGGTTTGTAAGAAATAAGTTCAAGAGCATTATGGACTACGATCTATGCTAAAGTAACTGTGCTGCCACTGCCTCGTATAAAAAAAAAGAAAGTCTTCCCGCCAATATGGCGAAGTCTATATTTTTTCTTTTTTGCAATATTGTTATTTATTTTCCTCACACTCGAAGTGAAAAGCAGAGTGTATAACTCGTAGATAAAACCCATTTTACCCTCGAATTGACTATCCACCCTCGCCTACGGCTCGGATGGATATATACGTCTCGGGTAAAATGGTACGTTTTATGCACATCTACTATTTAATATTTACAAACAGACACTCCAATTTTATTTATTTGTATAGATGTATAGATTGGTAGCGTCGTCGGTCGTGTACAAGTAGCGGCGCGAAGTTTAGCACTGACTGAAACGTGGAGGGGATGCGCAGAAGTAAATAAGTTTTTTGTAAAAACTTCGTTTTTTGACAAGCTTTTTTGTTGACTGTACTTTAATATTGTATTGTCATCCAAACCAAACCTGTATGCAAAGTTTCAGCTCAATTGGACACTGGGAAGTGGGACAAATTTAGCTTGCAAGATTCCCCCACTAACTAACTAACAAACTAACTAACTAACATGGCAACTATCACCTATCAACTAATAAAATAAATAAATACATGGCAAGTTAAATAAAAGCTTGTAAAATCAAGGTATTTTGGGCCTTGCGCCATACCATAAATATGCGCAGCTATCCCCTCCACGTCACGGTCAGCACTAAACTTACGTGCCGCTACCACATAGGACAAAAAAATACTACGTAGGTATATATAACAGAGAGTTTACTTCATATTATTGCCAACAACATCAACCATACTGCCCCCCCCAACCGCATGCAACACAGCAGCAGCGGACACCGGCCCCAATCTTAACCCGAGAGATGGCAGTACATATACTGATGACCACACTCACTCAAGTATACGCCGGAGCAGACCCAATAACGGCGCTAATGAACGGCCTGATGCAACTGCTAATGAGACAAATCCCAAGGAACTAAGGATCCTTTATTGGAACCCAGGAGGTATCACACCCCACATGTCAGAGCTGAGGATGCTCTCCCAAACCCAAGACCTTCACATTATTCTCTTGGGAGAGACGATGCTGACCCCCAAGAAAACACTCCGCCTCCCAAACTACCACACGTACCGAAGAGACGAGACAAACCCGCAGGGACGCGCCGTCAGGGGAACCGCCGCTCTTGTGAGAAGGGATGTAATCCACGTGGAGCTCCCTTGGGCCGAAAACGAAACCCTCCGAACCAACGGGGTTAAAATAAATACCATATTTGGGGAATTATGTGTGTATGCCGCTTACCGTCCGCCTGCTTCTGGCATCTACCCCAACGACCTGGATCCACTATTTGAAAGACCTACACCCACTGTAGTAATGGGAGATTTAAATTGTAAGCACCCAGTCTGGGGGTCAAAAAACACATCCACCGACGGACGCCGCTTACTAGAAGCCATCTCCAACAGGGACATAGAAGCGATTGGACCCGACACACCAACTCACTTCAGCAGGGACTCCCATGCGGGGGAGGTCATAGACATCGCTCTTCACAAAGGTCTCAAAACCCCTGTTCACATCGAAGCACTTCACGACGCCGACACTCCGCACCTGCCCATACTACTGACAATTGGTACCACACCCTCACTAGAATGTCCCAGAAAGCCCAGAAGGCGTGTAGACTGGGCTGCCTACAAGCTCGAGCTTAAAAACCTCCAAGTCGCAGGTCGCCTCACCACCCCAGAAGGCATAGACGTGGCCATTGAGGACATGGTCAAAAGAATGACGGAAGCCATGGAAAAGTACACCTCCCACTCTCAGCCCACGGCCAAACGTGAACCACTGCCGGCACACATAAGAGCCATTCATCACAAAAAGAAAGCGCTCAAAAAGCTTTGGTGCAACACCAGATGTCCTCAGGCCAAAACAAGACTAAACAAGATAACTAACCTTCTTTCCGAAAAAGTGCAAGCCTGGAGAGCAAACGAATGGGAAGCACTCATCGATAAAGCCGCAGAACAAGGCAATGAGCTCCACCGTCTCAACAAGGCACTGACCAACCAAAGCCAGCCCGTCTACCCACTCATAGACGAAAATGGCCAGAAGAGGTACGCAGCAAAAGACCGGGCGTACCTACTGGCCAAACATTTGACCGAGCAATTTACACCCAACTCAGCGCACTTCTCACAGATAGACTTTCACGCTCAGGTGGAAAGGGAAGTTCGAGACTATCTGGACGAAACACCGCCTCCACTCCCAGGAGACTATTTTATCTCCCCTGCTGAGTTAAGGAAGATCGCCAAGCAACTTAACAAAAAGAAAGCCTCGGGACCGGACAATCTTCCTCCCGCTGCAATTACAGAGCTCCCGCGTAGAGGACTAGCACTGCTCACTCGAATACTCAACGCCGCCCTTCGCATTAATTACTTTCCCAGGGCATGGAAGTTGGGCAAGGTGATCACGATCCCCAAACCTGGCAAAGACCGCACCAGAGCGGCTAATCATAGACCTATCACGCTTTTGGATCACATGGGGAAACTCTTTGAAAGACTCCTCCTGGGACGCATGAGACCACATATCCCCATGAGAGAGGAGCAGTTTGGTTTCCGCGCCGGCCACTCGACCACACTACAGTTAGCGAGAGTGATACACCATCTTACCACATCATCAAACAACAGACAGGCATCTGTGGCGGTGTTCCTAGATGTTGAGAAGGCGTTCGACCGGGTTTGGCACCCCGGTCTAGTTTATAAGCTCAAACACACTACCCTTCCTCCAGCGTTGGTTCACACTTTGGCGTCCTTTCTAAAGAACAGAAACTTCCTTGTGGCGGTAGAAGACGCCTCATCAGAGACCTACCCAATCGCAGCCGGCGTCCCCCAAGGAAGCTGCCTCTCACCTACACTATTTAATGCCTACACAAGGGACTTGCCGAGCCAGAACGAACGCCGAAAAGAGTGGGAGCCGAAAGTGGAGACGGCCATGTACGCGGACGACACCGCCTTTTACACATCGGCCCCCTGGCCCAAGGCCGCAGCGCTGCGCATGCAAAAACAACTAAACCTGCTCCCAGACTGGCTAAGAAAATGGCGAATCACAGTTAACGTGGGGAAAACGGCCGCCATCCGAACTGGAACCGCCAAGAAAGACCCACCCAAACTCACCCTCAGCGGTGAACCGCTCAAGTGGCAAACAACCACGAAATACCTTGGATGCGTGATCGACCGAAACCTGACTATGGGGGGTCAGGTAGAGGCAGCGACAATTAAGAGCAGGCATGCGCGCGGAAGATTGAACCCCACACTGAAGTCGCGACTGCCCCTCAAAACTAAGACACAAATATATAAAACATACATCCGGTCGCGACTGACCTACGCTGCGCCTGCCTGGTACGCCCTGGCCAGTAAAACAAACAAACAAAAAATGCAGGCTGTCCAAAACATCTCCCTGAGAGTGCTCACGCAAGCAGGGAGATATGTCAGAAATGACAGACTTCATAAAGACCTGAACATAGACACCTTAGACTGTTTTATAGGCTCACTGGCCAAAAACCTATTCGCAAGGGCGGACAACGGTCCCCACGCCCATCTACACGGGATCGCAGCCAACACGGCCGTCGCGGGAACCAAACCGCTGCCACGAAGCCTTATAGACTTGGCCCCTTCCCCAAATCAACCACCCATTACCTAAACATCCCCCCCCCCCCTACACTTTAGTTCAAATCTTTCCCTTCCCAATGCGGCTCGCTCGCTGGCGCTCGCCGGGCCTTCCCGAATGGGATCTCACCCGGTGTGCTGACCGCGCCGAGAGCCGCATAGTTTCCCCATCGACACATCCATCCATTCGTCTGTAGGACGGCCGTGTATACGGCAGACATCACACGGAAGTAGTAGCTTCCGTAGCTTAAGACCCGGGAAAGGAACAATTGTTCGAACCCGCACCTTCGCAAGAAGAAGAAACCACGAGTCATATTATTATAACCACAGAGGACAAAAAAATACTACCGCTACTACGTACGTATCGCCATTGAAATACCTACTAGTAGTGCTATGAAACTTTAGATATCTACTCATTGGTGATTAGAGCAGGGTAGGGCATGCAACCGGGTTTGCCCGGTTCTCGAAAACCCGGGAATACCCGGGTATTTGGAAGTTCGGCTAGAACCGGTTCTAAGGAATGGGAACCGGGTTTAACCGGGTTTTATGTGATAAGAAATGGGACGTGATAATATTCCAGTTCCAGATAAAACATGACTAATTAAGCATAATATTTTAGTCATTTAAAAACCTTACATATTTTAGAGGAAGCTTAGCATAATAGCTAGCACTATAATAACTTTCACTAAACCAGTTAATGTTACAGTTACAGAGCGATACTCACTCCAACCAAACCACATATCCTACTATATCCATACTAATATTATAAATCTGAAAGTGTGTTTGTTTGTTTGTTTATTTGTTTGTTTGTTTGTTTGTCCTTCTTTCACGTCAACACGGAGCGACGGATCGACGTACTATTTGGTATGTGGATAGTTTGGGAGCTAGAGAGTAACATAGGCTACTTATTATTCCGGAAAATTGAGTAAAAATTGTAATTTTCTATGAAAAAAATGAAAATTTCAAGGTGCCAATTTTCTACAAAGAGAGACACACACAAGTTTGTTTTCTCAGTCGCAGTATGAGCAAGCGATCTATCAGGTTTCAGCAGAGGTGGAAAAAAAGGCGACAGAATCTAATTTGGCAGCTTTGGCTAGAAACCAAAACTCTCTACTTCCAGATGGGTGGGAAGTAAGTTTATTAGCTTCGATGCGTGCGGCCGATGTGGTCAAAACGTGCCCTGCGCAACATTCGTTTACTAGACTTGGCGACTTGGTTATATAAGCTTTCTTCAGAGTGTGAGTTTCCGGCGATTTGCGCGCTCGAGCATCAGCCCAAGCTAAAAAGCTAAATCCTTCTGCTCTGCGGCGCTACGAGAGTCAGCTTTGAACCTGGGACCGTACTCTGAAACGCTAATCCGAAACCTCAGTTAGCCCCGCCCCTTTCGCTCGATTATGTCCCGACTAGTTAGTGAGAGGGACGGGTATACCGAAGTTTCGGGTTTTGCGTTTCAGAGTAGGCCCTCAGGGGCTAGCGTTACCGCTCGAGGGAACATCGGAGTATGGAATTTAATATTTCATACCCCAAAGTATGATCTCGGTGACAGCGTCAGCGCATTTCTCTGAAGAAAAGCAGCATTGCCACCAAGGAAAAGATACAAAGAACTGACGCATCATCACGTATTCACGTCATTCACGTCATTATATAGTAGCATCTCTCGTCATGTAAATTTTGAACACTCAGAGTACATTGTATTTTTTCATTTTACATTTAATTTTATATTCATTGTAGGTCGGAGTGAGCCTGGTGACTTGTCACACAGGGGGATTGCATCCTACTTAGTGCAGGCACCAGTTCTCTCCAATTAAGTTAAATAACTCCATTAGCTATACTGCGCATAAACATTGTAACCTTGATGTAACTTTTGGAGAGAGAAATAAATATGATTTATTATTATTATTATTATTCCAATCTGCCGAATTCCCTCTAATGTATTTTAATTTGAGAAGTAAATAAATTTAGATACTAAAAAAAATTTTTTTGCAACTGAAAAAATCCCGGGTAATACCCGGGTACCCGGTTCTGACTCGGCTAAAACCCGGGTTTTAAAAATAAGGAACCAGAACCGGTTTTGCATGCCCTAGAGCAGGGGGTTGTCACTCCGCAGTTTAGGTACGTTCGGACGGCGCGCCTGCCGGGCAGGCGTATGGCATAGAAATTAGGTCCACAAAAGAGCTAGAATATATGCGATAGAAAGAGATGCAACGACAACGAGTGGCCGTTCGTAATTTGCCTGCGCCGTACAAGCTGAATTCTACTTTATTGCGTTATAGTTAGAGTTGCTATTTATTTAAATGACTTAGCGGAGTGAACTATCTGTTACAAAGTAACTATTTAGTAATCAGTGATTAGAGTTTGTAACTAGTATATTTTGAGTACCTAACCTATAAGAAGAGACCTTACTTACAGAGATTGCAACTAAACCTAAACCTAATTATTATTTTTACACACGGCATGACTTTAATTGTATTAAGGCCCGCAAGACGCGATGCGACTCAAAGTACATTTAATTTTCCAGCCCAATGGCCTGCGCTCCCTTGTTAATACGGTCCAATTTGGAACTGCCAGAATAGTAGGTACAGAAGGCACCATGGGCACGTATCACAATCACAAATAGGGGATTTAATACAGGTTTATAGGGTTCCGCAGTCAATAAGGAACCCTTATAGTTTCGCCATGTCCGTCTGTCCGTCCGTCCGTCTGACCCCAGTCTAGCTCATAGACTCTTAGTACTAGAAAGCTGTAACTTGGTAAGAATATACTTACATATTTATCACGCCAACAAAGTGGTAAAGTAAAATTTTGAAAAAAAATTTTTTTAGGTTGCCTCCCCTACACGTGAAATGGGTACTTATGTAATTTTTTTTCTTGTCTACCCCATAGTGTGGGATGTCGTTGGATAGCAATTTCAAAAATATTGTGAGGTTGTAAAGACAGTTTTTTGATTGAGGCATCGTTTGTGAACTATTAAGCTTTAAAGTGCAAAATTAACAATTAGAAAAGTGCAATTAGAAAACCACAAATATAACTTTGTCATTCATACGAATTCTATGAAAAAATGACTGAATGAATTTTCTGGCAAAAAATTACAGTGGTATTTTTGCTAGGTGTACGTAATCGGTACGTTAAGTGGGTACGGAACACTTCATGAGCGAGTCCGACTCGCACTTGGCCGATTTTTTATCCCCAATAGTAGCGTAAGTGCTAGGCCAGAATTAATAATCAATCCACAGATAGGAATAGGCATGATCCAGATTAGTTGCTATGCATCGTTTGATATTAACATAGAATTAACGCAGTTGCCTGGGTGTTGCTAGGTGATGCCTACCTAAGCAACTAATCTGGATCAGGCCTATCCCTATCTGTGGATAGATTATTAATTCTGGCCGTTAGAAATCCACAATCAATCGCTGAGGAACTGGCTATCTTATCTCTAACTGTCGGCACACAACAATGCTGAAAACATCATAGTTAAGACGTCAGACTTAGATAAGATGATGGTACCTAGCCATGGCGGACTAAAAACTTTTCTCCTAGCTATTTATTTCTTCTTTCACCCAAGGTTGCCTGGAAGAGATTGCCATTAGGCAATAAGGCCGCCTATTGTCTGTTTTCTATATTTTATTTTGTCTTCTTGTAATTGTATTTCTTTCGTTGTGTGCAATAAATATTTTATTATTTTATTTTTTATTTAAAAACCTACCACTACCACCAACCAAACAAAATACAATTTATGTACCCTACTAGAAATCGAACTCGGAACCTCTGGGTGTAAATCGGTGATGTGAAATTGTGAACCACTAGACCACAGAGGCGGGTGAAATAGTAGGTGTACAAGACAGCATTGCAACGTATCACAAACTAATGGTTAAATTTTGTTGCTATTATTTTGTTTACAAGAAAGTAACTTTTGCTTTATTATTTAAAAGTAACTGAAAAATGGAAAATGAAGTATTTAGAAAAAATCGACCCGTCTCACAACTAGCTCCGATGGGATAGTTGTGAGACGGGTCGATTTTTTCTAAATACCTACTACATTTTCCATTTTTCAGTAAGTAATAAAAATTGCATTGTGAATGCAAAAAACTAAAAATTAAAATAAGTATTTAAAACTACTTAAAATTTATGAAAAACTACATTTTTCTGCATTTATGCAGAAAAAAAATAGTTTTTCATAAATTTTGAAAAAAATATCGCACAACTATCTTCTTACTTAATCTGCTTCTATATTTAAACGAGTAGATAATATAAAGCAGAAAAGTTTATTTGATGGAATACGCCAAAAACCGCCGAACTTTTCCAGTTGAATACGATTCTTGCTTTCGGTAGCCCTATTTTCTTGTTCTGTGGGAAGGCTATTAAAAATAACGTTACATATTGGTATGTCGCAGGTCAATCGTCTTACCGGGCCAATAGAGATCTGCCTGGGCACATAACGACACGATATACCGCAATTTCTAGATTTGACTGCTTACTAACCGGCTTATCGTTCATACATATAAAACACTAGTTTTCCGCCCGCGGCTTCACCCGCGTGGACTACACGACGTTATCCCGCAGGAATGTAACATTTTTCCGGGATAAAAAGTAGCCTATGTTCCTCTCCAGGCAACAAAGTATCTGTGTTCCAAATTTCAGCCAAATCCGTTCAGCCGTTTTGGCGTGATTGAGTAACAAACATCCAAACTTTCACATTTATAATATTAGTAGGATATATATAACATACAATACATAACATACATAGAGGTCAAACTGATAACCTCCTTTTTTAAAGTCGGTTAAAAATCATAGTAAGTACTTATAGTTCGTGGTTCGATCTTCCAACGAAGATTTAAGCAGACAATGTCACAGGCACCCGTTAACTTAATTAATATTATAAAAAACTAGCTTTCCGCCCGCGGCTTCGCCCGCGTGGACTACACGACGTTATCCCGCGGGAATGTGATGTTTTTCCGGGATAAAAAATAGCCTATGTTCCTCTCCAGGCTACAAAGTATCTGTGTCCCAAATTTCAGCCAAATCCGTTCAGCTGTTTTGGCGTGATTGAGTAACAAACATCCAAACATCCAAACATCTAAACTTTCACATTTATAATATTAGTAGGATCACACAACCTTAACCTACGTGAATAAAATCATATTTTATTAACCAATAAATAAACGTACGCAGCCCTTACCCCCCTCCCCACGGTAAGGGTGGGGGAAGTGAAATTGCTTTCAAATAAGTTAGCTACTGGAGGGGTATTCTGAAACGTTGGGATAATTATTGTTTAATTAAAAATTAATCTATTCTAAGTACTATAAATAAATAAAATTGGAGTATCTGTTTGTAATATTAAATTAACCGCTTTTTACTACATGCATAGGATTATATATACGGTACAAGTCAAAGTCAAGTCAAGTCAATAAATTTTTATTCATATAGATTAAATAAAATTAATGCTTATGAATCGTGCAACATTTTTTTACCTACCACCTGTTATGGACATCTTTTAACTGACAAGAAAAACAGGCGAAAAAAACTCATCAGCTTTAATATATTAATTATAATTACCTACATATACCAAAATAACATTTTTCACAATTTTTGTTTGTCTGTCTGTCTGTCTGTTTGTTCCGGCTAATCTGTGAAACGGCTGGACCGATTTTGACGGGACTCACTGGCAGGTAGGTAGCTGATGTAATAAGGAGTAACTTAGGCTACTTTTTATCCCGATATTTCCACGGGAACAAGAACCACGCGGGTGAAACCGCGGGCGGCCGCTAGTATTAAATAAAATTAATGCTTATGAATCGTCCAACATTTTTTTACCTACCAGGCTACCACCCGTTATGGATATAATTTACCTCTGTCCGGCTGTGCAAAAAATTTGCAAAAAACCTATGTAGTAAATAATCCACATCGCATATTCTCTACGGCACGAAAAATAGGTGCAAAATCTTATCAGCTTTAACAGAAGCAACGTTAGCAACGCACTTACAAACTAATTCGTCGTTGCTAGACAAAATGGTACAATAATCAAAATTACAAAAAAAAAGCTAATGCTGAAGGGAAATTTTCTTATAGGTACTTATGTATTGGAATATTTTTCTATAATACAATGTTAGTAATGCAAAAAACCAAATTTCAAGCAGCCTGTGCGATCGAGGACTGAAGGGGCGGCCCACAGACTGCCGGTAGACTGACAGTCAGTGGGCCCCTTAACAAGGGTTGACAAAACATTGTCACAATTTATTAAGGAAATAACGTAAAAAAAACCATTATTAAAATAAAGGACAAAAACTGTCTATATATATACTTATGCGAAATAGACGACAGTAAATAAACTATCAATTTATTAACTAAATAAAAAATACATTTTTATTATCACTAAAAAAAAGCACAATTTTGACATTATCTATAATATATAAGCCAAAATACTGTCACTATTAACGAAATAATGGACAAAACGCTGCCACAACTATCTACACAACAATGGACATAATTTTGTCATTATTAACAGGTCAAAACAATGTCACAATAACCATGACAAAAATGCTGCCACTACTAACAATATAATTAAATGACACTACGTTTCTCATGATACCTCAAACATCAAAAGCCTTATGCCTTAACAGCATTTAAAAGTTATGGTGGAATAAAGAAACTCACATACATAAACCCTAAACACAATACACTCCTTTTTTTGGACAGTCGTGCCAACAATGTCGGCCGGATGCTAGTGTTTAATAAATCGAAGTCGAAAGCTTTCAGAATAGGCGCCCAATTTACGGTCGGCATTCTGTGTAGTCGTCGGAACTCCACCCATGTCGCGGTACAGTAGTGGAATTGGACAGATTACAATTTATCTGGGAATTTATTAAAAGTATAACTATTCGAAAGCCAGCTTATAGTTAAGTCTTAAATAACATTAAGAAGAAACCTTTCAGAATAAGCGCCTAAATTATGTCAGCATTCTGAGTAGTAGTCGGAACTTCTCCCATGTCGCGGTACAGTTGTTGAGTTGATCAGTTTATTTATAGTTTATCTGGGAATTGAGTAAAAGTATAAGCACCCGAAAGCCAGTTATAAGTGTTAAATAACTTTGCGTAGAAACCTTTCAGAATAAGCGTCTAAATTACGTCGGCATTCTGTGTGTACTATTATATATTCTGTGGTAGTGGTCGGAACTACTCCCATGTCACGGCACAGTAGTGGAATTGATCATTTTATAGTTTATCTGGAAATTTAGTAAAAGTAAAGTACTCGAAAGCCAGTAATAAGTGTTAAATAACTTTGCGTAGAACCTCTCAGAATAAGCGTCTAATTTACGTCAGCATCTGTATATAAGCCGGAAGTCCTTCCATGTCGCGGTACAATAATGGAATTGGACTGTAAATAATTTGACTGGGAGTTTTATAAAATTCTAAAGGTCCGGTAGCGCAGTGATGATATTTAAAATGCGCTAGGAGTCGTGGGTTCGATTTCCACATGGACAAACACTTTACACACTACTTTTGTGTTTCCTTCAATTCTATTCTTGTGTTTTATTATTATTGTGTTGGTTCCGAGTCTAGGTATTTTATCTTTTGTTTTATTCATTTGTCGTTTATTTTAATATACGTAACAATTATCAATGTATTACGGTTTTGGTTGGCGCTAGGACTTGTTCTTCAGTCCGACTGGCTAGCTACCACCATCTTATCTTAGTCTGACGCCATAGTAATGATGTTTTCAGCATTATTATGTTCCGGCAGTTCTTCAGTGATTGAGATTTCCGAGTAGGTAGTGCGCTTCCACCTTCAGGTGTGATGAAGGCTAAGTGCTACCCCATTGCGTATAAAAAAATTGTATGTACCTACATATTTTATGGCGTGATAGATATCCTATTTTAAGCTAAGAATGAAGTTTACCGAAACTTAATTTTTACAAGCTTTTATTTAACTTGCCATGTTAGTTAGTTTGTTAGTTAGTGGGGGACAAATCTTGCAAGCTAAATTTGACCCACTTCCCAGTGTCCGATTGAGCTGAAACTTTGCATACAGGTTTGGTTTGGATGACAATACAATATTAAAGTACAGTCAACAAAGAAGCTTGTCACAAAAACGATTTTTTTACAAAAAAACTTATTTACAATAATTACATATAAATAAATAGGTAAGTACTTATTTTAAGCCCATTCTCAAGTAAAACCAAAAAAACTACAAGCGGTATGTTGCGTGCACATTTATATTTAACAATTAAATTTAACATAAACGCGAGCGTGTGCGTTACGTTTACTTACGTGAGCGCGTGTGTGCGTTAGCAAAACAAGGTGAACTGGTAAAGGATGTTGCTTTTTTGCAAAACTAATAAAATGGGAAAGAAGCTGAAGATGCTTAAGGTTTTTAGCTTAAATGGTATATTATTATGATAATATATCTACACAATGTATTTATCAACTCTCATTCAATCAGAAAATAATAATATTTTGGTAAGTGGTTTAATATGATTAGATTACTGTTTATATATAACTATAAGTGTGTGAAGTAATTAAGAAATTTATTAAAAATAAATATCCGTGGCAGTGCTGGTGTACGCACCGGTTTCAAGGTGTTGCCATCTCTGGCTGGAGGTCCCGGGTTCGAATCCCGGTCGGGAAAATATTGAAAACTAACATTTCATTTTTTCCTCAGGTGTGGGTGTATGTGAAACATTGTATTGATAATTGGAAACAATTCTTCATTGTTTCCAATTCCCATAAAACTAGTGCTGTAATTTGGTATTAGAACAACGTACTTATGTGGGTGTCCATTATTATAAAGAAATAAAAAAAAATATTATTACTTATCAATATTTTATAACGGAATAGACTAAAATATTCATCACATAAATGGTTATCTCGGGCGGGAATTGAACCCACGCTCCCTGTCTCAGTGGGCATGATCAGTATAATATTTATATTTTTAATGTCATCTACAGTGTACCTCAAACAAATGCAAATAAATTATTATATTATTGCGTCTTCAAGCCAATTCAAAATTCATAAAAAAGTAATTTGCGCTTGATATGTCTTCAACTTTGTTTAATACCTTCTTCAAGCTATAAATGTAGGTTAATTTGAGGAAAACTTGGCAGTCATTAGATGAAATATAAGTTTACTTACTTAAATAATTAATAAAAATGGCATTTAATACTCTTTAATTCGTTAATTAAAATACTGTCTTTTAATACTAAAATATTGCTTAACAACATTTCATAAACTTTGATGACGATAATAATCACATCATTTTCATAAATATTATAAAAGAAACTGACTAAACCACTAACGTATTTTTTCGATTTTGTATATTCCTAACCCTAACTCGCCGAATTGATAGCAACGCATAACATTATTATTTATATTACTATTAAATCTCTTATTATTGTAGAGGATAAATGATAATAGTAAAATAACTAGTGTTATAAATAGAACTTAGAAAAATCTAAGTTTCTATCTAGTTGTTTTGTAATAGCATTATAAATGCATAAATTCAAAATTATAATCTATTATTTCTGCTTCCCATACAACAACATCAATATAACACGCACACAGTCGTAACTTATTCTTAAAATATAACAAAATTAATTTCATATATATACATATATAAATGACGTTCCGTGGGCAGGCCCCCTACAAGGTGGACCGACGATCTGGTCAAGATCGCGGGAAGCCGCTGGATGCTGGCAGCGCAGGACCGATCGTTGTGGAGATCCTTGGGGGAGGCCTATGCCCAGCAGTGGGCGTCGTTCGGCTGACATGATGATGACATATATAAATAATAATATCCTATTATTATTAAATTTATTATTATTATTATTTAGGTATCACCATGCATGTTAATAAATAATAAGCGAATAATAATTATAGTATTAATAAATCTATTATATCCGCATCAGCCTGTACCATGACATGTGACACGCACACAGACGCAAGGAATTGATAGCGACTCGGATCTATTCGGTGCAACGCCCCTGTAGTAAGGCTTAGTGCACACTGCATGCGGTTGACCTTTGTGTGGATTATTTGCAACTATGCAAGACAAAGATGACTTTAAAGTTGAAAATTGTCAAAGTATGTTTTTTTTTTATCTCAACTAAACAATAAAATCGGAAAGATAATTATTTATGACCTAAATCTGGGTCATGCATGGTTTAAATAGGTGCAAAATTTCATCCAAGTCCGTTAAGCCATTTACAGGCAATTAAGTATGATACAAACAAACTTTTACATTTTTAAACCCTAACCTAAGAAAAGTGGGATACGGTATATTTTGTTTAAAAGCACATTAAGTATAGGAACGAGATGATTCTTGGCTACTCGTACAATTTATGAAGAACTGCTCCGTCGTTTCTAGGTCATTAGGTAGCTCTTTTTAGTAAAAGAACTAGACCGAAATTGACAGTCTAAAAATCAAACTAGTTTCCTTAAAATGTTGACTCAAACCATTTGTCTAACAAAATCAGTACCGTCTATTAACATTACAATTAACTAAACTCATTAATTTATTGAGGTTAATAGTTCTCATTTAAGTACATGAATAAAACACAACGTTCCGAATATATGTATATTATGTTTTTGCATAAAACACCAATCAAGAGACGCTTGTACATATTAAAGGTGTATGTAACAAATTTATTTCGTTTCACAGATAACAGATAAAAATTTGTCATACAATACAAAAAACAATTAAATTGCATATTATGTTAAAAATAAAGTAATATTATTATTATTTATTTAAACTTCATTGCACAATAAGGACATTATATTTATTGTTCAAATGCCAGACTTAATTCCGTAAGGCATTCTCTACCACTATTATAAACTTACGAGATCAGATAGTAAATAAAGGATTAAAATTTAATATACTTAGCAAAATGCAAACTCAAAATCTTGGGGTCCAATGCTAAATCGGTACTCCTGTATGGGTGAGGTGAGAGACGTGGAAGTAACAAAAGAAATCTCGCGCCAGATTCAGGTCTTCGTCAACCGTTGCCTACGCTGTGTCCTCAGTATGCTATTATTTATTCTGTGGTTATGGTACCCAATTCATCTCTAACGAACGACCACATCCTAGAGCTCTGCCATGAATCTCCGATCGACCAGCAGATCAAGCGCCGCAAGTGGCGATTTAGTCATTAGGTACCATATGTATAGCCATTTGGTATGAGAGAGCGTTATTTTTTGACACACCTTGTATAAATCAAATTCTAAATTCTTATTATTGCAAACAACTATTATCTTTTTGTACACCAAAAGAGAAATTGGTTTTTAGCTACATTAGTCCAATCTAAATAAAATTTAAAATAATTATAACTGCTTATTTTAATTTTTAGTTTTTTTGCATTCACAATGCAATTTTTATTACAGAAAAATGGAAAATGAAGTATTTAGAAAAAAAGTTGTGAGACGGGTCGATTTTTTCTAAATACTTCATTTTCCATTTTTCTGTAATTATAACTGGTTAAAAAACTTGCATTCTAAATCCTATATTTTTATTAATTGCCTATTGGTTTGTATCTTCCAAATATGTATTTCTCTTACTTCATAACATAATAAAGTTGGTCCGAGAAAAAGGGTGTACGGCCGTGCTGGTTTGCTCGACTTGGTGGGGGCACTGCCGAGCCCCCTGATATATTGTTTAAAATCTTACTTAATAGTATAATATTAAGATTTATCGTGAGAATAATTAATTGGAGGAGCACGTGGGGCAATGGTTAGCGCGCTCGGCCTGCGATCGTTGAGGTTAAGCTACTTTCGCAATGGTCGGTCACGGGATGCACTTACTTAATTGTATTTGCAGTCGTTAATAATAATAATACCCATCAATCCGCACTGGGCCCGCGAGGTGGGTCATGGCCCAATCTCTTTATTCATCCATAAGGAAGGCCAGTGTCCTAGCAGTGGGGACATGATGATGATGATGATGTGAGAAAAATATACTAATCAGTGTATTCAATAATTAATTAAATGACCGAACAAAAGAAGAGCCTTTTTAAAATAGAAAATATAGGTAAGTACAGCTGAAATTTTAAGGTAAGTAATCTTTAATGTCTTTATGGACAACCATTAAATTATAATTTTATTATATTTCTTTTTGTATCCTACTAATATTATAAATGTGAAAGTTTAGATGTTTGGATGTTTGGATGTTTGTTACTCAATCACGCCAAAACAGCTTAACGGATTTGGCTGAAATTTGGGACATAGATACTTTTGTAGCCTGGAGAGGAACATAGGCTACTTGTTATCCCGGAAAATATCAAATTCCCGCGGGATAACGTCGTGTAGTCCACGAGGGCGAAGCCGCGGGCGGAAAGCTAGTTATTTATATTATTTACATGTATTATTTATTTAATAAATAATCATAATAATAATTAATTTCGATCACACAAATGATAATTAACATGATAAACACTCAATTAATATAATAAAGTTTAAGGTTCTAGCATAATAAATAAGATGTTATTATTATAATAAAGAGTTATTTAAAAATATTATTAAAATAATCTGTGGCGCTGTGTGTCACCATCCTAACCGGCATAAATTCTCAATAACACGAAATGGCGGCGAGGGGCGCGCGGGGAGGGGCCAGTGCCCGACTCAGGGTGGTTTATTATTATTATTACTATATTATTTTAATTGCTTGATTATATCCTTAGATGTATTATTAAATCCATTGTAATATTGTTAATGCGAAATTGTTATTATTACTTTATTCATATATTTAGCTTTTATTTGCTTAATTATATTATTTCAACCATACT
Organism: Crambus lathoniellus; assembly: GCA_949710035.1. Classification (NCBI taxonomy): domain Eukaryota; kingdom Metazoa; phylum Arthropoda; class Insecta; order Lepidoptera; family Crambidae; genus Crambus; species Crambus lathoniellus. The sequence continues at coordinate 2,975,923 of OX453319.1, forward strand.
GTACATGAAATGTGAACTACCATGCTAGTTTTTTTTTCTTTTCATTTAGCTTTCATCGAGTAGTGTTAGAAAGAGATGTTTCATTGTACGAAATTTTTTATTCATTAAGAGATTTAATTTTAATCTCCTTATTCATAAAAAATACTTACTTATACATAATTGACGACCGATTTGGCGCAGGGGTAGGGTAGGTAGTAGGGTCTCGGGTTCGATTCCCGAACAAGACAAATATTTGTGTGCATGAACATGTCTATTTGTCTTGGTCTGGGTGTTTATTATTATGTATGTTAAGTATGTATTTACAAACAAAAAGTATTTAAGTATATATTTATCCGTTATCAAGTTTTCCATGGTACAGTTTCTCAATGAAATTAACATGGGCTTAGATAATTGGTGTGAATGTAAGAAGTTATTTATTTATTTATTGTACGAAATTTTTTACTGATTAAGAGATTCAATTTTAATCTCCTTATTCATAAAAAATACTTACTTATTTACTTACTTACTTATTTACTTACATATTTTACATCTAAAAGTCAATTTAAAAAATTAAGTAAAAAACAAAAGCAATTTATTTTTAAGTTTACTTGAGAGCTTTTATTAATTTGACGACCTCCGTGACCTAGTAGTGTAAGCACCAGTTTTCAAGGTGCCGCTATCTCTGGAGGTCCCGAGTTTGATTCTCGGTCGGGTAAATATTGAAAACGAACGTTTCAATATTTCCTCGCGTCTGTGTTTGTATACCCATCGTTACTTCCAATTTCCATAACACTAGTGCTCAAGTTACTACAGTTTAGTAATGGAACAATGTATGTGATATGTGTCCAATATTTATTTATTATTTATTAATAACACCAAACCGCATCATTTCTTTTAGTATATTATTTTTGAAGCGTTAATATTAATTATTACAAACATAATATTCTTCGTTTCAATGACAATAGCCTAAATTGGTATAGCAAAATACTCATTTTTTTGTATTACTTATAAAGTTTCTTATCAAGATCAATAAGATAATTAAAAATGCAAAAGTCAACATGTCATTCAATTGAATATTGATTGACATGTTGTTAAAGGAATGGTTGCGGGAAAATCTTAAAACTGATTAGATAAATACACATACATACATTATGATTTTAATTAAAATTATGCATTCACAATGAAATTCTGTACGTATAGGAAAAACCAGCCTTGAAAGTAGATCTTTGGACGGAACTAAATTTACTTTTCTACACATATATATGCTTATTATATAGTATATACTTATTTTTTTCCAATAGACAATAGATAGACAGAAGTTTAATGATTTTATGTCTAAGTCGTTAAAAATTAAAATGTTTTTAACCTAAAGTTTTTAAGTTTACGCATGTTTTACGTTTTATCCATTCGTTATCTTGTCCATCCCATTAAAATAACATGTATCGCAAATCCTGAGTTCGGGCCTGGCCGAAAACAGTGAAAGATGAGAGTTGGGTCGTGTACGGCGCCCGCGAGAAGATGATACTTGGCTTACATAATCACTGCGCAAATGTAGTGTTTGTCTGTTCCTTTTAATATGGAAAAAGGTAAATTAATAAGTAGGAAAAACCACAACAGGATATTAATTTTCATAACTAAAACGAATATTATTTTAATAAAAAAATTGAGCTTGTAATTTTCGTAAGTATCATTTTTAAAACAAATGTTTATTTTTAAATAAATACTTGAAAAATATGGAGTCAACTTATTCAGAATTTGTGCTCACTAGTTTAACATGACACATTACATTATTATTATAATAAAACAACTACAAAAAATATGTCATTCTTCTACTCAGAAGTTGTTGAAGTTTCGATTCCCACACAAGACAAATGTTTGTGTTGTACACATATCTGTTATGTATCTATGTATATCAATAATGTAATAATAATTATTAAAATAACTATCAAGGTATGAATAGTCCGTTAGCATTCAGAAGACAAGATAATAATGAAACATACCTTGAACCAGCTAGATGATAAGAATGATTTGAAATAAAGTTTACTCAAATATAGGTGAACAACAAAAAATGCTAAAAATAACCAAGTATCAACAACTTCCAATCTCACTACACGACTGTTCACAAAGTTTTCAAACCGAGCAATACGAAAAGGCTGTAACAACCAAACCATACGCCACAAACAACAACAAAACCAACCTTATTGCTTATACGATAAAGTTTAAAATTACAAAGCAGTTTGTTTAACTTATTAATATACCTAGCTTATACACAATTTGGAGATTAGGAAACCGGGTTTTTTACTCAGTTTTTTTTTTATAGTCCTGTTTTTATTTGGCTATTTATATTGCATTTTGCCCTAACCCTATCCTTGAGGCTAGATCTAATTAGTTTAGGTCTATTTTAGCAAGTGGGAAGACTATTTTGTGACAAGAAATAACTATTTAATACATAATATTTATTTTCTTTGTATTATTTATCGGTTTACTCAACTTCTTAGCAACCTTAACCATAAAATTAATTAAAAACGAAGCTTAATCTGTACTTTGATCAACATATTATAATGTTTTGTATAAGCATTCAATTTAGTAAGTATTATTTGTGTTAATCCTTAATTTACTTCTTTGATGTTTAGAATTTAATAAAACCTACACTTATTCCAGTGATAATATTAATTCAACTGCTTATCCATTCTTATATTATACAAAAGATTTGTATTTCGTTTTTTTGTTTGTAACGAATAAACCCAAAAACAACTCTACCGATTTTAAAAATCCTTTCACCATTAGAAAGCTATTTTCTTCCTGAGTGACATATAGGCTATATTTTATCCTGATATTCCATGAGAACGAATACCACGCGGTTAAAACGACGGCGAGCCATTAGTTTTGAATAAAACAGTTCATTTTGGTCGCAAGTTCGATCCCGCAAAACACAAATATTTGTGTACAGTAGGTACATGACTCTATTTGTATTGGTCTAGATGTTTTGTAATGCATTTGTATTTTTTTATTATTAAGTAAAAACGTATAAATAAGTACTATATTTACAAAAAAAGTATATTAATCTGTTGTCCAATAATCCATAACACAAAATCTTAAATAACTTCCTTTGGGCTAACAAATCGATAAATTTTAAACTGACAACTGTATTTACAACAAGAGCGGTTTAGGAATTCCTATTTTAATGATAAGTAGTGTATTATCAGTGTAATGAAATGATTAAACGAATAAGCTGTATATTATCATGACTTTGACCCTTGAGTAATTATTGTTATTAAAAGCAACACGAGTAATTCAAAATTTCCATCAGTATTAGGATAACACACAATTATTGAAAATGAAGTATTAGAAAAAATCAACCCGTCTCACAACTAGCTCCTATGGGATAACAATCTAGAACCCACGACCTTTCTCTGTCCAGGCGAATGCTCTTACCACTGAGCTACGGAGTCGTTAAGTCAGCTAAGCTATGAGACGGGTCGATTTTTTCTAACAATTATATAACATAATAAATTTATTAATTTAATAAATTTTCATATTTCTTAATAAATAACCAAAACCTTAACAGATATTTAAAATATTAAAAGATAACGAAGGTATTACAAATATCAGTAATACCTAGACACGAAACAAACACAATTATTCATCACGTTTTTTTGTCTGGGTATCGAACCCCAGGCCCAGTTCCATTGATCTGCAAGAAAGGGTCTGCGCAACGAACCAGTCAAATAACGACATCAACATTACTTTACAAACAAAAAGTTATTTACATTTTTTAATAATTATTTTTAAACTTATGAGTTTACTAGCGGCAGCCCGCGGTTTCACCCGCGTGGTTACCGTTCCCGTGGGAATATCGGGATAAAAAGTACATATAAACCTTCCTCTTGAATCACTCTATCTATTAAAAAAAAACGCATCAAAATCCGTTGCGTAGTTTCAAAGATTTAAGCATACAAAGGGACATAGGGACAGAGAAAGCGACTTTGTTTTATACTATGTAGTGATTTGAAACGTCCAATATTTCTTCCTACCACCTATCCCATAATATTATTTCTAGTATAGTATTATATTATCTGTGTTATTATTAAAATTCATATGGCATAACCAGCTTTCCCGCAGTCGGTTAAACAGGACGTGCACGCGTCCGTACGTACTGTCATATTAAACTCAGTTTATCGATTGGCTACTAACAATAGAATAGATAACGGTGCGGACACACTCATGAGCGGAGCGGGTAACAGGAGACCGATTACTTTTGAAATTTTCATTATGATCATTCGAGAGTGATTCTAATAGGCATTTACTTAATAATAAATGATGCCTATTAAAATAGAAAAGACTACCTATCAGTTACATAAAATAAAATTATCTGAATAATTTTGCAAGAAAAACAGTGACTGCTACAAATCTTGGGCAGGAAACAAGATACAAACATTTGTTGTGAAAGATTTCTCTGTATTTGTTTGTTCGCTTTTCACACAAAAATGTTACTTACTTACTATCTTGGGGGCTAATTTGTGACTCAACATCCTACATCAACAAACCTTCATCTCTTTCAGTTTAAACTACATTGTACGAATATTGCCGCAGGTGCAGCATCATAAATAGTTTTATCAATGTTTTATTTTTACAGTCAAATTTGACATTAGCTTTCCCGCTCCTCTCGTCACTAAGAAACCGCCCTTCAACCAGACTTGAGCTCAAATCGGGTAAATTTTAACAACGATTCGTGCGAGGCGCAGTGCACTCGGCAACGCTCGTGTTGTGCCACGGCTCTGCTCGCCAACGAGTAAGGGTAAATAGATAAGACAGGCAATTGGAAATGAAGTATCAGAAAAAATCGACTCGTCTCACGTCTCACACACAACTAGCTCCGATGGGACGCGAGCTCACGACCTTTCACTGTCCGGGCGAATGATCTAACCACTGAGCTACGGAGTCATAGTTGTGGTTGTGTGGGGGGTCGATTTTAACATCATCATTTACAAGAATAAATATTGCATTGTGAATGCAAAAAGAGTAAAAATAATTTAAATTAAATAGTAGGTAAACAATCAAATATCATTAGACAACATCACAATTGATGTTATTACCAGATAAGAACGACACGAAACAAAAAGATTTCACATAAAATTTTGATTGCGGCGGGAATCGAATTCAAGATCCCTCCCAAAGGGGTATACTGGGGGTGGCCCCAGTAAAACTAATCCTACACACATGATAAGATTTTAAAGTTCAACAATCATAATTATTATAATTAATTAATTATATGCCAATAAAAGTATCAAACTCGTCGGAAATACAAATCGTTGACTGTCATCTATAATCTAAAATCATCACTAATACTATTGAAATAAGGTTCAAATTGGCTTATCTTACGGTTTACCTTGTCGATGTCAATTTAAGTCAAGGGCTGGGTGCGAGCGAGATAGAAGTATTTCCATGGTGATCTCTTTCATCTGCCATATAATGGAAGTTTGTAAACCTTGGTTGGATGATGTTACGACATCATAATATGTTAATTTATTAACAGTATTGAAAAAGAAATATAACATTGATTAAAGTAAAGCCATTAAAAACCACCTTATTCTTATTTTAACATCTGTGTAAGTACCTACCGTGTTTCATGCAAATAAGTGAATATGAATCATAAAAAAATTGCAATATGTTCGTGAACCATAAAATTTATATAGAAAACACTTAGAAAATATTGAAATTAAAAAAATACATTTTATACTTTCATTGCCACTCACAAAGAAAAATTATATGTTTACCATAAATTTTGGTCCCCGATATTTAAGCGCAGTTGCTTGTGCCATGATCACACATTAACTGAAGTTTATGCATTAACTTTATTTTATATTACCATATTATACTCTTAAATTGTATTAGGTCGCATACATTATAGGTACTTCTTTTAATATTGACGTTATTGTCTATAAATTATCTGTGTGTATTAAAGTGGTGCACTTTATAATTAACAGACATGAAATTAATTATTAACTACAGTCAGAAGATTTACTTAAGTTAAAGCTTATTTAAAAGTTTTTAAATAAAAAATAAAAAAAAATAAAAAAAAGAGCTTTGTTAAAGTATTTTAATTCAAAATATCGATTTAAGTGTATATTTTTTTTTCGACTTCAATAAAAGGATTTAATCAGTTTGACCTGTATGTAGTTATGTGATACAAGCGGCCACCCGCGGTCTCACCCGCGTGGTTCCCGTTCCCTTGGGAATATCGGGATAAAAGTATTTTATGTTTACTATCTGTGTGCCAAATTTCAACCAAATTCGTTAAGTACCTAGTTTTGCGTGAAAGAGTATCATACATATATACATCCATACTCACAAACTTTCGCATTTATTACTAGGATTGTTAGAAATTGATTGAATTTGAGTATAGCGTTCTTTTTGTTAATCATCTTATTAAGAACTAATAAAACCACGCAACAAACAAATTAACTCGACTCTATTTAAAGAAAGGCAAAAAACACTCAGTGCATCTATTTCCGTACTAACCGGCGACCTGGATAGCTGGTTCGATTCCCGCGAAAGGTTATTCTAAAAGCGATACGTTATAAACTGACAGGCAAGCAATACTTCGTAAAACATCCTTTTAGTTGATGGTACGACTATTTCTTAGTCCGCCTGGCTAGCTACCACCATCTTGTCTAAGTCTGACGCCATAACGACGATGTTTTCAGCATTGTTGTGTACGGCAGCTAGAGATAAAATAGCCAGTTCCTCAGTAATTGAGGATTCCGGAAGAAGTGCGCTTCCATTTTCAGCCTTATCATCACTTACCATCGGTTCAGGTGAGGGTGAGATGAAGGCTAAGTACTTACCCGTTGTGGATAAAAAAACTAACCAATCGCTAAACTAATTTTGATGGATTTTATTTGATAGAAGGATATATTGAACCTTGGCCAAACAAACATAATATGACTAGCTACTGTGTATTGTAAAAAAAGAACAAAGTTAATTTAAAACATGATATCAAGTAACTTGGGACAAACATAACTTAATCCATACTAGTACTAGTATGGATCTTTCACGAAGATAAGAATAATTAAACAAAAGATAAAAGATAATTAAAAATAAATATTAAGACTGCGTGTTTTATCGCAAATAAATTCTCGAATAGGTAAAATTAGTTACTTGCGATTGTTTGTATTAACCGTCGTCTATCCATAATGATTCATCATTTTTAATCAAACACATAATTGTCAATGTCAACAATATAAAATAGTATAAAACTAAATATTATTAATTTCATACTTTGACCTCTACAAGGTTAAGAAGCACTTGTATAAATAACATTGTCCAACATAAAATATGTTGCAAGTATCAACAGTGTTGAAGCGGCGTATACAGACCAGCAGTAAAATAAATAGCGTTGAGTTAACATCGATTTTTGTTAAATTCAACTGGTATACCTACGTAATATCCTTTGGCAATGGGAAAGGTTAAAATGTTTATAAGTAACTAAATTGATACATAAGATGAATAATATATTGTAATTAAACAATCTTTATAGATTATTATGTTTTGTTTGCTATAATATCAGGCTTTTAAGATTTTCTTTTTTGTTTTACCGTCATAGGAAAATGCAAACACTGTTAGTTAAAATGTTTTCATCCTACTTGTTATAAAGTCACAACTCACAATACGATCGGCTTTTTTTTTCAGTTTACATCGAATTAGATGTTTCTTTTATTTTTCTAACTTAGTTAAGTATTGATTTCTCGATGTATCTTTTAAAATTTGAATAACAAAAACACATCAATCGGCACCTTTCGCACATTTTAAGTTTAAAAAATAGGTTTTTAATTTACTAAAATAAAACAAAATTTGGTAAGTAGGGCAGGCGTACCGGTTTTGGCCACTGTACCGGTTTTGGTCACTTTTCACTTTAAAGTTATATAAATAAGAATTAAACAATTATTGCTTATATTTATTAATGGCGAATAAAAGATTGCACTTTTAGTTAATAATTACAGCACTTAGCTTTTTTTATGTAGTACGATATTTTAGAAATAAACACGTGTTATGTTTCAAAGTTAACATTTTGTAAAATTCTTAAGCAAAATGTTAAGGGTAAAGGTTTTGTAAAATCATTTTTTTTCTACAATAAAATTATTTTATGGTTATTTTATATTTTATATCATATTGGAATATGTTTCTTCTAGATGGATTAAGTGTTGTTTTTTCACTGTTCTTACAAAAAGTTGGGAAACAATAAGTGGCCAAAAGTGGGGCTAGAAATTTTAGCATTGTGCCACCTTTGGCCACTTTGGCATTAGTAGAAAGTTACAAACCTATCATAAAGTTCATTTATTTTAAAAGACTCACAACTCACTTTTGTTAGCTAACGTACTAGAAAATTTTTGTTTTAATAGAGTTGGTTATTAAAAATATTTCATAGTAGAAAATATCGTACGGCTGTATTTTATTGATTTTAAATAGTAATTATACCTATATAAGATAACGCGAACAAAATCGGAAACAACTGCAACTAATAACGTAAAAAGTCTCTTTATAATAAGTAATCATTATAATAGGAATACAAACTTATAACACTGCAAGGAAACAAATGAAAATAGTGTAAAATTAGGGTTAGAGAATAGTAAATACTTTTAAACTAAGTAATAAAAATACAAAATAAAAATAACAATTACATATATTGAGACGTTCGGTAGATCGGTAGCTTAGCGGTCAGAGCATTCGCCCGGACAGTGTAAATGTCTCAGGTACTATTCCTGCCGGAGCTACTTGGGAAATGGGTATTTTTTTTCTTATAGTTCATTTTCAATATAATTGTGGAATAAAAAAGGCAAAAATATAATGCAAAAAGGTAATAAATAATTTAAAATTAACAATTGAAACACCGCATTTATACAAGTATCAATTCGTTTAGTCGGCGTACACCGGCTCGGAATCCTACAACGCGCGACGCTTACGAAATGTCCCGATGGCACAGCGGCATAGAGACGCAAGTGAAAATTGTGTTGGAAACATGTTTTATTCTATTTTGTGCGAAATCATGAGAATAAACAATATATTTGTGAGTTAAATGAGAAAATAATATGAAGCCTGAAATATGTGGTTGTCTTCTGTAAAAACCATACACGTTAAACCCCATGACAGACAAACATTGCATTGCACCTTTGCACCTTCAACGTCTCTAACCTACTCTTGTATTTTTCAACAGCAAAAAATAAATAACTATCTCTGCAAATAGGTATGTAAAATGCCATAACAACGATGTTTTCAGTTTTATTGTGTTCTGGCAATTAGAGATAAGATAGCCATTTCCTCAGTAATTGAGAATTCCATCAGTAGTGTTCCACCTTCAGCCTTATCATCACTTAACATCAGGTGTGATGGATGAAGGATGAAGGCTAAGTGCTACCCCGTTGAGGATGAAAAAATTAGACAGACTGTTCAAATAGGCAGGATTATACATTTATCGCACCTCCTCCGCTCAAATAGTGTATTAATTAACTCAGAAAAAACATTGTTACACACACTATTAGAGATTAATGTTTGGACGATTGTGGTTCGAAAGCTTTAAAAGAACCATTCCTCAATGTGTGTGTGATATCTACATTATTACTAACCTAATATGTACCGTTACCAAAGCAATTTAAACTATGGTAGGTACATAGAGCTTAGTTGTGTGTGGTAATAAAAAATGTTTAGAATAATATCTTCTGTTAATATTATATAAATTTAATTATTGTGGGCTGGCACTTTCAAAATAAGACAAAATGCACGGAGTATGGTATGGGTGATCGTAAAACTAAATTAGTATTATAACTATGGTACATAGAACTTAGCTGTAGGTAAAAATAAAAAATGAATTAGAACAGTCTTATGTTATTTTATTACATACATACTTTACATACATATACTCACCCCTGTTTCCCACGGGGGTAGGCAGAGACTATGGATCGCCACCTGCAGCGATCCTTGCACACTTCTTTCGCTTCATTCACATTCATCAATCTTTTCATACATGTCCGTGTTATTTTATTAGGTACAGCTACATTACATACATAGTACAGCTACATTACATACATAGTACAGCTACATTAAGTTAATTAATGTAGGCCGGCACTTTCAAAGATAGGCCAAAATGGGTGTTGTCCTTTGCAATTTAATAAAAGAAAACACCTTTTTCCCAAACTAAAAATAGTTCAAAAAACTAAAACTGTAAAATCTCATTTACGTCTTGCTGCGCGAGAACTGCGCTAAGTACCTAGCAAGCAAACGAAGCAAACTGGAGGGCACAGGGCTGTCACACAAGAGAAATATGTCCTTTAAATACTATCAAGAACATTTAGACTTCAACTTACATTAATATATTTTTTTCCACATACTTACACAAAAATTGTAAGAAATAACATATTGTTACATAATTATTTAAATTTTACTTTTAGCATTCACAATGCAATTTTTACTATTGAAAAATTGAAAATGAAGCAGGTATTTAGAAAAAGGTTTAGGTGGCGAATTGGCGATCCATAGTCTCTGCCTACCCCCGTGGGAAATAGGCGTGAGTATATGTATTGATGCATGTATTTAGAAAAAATCGACCCATCCCATCCCATCGATAGTCCTATCGGACCTGGTTGTGAGGCGGGTCGATTTCGTCTAAATACTTCATTTTATTCATATTGTTACATATTTAATGAACACACACATACATTGCTCCAATTCCAATCAAGTAGCTTTATTTACTACGGCTATGTATAGTAAAAGGAAACAACGACAGTTATTCAACACATCAAGACACGAGAAAATATTGAAAAGTTAGTTTTCAACATTTACCCCACCGGGAATCGAACCCGGTCCCTCAGGGATTCGGTACCTTGAAAACTGGTGCGTAGGCAAATCGAACAAGGAGATTTGAGGTTTTGCTTGCGTAACTTGACAAAACAATCGAATTTTATTGTTTGCGTGGACAAATGTGTGCACGTTCCGAACGAGTTTACTGGTAATCGCGAAAATAGCTTTCATAAAAATCATTATATTTTATACTCCCTCGTCAACCAACCTCATTCACTTAAACATTGATAACTTTTTTACAGCTAAATTAGAATCGTATAAAAATTTTAGCGCATGTAAATAGGATATTGATTGGGACATTTGGGAGTTTTGGAACGCAGCGCAGCATCTTTAATGTCAGTATGAAAATAATATAATATACTAGTGTACAGATCGACAATCTTTTATGTTCCCGTGACAACGGCGCTATGGTTGGACATCAACTTGACAGCAATATCACATTAAAAAGAAAACACGTTAGTTCCAGTTTTGGGCACCGGAACAGAAAACGTTGTCGCACTGTACCCAGTGAACTTCGTTAGACTGATAAAAATATATAATCGTGAAGCGCATCTAAATTTACCAATTACATATTAATATTTACAATTATATACACCACACGAAAATCCTAAAGAAAAGCTAAAGAAATTGGTAAATTTAGATGCGATAGCGAACAAAACAAAAAACAAAGTATTCATATCGGTCGAGCCGTTTTTGTGTTTAAGCAAGACTAACGAAAAGCAATTCATTTTTATATTAGCTCCGCACAGTTCAGTCAGTAATAATAATTGTAAATACTATTTTGAGTATTAATAACTATCTATGTTAAGGATTATTATAGTAATTGAAGATATTAACATAATGTTTTCATTTACTTTTTTTCCTTAATGTTATCGCACATCTTTTTAGTCTACACTAGTATAATAAATATGTAGTTTAAAAAACTAATAAAACCCACTTTTATAGGAACATACTAAAAAGTACAAAATAACCGTCTACAGATTCAGTAACTGAAATTAAAAAGCGAGGTGAGCGTTGTCAATATTAAGTACTTGAAATGCAGGCTTTGCAAAGGGCGCACCACGCTTTTAAATTTCAGTTACTGAATCTGTAGACGGTTATTTTGTACTTTTTAGTATGTTCCTATAAAAGTGGGTTTTATTAGTTTTTTAAACTACATATTTATTTTTTACTTTTTAGTTTCATAAATGGCAAGCCATGGATTGATGGTAATGGATTTTCAGTCCATTCATGTATCTGCCTACCCCTTAAACATTGAACGAAACAAATGAGCCCAAACTCGAAGGGTTTCTCAGTGGTCATTAAGGAGTGTTACTGACTTATTCCCTGCCCCATCATCAGACTCTCACCACCAAGTGTAGCGCATAGGTCTCATCAGAACGAAACAAATGAACCACAACTCGAAGGGTTTCCTAGTGGTCACTAAGGAGTGCCACTGACTTCCTCCCTGCTCCATCATCAGACTCTCAGCATCGAGTGTAGTGAATAGGTCTCATCCGAACGAAACAAATGAGCCTAAACTCGAGGGGTTTCCTAGTGGTCATTAAGAAGTGCCACTAACTTCTTTCCTGCTCCATTATTAGACCCTCATCGCCAAGTGTAGCAAATAGATCACATCAGAACGAAACAAATGAGTCCAAACTCGAATGGTTTCCTAGTGGTCATTAAAGAGTGCCACTGACTTCCTCCCTGCCCCATCATCAGACCCTCACCACTAAGTCTAGCGAATATGTCTCATCTGAACGAATCAATTAAGTCCCAAACTCAAAAGGTTTCCTAGTGGTCATTAAGGAGTGCCACTAGCTTCCTCCCAGCTCCGTCATCAGACCCTCACCACCAAGTGTAGCGAATAGGTCTCATCTGAATGAAACAAATGAGCCCAAACTCGAGGGGTTTCCTAGTGGTCATTAAGGAGCGTCACTGTCTTCCTCCCTGCTCCATCATCAGACCCTCTCCACCAAGTGTAGCGAATGGGTCTCATCAGAACGAAACGAATGAGCCCAAACTCGAGGGTATTCCTAGTGGTCATTAAGAAGTGCCACTGGCTTCCTCCCTGCTCCATCATCAGACCCTCACCACCAAGTGTAGCAAATAGGTCTCATCCAATGAATCTGAATGAAACAAATGAGCCTAAACTCGAGGGTTTCCTAGTGGTCATTAATAAGTGCCGCTGGCTTCCTCCCTGCTCCATCATCAGACCCTCACCACCAATTGTAGCGCATAGGTCTCATCAGAACGAAAGAAATGAACCAGAACTCGAGGTGTTTCCTATTGGTCATTAAGGAGTGCTACTGGCTTCCTCCCTGCTCCATCATCAGACCCTCACCATCAAGTGTAGCCAATAGGTCTAATCAGAACAAAACAAATGAGCCTAAGCTCGAGGGGTTTCCTAGCAGACATTAAAGAGTTCTATTGCCAACCTCTTGACTCCATCATCAGATCAGCTCGATGTTAGCAAATTATTGTATTGTCATCGGATTCAAATAGACTTGCAAAGTTTTAAATCAATACGACACTTAGAAGTAGGTTAAAATTGAATTCCAAGATTTTCTTACATTGTGACTTAGTTACATGTGAAGCTAATAAAAGTGTGGTAATAAAGAAATAATGTAGAGTTTGTAAGTTTATACCTATTTAAGAAACAATCTCTGAGACGTTTCATTATTCCAGAATTTACCTAATTTTTTTTACGGGAAGGGGAACTATGGAGTAAAACCGCGAACGCAGCTAGTTCTTATAACATTTTGCCTAAAACCAGTTGTACCTATAGAGAAAAATAATAAAACCGCAAAATTTTATCCTAAATTTATTTAAAGTATCTACATAAACATACAAATGGCCGACTTCATGCTCTACCAATCAACCAGAAAGAATGAGAAGAGAGGTCATGGCGGCAATAAAGGAAAAAAAAAGAAAAATACACATTATTTAAAAAATACCATTTAAATTTTTATATAATAATAATAATAAAGTGATTGCCAGCCCTGTTCACTCAGCAGCAAGTAGGTATGCGCTCGGCCGATATTTTTTCACTACCGCACAGAGTTCAATGGAGACGATATCGATACAAAATATTTTGTTGAAATAAAACAACTTTTTTGTACGCGCATATAATTTTAACACTTAGAAATATTATGTAGCCACATTTAAGGATTTTAACTCTTCTGTTTCAATTTTGTATTACTCTGTAAATTATGACAAAATGATTGTTAGATTATTATGGCTACCAGTTTGTATTTTGTAATTCAGTTGTGTGTATAAGTAAGTAAAAAGGCAAATATGGTGATATAAATTATTGTATTAATTTAAAAGTGTACGTATTACAATATGTCAGGGGATTTTTACCTCTTTATTAAAATACAGGATGGAATAAAAATTTGGTCGCAGGATGGAAACTTCCTTTAATCCTTTAGTTAGCTCAATACATTGAAAGGAAACGCATTTTTATTTAAAAAAAAAAGGCATTCATAGCTGCTTTTACTTAGAAGAGTACAATATCGAGTACTGGACATCTAATCCATTATCTTTTATTATTTTCCTTTCATTTAATTTATTATGTTTCTTTCCAAAATAATATACTTAATATAATAAATAACAAGAATAAATAATAAATAATACTCAACACATTTCTTACAATCACATGAATTATTAAACAAATAAAAAAATATAAATAAATATCTCATTATCTTATTTATTGATAATAATATTTCTTTTAGTAACATTTTACTAAGTCCAACAAAACTCACCACAGTCGACTCTACACAACGATAGTCAACCACAATAGCTATCTCGCTCGCACTGTGCCTCTCTCTCGCGAGGGTTCAGCCGGTAGCGTTTGTGTATGTAGCTGTTTGTTGTATTTCTTTTAAAATAATAAAATTGATTCACTGATTTTGTTTAATGAAAATTTAAATTAAAAAATTTGACCAAAATAACATTCCTTGAAAGTATGAGTATTTCCTTGTATGTCTCCTTTATTTTAATTTTTGTGTGTTATCTATGTTCTGTTCTGTGTGCACAATAAAGTATCAGTTCAGTAGGTATGAGGAAAGATTAGATTTTTTTTGTTTGTATGTTTGTAATAAACTTTAAAGCTATTTCTTTTAAATTAATTCACCAGTAGTCGTCTTTTTTTTTATCCCGATATCCCACGGAAACGGGAACCACGCGGGTACGCGGGTAAAACCACAAAAAGCTACTAGTATGGCATATTTGTACATAATTTAGGATTCCAACATACTTAGTTCAAGTTATTGTGTATTTTTTCATGTTTATCGCTGCTTGTTACCCGTATAACAAATAAAAATATTTAAATCAATCAGTAAAATTTAACCTTTTTAAAGTTATTATAATACCTATTGGTCTAGAATAGATTTATACTTATATATTTTTCCTAAGGTTGGCTGGCAGTAAATGCTTTTAGCGGTAACTCCGCCTATTGTACTTTACTGAATGTATTTTGTGCAATAAAGTTATATGAAATAATAAGTTTTTAGTAAAAATTTCATTTTTATGACAAGCTTTTTTGCTAACTGTACTTAAATATTGTATTGTCAACTAAACCAAACCTGTAGGTATACGAAATTTCAGCTCCATCGGACATTGGGAAGTGGGTCAAATTAAGCTTGCAAGATTTGTCCCCCACTAACTAACTATCATACTAACTAACTAACTAACATGGCAAGTTAAGAAAAAGCTTGTGAAAAATATATTAACTGCCAGTTACATACCGCGCTCATGGTGGTGCCATGTGACCAGTGACTACGAAACGCAACATTTTTTATTGCACACAATATAAATATATATTTATACCTATTTTATATTTAAATGGCTTATTACCTGACTCAGTGGAAGGTTGACATTGCTTTATTTGATTATCTAGCTTTGGTCCGCGACTTCGTCCGCGTGGCGTTTTTTTGGTTATATTTTTATTCACATCATGATAGCACTTAGCCTTCATCATCATCACACCTAATGTTGAGTGATGATAGATAAGGCTGAGGTGGAAGACTACTCCCGGAATCCTCAATTACTGAGGAACTGGCTATCTTATATCTAACTGCCGGAACATAATAATGCTGAAAACATCGTTTTTATGGCGTCAGACTTAGATAAGATCATGGTTTTCTTTATGAAACAAGACGACTCTCAGAGACGGTGGCGACCTTCTCAAATTTTAATTTAACACTATCAAAATTTATCGATACAAAAATGGTACTAAATAGTACACCATACAAATAAATAGTACCGTTACTTTTCTGAATTATAACCATTAGTCGGTGAGTATTCTGAACGAAGGTACAGCCTAGCATACTCTCCTCTTATATACATATACTAAGCTATTGCAATGAATCATAGTATTTGCCGAAATTCAACAAAACTTATAAGTAATAACAAAATATAATGCCTAAAATACAGATACAAAAATAAGCGTATTAAATAGTACACTATACAAATTTCGAACTTATTCTGTGCTTATAGCCCAGCATACTCTCTCGTTAGTTTGAAATATACACGAAGAAATAACTATGTATGGCTACACTACAGGCTATTCCTATTTAATTTTTGTATATGTAGTGTAGGTAGACAGACACTTTTTTTTATAGTGACGGGAATGCATTTACGCATATCCCCCGTCCGCGTGCAGTGTGTGGACGGTGGTTATGTGGGACTCTCCTGGCCACTTCCTGATCCTCCATCCAGTGTCAGACACTCAATGGGGGATCAGACCCACTAAACCCCTCACTTCTTGCTCTATTAGGTCATAATGTGGAGGGTGGGTATTTTGTGTCAGCGTTATTGGCCGGTGGTGGCAAGTTGGCCACAAGAAGCGAGTGGCGACGATTTGTAGCATGTGAGTCATGTGACTACCAGCGTCAACCGTGTGCTGCGAGTTCATCCTACTATCCTATGTGGAGAGTGTGTATTTTGTGTCAGCGTTATTGGCCGGTGGTGGCAAGTTGGCCACAAGAAGCGAGTGGCGACGATTTGTAGCATGTGAGTCATGTGACTACCAGCGTCAACCGTGTGCTGCGAGTTCATCCTACTATCCTATGTGGAGAGTGTGTATTTTGTGTCAGCGTTATTGGCCGGTGGTGGCAAGTTGGCCACAAGAAACGAGTGGCGACGATTTGTAGCATGTGAGTCATGTGACTACCAGCGTCAACCGTGTGCTGCGAGTTCATCCTACTATCCTATGTGGAGAGTGGGTATTTTGTGTCAGCGTTATTGGCCGGTGGTGGCAAGTTGGCCACAAGAAGCGAGTGGCGACGATTTGTAGCATGTGAGTCATGTGACTACCAGCGTCAACCGTGTGCTGCGAGTTCATCCTACTATCCTATGTCCTATAATCCTATCCTATATCCTATTATCCTATCCTATATCCTACTAATCGTACTAATATTATAAATGTGAAAGTTTAGATGTTTGGATTGTATGTTTGTTACTCAATCAAGCCAAGGAACGGTATTGGCTGAAATTTGGGACACAGACACTTTGTAGCCTGGAGAGGAACATAGTCTGCTTTTTATCCCGGAAAAATGACACATTTCCAAGGGATGACGTTGTGTAGTCCACGCGGGCGAAGCCGCTTACAGAAAGCTAGTAATAATATAAAATGTATAAAAACTACAAGAAAACGGTCGGTGGCGGCGACTTGCGGTTGTGGTCGGTGACTCGTACGTGTGCCAGGGCCAGGCTTTAGGCAAAGTCGTGGGCTGTTGCTAGTCAATAGTCGGAGTTTAACTGTGACGAACGTCGTCCGTGCGAATATTGCTATGACCTAATTGATAAGATTTTATGCGCTTACGAGTGACCGATAACTGGCAGCGTGTGGGTTTGGTTGAGGTTAGTTTAACTACAGTGTTTTCAATTGGAAATGTTAAGCAATGTTAGGGGTGGTTGGTATTCAGATGGGTGACCAACAATACTTGTTTAACCTGTGTATTTTATCAAAATTAATTTTCAATTTTGGAATTGATAACAAATTTTTAAATAATAAATCTTTTATTGATTTTGATACATGTTAAATGTAAAGTAAAAGTAAATGTCTATGATAGATAAGCTCATCAAAACAGTCTTTCTTGGATTTTTACATGTCTCATTATTAAGGGTAATTTTATTTTTAATTAGAAATACAGTAAGTATATTTATGAAAATTTGCTAAGTATAAGTAAATAAATACTCATATAAATTCATACCACTTGAAAAGTAATAAAAGTATGCATAATATATATAAATGGATCGCCGAAATGTATGTAAGTAAGCGCATAACTTTAGAATGACTGCACCTAATTAGATAATTATTTTTGTTTTATTGTTTATTATCAGGAAAAAAATTCTATAAAAGAAAATTTTCAAAAAAAAACTACGGAAGGACTAAAATTAATTTTTTCTCTTATCCGTCATTTTAAATCGCAATAGGTATACGTATACCTAAATAATAGATGAAGCCACCCGTGCAAAGCCGGGGCGGGGCAGCTAGTTGCCTATAAATAGGAGGGATACTTTTCACTGCAGGCAAGAACTGAGACAAGTCACCAACGCAGCATATTCCATACACAATTAAAGTAAACAACATTTAACATTATTAACAATATCCAAAAATTTTAATTAAAATCCAACCTTTTTCGCACATAAAATTAACCTAACGGCAAATTTAAAAAACAATAAATAAGCTAATCCGAGTAACTACACTGGGGCAGTCAGCGTTCTAATAATACACACACAAGCAAATATGAAACACATAGAAATATCGACGTTAAAACTAAATACGTTAAGGTAGAAAATCCTTTTAACGTTTTTGTTACAAAAGTCTATTTGAATTTCGAACAACCATAATGATATAAGCACACGGGTCTTGAGTCAAACCTATCGGTTCAAACAAACGAATCTCAGCTGTATTTTAAAAAGAATACGAATCAAAATCGTATGTGTTTTAAAGCGGAAACTCTTGCAATCCTATTTCAACTTTATTTACAGTATAAATGAAGTTGTTATTTGCTTGTAGAATTCGGAAGTAGTGACGCAACCGATTCGATTCCTCAGTTTTTTTTTACATTTTGGATTTACGTATTTTTGCCCTTTTTAATCTAGTTTTCTATTTCGAATTCGTGATGTGACATTTTGTCAAAAGGATCGAAACATATTCTTTAAGATTTTAAATTATTTTTATGCATTTACAATGCTACTCTGTAAGTAAAGGAAAAATTGTGATAGTAAACGTATTTTTGCCCTTTTTAATCTAGTTTTCTATTTCGAATTCGTGATGTGACATTTTGTCAAAAGGATCGAAGCATACTCTTTATTAAGATTTTAAATTATTTTTAATGCATTTACAATGCTACTCTGTAAGTAAAGGAAAAATTGTGATAGTAAACGTATTTTTGCCCTTTTTAATCTAGTTTTCTATTTCGAATTCGTGATGTGACATTTTGTCAAAAGGATCGAAGCATACTCTTTATTAAGATTTTAAATTATTTTTATGCATTTACAATGCTACTCTGTAAGTAAAGGAAAAATTGTGATAGTAAAAACCTTATAAACACCAGCCCTGCAAGTTACTTTCATGCCGGCGCCAGACTTAGCACAAACATTTGAACAAATGTTTGAATATTTTTCCTTCTGACAGTTCTGACATGGCAAAGTACTGTAGTATAAATAAATAAATAACATTCACACCAATTATCTAAGCCCATGGTAATTTCATAACGAAACTGTATCATGGAAAACTTGATAACGGATAAATATATACTTAAATACTTTTTGTTTGTAAATACATACTTAATATACATAGAAAACACCCAGACCAAGACAAATAGACATATTCATGCACACAAATATTTGTTTCGTTCGGGAATCGAACCCGAGACCTCTGGCGCAGAAGGCAAGTAGCCTACCCCTGCGCCAAATCGTCGTCAGAATTTTATCAAAGCTTTGAACAAATACTCAAATACCCGTGCTATGTGGCTAAAACATTTGTTCAAACGTTGGCATCAAGCGGGAATCTGGCCCTATGCTCTGACTGAACCACTAAGCTACCGAAAGGCTTACAAGACTCGTTAAATGCTATCACTTTTCAACGCTGTACATGCCAGCCAGCATATTATTATCAATTATATATTTTTATTATTACAGTTATGTTTATTGTATTGACTAATTAAACTCTATACATATTGAATTAAAATAAAACGAAAGTAAAATTATGTCCGATGACATATAGTTTTAATAAATTTTAACAAAACCAAAGAAAAATTTAAAAAAACTAAGTTAATACCTACTTACTAAACTTTTTGCAAAAACCGATCGAACGTATTTCTTTCAATAGTTTTAAAATAAAAAGAAGGTAAATTATTTAAATAATAAATAGATATAAAAAGAACTAAAACTTGATATTATTATACTTAACAGATAATTATGATAACATTTTTTATAGCATTCACTATACCAAAATTGTAAAAAAAATTATAGTTAAGTAGGTATGAGAAAATATAATGCACTATACTTACCCGAAAAATTATAAATCTTTTTTATTTAAATTTTATATGGACATTTAACCACTTTTGTACAAGTAATTATAAATTCCACCATACAAATAAGTAGTTGTCAAAAGAAACCAGTTGTGACAGGCGTCACGGGTCACGCTCCCAGCTACTTTCTAGCCGGGCGGGGCGTCAGTGACAGCGGAAAGCGTATTAGGAGGCAGTTTTTATCAAAAACTTCAAACACTTATAAAAGGTTTTTCAATAGGGACGCTCGAACTTTGAAAGTTGATAGCGGCCATCTTGGAAAAGCGATAGCTGTCAAATTTGGCGGGAATACATATTTATACGTGTCATTTCGCCATGGAACATGTGGTTGCAAAAAGACGGCGCCACTTGCCATACTGCACGGGAAACATAAAATTTATTGGATGAGAAGTTTGAGGGCTTCGTTATCTCGCGTGTTGGTGACATCAACTGGCCACCGAGATCGTGTGATCTAACTCCGCTCGATTACTTTCTGTTGGGCTACGTGAAATCCTGAGTCTATGTTGACAAACCACAGAAAGTTGCTGCCTTGGCCAACATAACTCGCGTTATTCATGAGATAGCCCCATTTGTGCGAAAATGTCGTCCAAAATTGGTCCATCAGGATACACCACCTTCAGCGGAATCGCGGTGACCATATGGCTGAAATTATATTCCATAAATAATGTCATCAAATGCTCTTTAAAATAAAAATAAAAATGTGGCAATATCACTTAAACGGGTTATTTTATTCCATTTCAAAGTTCGAACGCTCTTATTGAAAAACCCTTTATAAGGGCCGTCAAAGTAAGTTCTCATTAGCTGTTACCTGACAGATAATCCATACAAAACTGTCAATGAGCGATTTTCTGAGAGGCCATTTAAAAAAAAAAAGCTTCCAATTGCTTCACTAGATGGCGTTGAATAAGTATGTACATGTCTATGGTATATTTTGGTATGAAACATATTTAAATTAATTACTTTTTAAAAACCCAAAGGAAACTAATAATATATTAAATAAGTACTACTGTGAGGAACAGAAACGAAATAGGTAAATTTAAAGATTTAGGTAAATAAATAACATCTGTCTGACGTTCCGTTTTACGTAAAAAAGTCGCGTCAAAGTAAAATTTATAACGTTTCGTTCCTTCTAACTGCATAGATGGGACAGCGCCATCTAGTGACTGAGCTTTCAGAAAATCGCCCATCAAACTGGAAATTATCTCTTAATCGGACATTGTAAACCAGGCACTGAGTCCTATGACTGCTCATTCGCGCAAAGCGAGACGTGGCAAGACCCTGCCAACCCTGCTTTGCACGAATAAGCTGTAATGTCCTAGGCTAGGACCTAAGCTACATTTTACAAAATACTTACAACAAAAAACCACGGTCACGCTCCCAGGTGTTTTCTAGCCGGGCGGGGTGCGGTGCTAGACAGCGGAAATTATTCATCGTTTCGGCTCGGATGTCAGTTTTGCAAGTAGTAGGTAGGTTAGGTAAGGTTTGAGGAGCCCGTGGCGCAGTGGATAGCGCGCTCGACCTGCGATCGTTGAGGTTAAGCAACGTTCGCAATGGTCGGTCACGGGGTGGGTGACCAAAAACTTTTCATCTCGAGCTCCTCCGTGCTTCGGAAGGCACGTTAAGCCGTTGGTCCCGGCTGCACTTGCAGTCGTTAATACCCACCAATCCGCACTGAGCCCGCGTGGTGGGTCATGGCTCATTCTCCTTATTCATCCATAAGGAAGGCCAGTGCCCCAGCAGTGGGGACATTAAACGGCTGATGATGATAGGTAAGGTACACTTTGCAAAATATCCCTTTCGAGATCGAGAGTACAAGTACATCTACACTTGCGAAACGTACACTTCGCAAAAAGTACACTCCGCAAAAAGTAGGTACCTTACGCAAAACTATCGAATTTTACTAATTGAATTATCCATTCCGCCAACATTTTGTTTAGAGATCAAGTACTTAACTAAGTATCTTGGTTAGTTAATTAAAACCGGTGGTGGCTTCGCTATTGTCCGAAAACACTTTTGTAAAATTCTCAAAACGTTGCTTATTTTTTGCATTCACATCACAATGCAATTCATATGCTTGAAAATGAAGTATTAGAAAAAATCGACCCGTCTCACAAGTTCACAACTAGCTCCAATGGGACTCGAACCCACGACCTTTCACTGTCCGGGCGAATGCTTTAACCACTGAGCTACGGAGTCGTTTTTCTATAATAATTTATAAGTAACATGGAAGAGAAGTCGCGGACAACCAAAAGTCTATATTAAAATGTCATATTCGAACATCACTTGCAATGTTTTCGTACGGGCGAGAACAATGAACTTTATTAATATCCAACATATGTGTGACGTCATAGTGTACAGTCGCACAGAAAAGACCAAGTACTTACAAAAAAAAATCTACCAAAAACATATAGACGTACTAGAGGCCGCCCGTTGTTCCGTTCCTGTGGGAATACCGGGATAAAAAGTATCCTATGTTTTAATCCAGGCTATCTATTATATGTGTGCCAAATTTCAACCAAATCCGTATAGCAGTTTTTGCGTGAAAGAGTAACAAACATCCATACATACAAACTTTCACATTTATAATACCTATATTTGACGACCGATTTGGCGCAGGGGTAGGCTACCCACCTTCTGCGCCAGTGGTCTCGGGTTCGATTCCCGAACAAGACAAATATTTGTGTGCATGAACATGTCTATTTGTCTTGGTCTGGGTGTTTACTATGTATATTAAGTATGTATTTACAAACAAAAAGTATTTAAGTTTAAATTTATCCGTTATCAAGTTTTCCATGATACAGTTTCTTAATGAAATTAAAATGGGCTTAGATAATTGGTGTGAATGTAAGAAGTTATTTATTTATTTATTATTATTTATAATATTAGTAGGGTGTCCAGGCTAGCTCTTGGCACGCGGAGTCATTATAAAAAAAAACAAATTTCCATTTCGTTTATTCAATATAGGTTGGTTAACATAAAAACACTTATGAATGTCAATAAAGCTACGCCATCGGTTCGCAAATCCTACGGCAGGAGACCTAGTAACGAGAAGAACCGGCAAGAAACTCGCCAAGGGCAATGTTTTTTCTACACACACATTTATCAAACTAACTGCTCAGCTGCATTGAGATTTTAAATTATTTTTATGCATTCACAATGCAATTCTGTAAGTATAGGAAAAATGTGATAGTAAAAAACCACGAGCCCTATAAGTAGCTTTCATCATGGTTTTTTACCATCACATTTTTCCCATTTATAACTACTGCTGCAACTAGGGTTACCATACGTCCTGATTAGTCCGGACATGTCCGGATTTATATAGACGTTTGTCCGGACTTTGTCCGGCTTTTTAATTTGCCCGGATTTTTTTGCTTTAGATGGAATATGAGTAAAATCATATCGAAACAAATCAGTCTTTCATCTTTTTTAAATCCTCGCTCATGTAGCAAAACGCTCATCAAAAAATAGCCCCGAGCGAGTATATCACTGTACTTTATCACTGTTACTAAGTGGGTGGGTAAGTACCTAATGTTTGCATTTTGTGATTAAAATGTCCGGACTTTTTTTGAACTGTCCGGCTTTTTGTCAGGACTTTTCAAATTACTAAATGGTAACCCTAGCTGCAACTAACAGCGTGTAGCAGTGGTTCAAACATTTTTGATGACCTTCGTGGCCGCGTGGTGTATGTACATTGTACGCACCGGGTTTCTAGGTGCCGCTATCTCTGGAGGTCCCGGGTTCGATTCCCGGTCGGATAAATATCGAAAATGAACTTTTCAATATTCCCTCGGGTCTGGGTGTATGGTGGTAATACCCGTCGTTGTTTCCAATTTCCATAATACTGAGGCACAAACTACTTACTATAGTTTTGTATTGGAACAATGTACGTGATGGTGTCCAATATGTATTTATTTAAATATTGGTATCGCACTGCCTATTCCATTTATAATAATCTATCTCGGTCAGCTGTTCTGAGAGTAACTTAGGTAGGAACAATCAACATGTTAATACTTCAGCCGAAACTGATAAAGTTTCTTCAGAATCGAGAGTAGAATCGATTCCACACATTTTTGATATGAGTAAAATTTTTCAAAATATTGTTTACATATTTTGCCGCTTCTAAAAATATTTGTGTCTACTGCCTGTTCTCTCAGTACGCGCGTGACCCGTCACGTACTCTCTTACGTCATAGTAGAGCTTAAAATCTGTCAAAATGTCACGGAGACCTTTGAGCACGAGAAATTTATATATTTTTTTTAATGGAATTCAATTTAAGATGAAATAAATTAGTTGGGGTGTATGGGCTTTTCGGTTATTGCATTATTGAATTGCCTGTCTGTTTTTTATATTCTATGTTTCCTATACTTACATAAGTACCTACTTGCATTGTGAATGCATAAAATTATTTTAAAAATTTTTTGGCTCAATTCTATATTAGGTACTTACAAACTAATACAATAATTAGAAATTATTTACAAATCCCTAAGTAGGTATATTTCGGAGCAAGGTTTGCATAAGAAATATAATAAAAAAAAACATGTTCAACCCATGATATAAAAAAACTTAATTACTTACAAATAATTGAAAATGAAGTATTAGAAAAAATCGACCCGGACAGTGAAGGTCGTGGGTTCGAGTCCCATCGGAGTTAGTTGTAAGACGGGTCAATGTTTTCTAATACTTCATTTTCAATAGGTAAGTAATACAAATTACATTGTGAATGCAAAAAAGTAAAAACAATTTTACTACTAATCATGCTAATATTTTTGTTAGTTTACTGTTTTATTTATTTTACTTAGATTATAATAAAACAGCAGCTGCATTGGATTCCATCTCTACCGAACCAAACACCGTTTACCATATAAAAAACACAATGCCGAACTAATAACTACAACTACAAACAAACACACAAAACAATAATAATTACGCGTGCAGTACGCGCAGCCTTGTTCGAGTTTTTTTAAACACCCCACTTGTAATGACAAACACCATGATGTCATGCGTACAGGCAAGCGCAAAAGTGTTACGACAAACGAAAGACGAGATTTCTTTTAAAGTTATGGTAGCACAGTATTTTTATTATTGAAAATTAAGTATAAGAAAAAAGAGCATTCGCCCGGACACTGAAAGGTCCTAAAGGAGCTAGTTGAAAGACGGGTAAATTTTTCTAATAAGTACTTACTTACTTCATTTTAACAACATAAAAATTTATTAGAAAAAATAAATAAGTACCTACCTCGTAAGTAATAAATAAGTATTCAAAATAAGGCATTGGCTTTCATTATGGATGGATAAGGAGAATGGGCCATGACCCACCACGCGGGCCCAATGCGGATTGGTGGGTATTACTTAATTAACGACTGCAAATGCAATTGCAGCCGGGAGCAACCGCTTAACGTGCCCTCCGAAGCACGGAGGAGCTCGAGATGTATAGTATTTGGTCACCCATCCCGGACCGACCATTACGAAAATTTGGAAAAATATGGACTTTTTGGTTTAAAACTATAGGACGGTTACAGTTGTTACAAATCTGGTAATAAGATATATATTTCTTCATACCTTTATATAGGTTCGCACGATTTTATGATTTTGCCTCGACACTTTTTATTTTCGAAAAGACCTCTAAAAAATACGAAAATTCAAGATTATTCTTAAATGGGGTTACAAATACTATTGGAAATTGGTTTCATTAGTGGACACCAATAATATTTAGGATCGTATAGAAGCATTTTTTTAATCGCTGTAGTTTTTGAATACGAAGTGGTTTTGTGTTTTTTTTGCGTAATCGGCAAAATCGGTCTCGCTCCCGCGCGCGTCGTTTTCTCATTGCTATCTCGCTTTAGCATAATTTTTCCGAGTATCGCCTTAAATAGGGATACATATACCTACTATTGAAAATTGGTTTAATTAGTGGACACCAATAATATTTAGGATCGTATAGAAGCATTTTTTTTTTAATCGCTGTAGTTTTTGAATACGAAGTGGTTTTGTGTTTTTTTTGCCTAATCTGCAAAATGGGTTTCGCTCCCGCGCGCGTCGTTTTCTTGCTATCTCGCTTTAGCATAATTTTTCCGAGTATCGCCTTAACCTCAACGATCGCAGGCCGAGCGCGCAGCCGGGCACCACGGGCTCCTCATGACACAAACACGATGAGTTACTGAATCGAACTTCACATTAATAAAATTTCATTAATTCACACTAAGTTACTAGAATTAGCATAGCTGTTTTACCGGTTACGGTTGTGTGTAAAACACATTATTTGTTGACATAATATGTGGAACATGATTGAAACGTGGCGCATCTATTACTTAGTACTTACTTACTAATATTATAAAGGGAAAATATTTGTAAAAAAAATTAACCGACTTTAAAAAAGGAGGTTATCAGTTTGACCTGTTTGTATGTGATATACTTAGTTAGAATTGGATAATAATTTGAGTATAGCTTTCTATTTAGGCTTCCAATTTTTCGTAAGTGTATGAAAATATGAATGTATATTGGTATTTTTGTCTACGAATTTCTCAAAAACTAAATGTCATATCGATATGATTTTTATTGATTTAAGTCAGGTGTATTCCAACTTAGGAAACAGACCAAGTTTTATCAAAATCAGTTCAGTAATTTTCGAGATATGATATTGTCATGCACTTTTTGAAGTCGGTTATTTTTTTTAATTACTTACTTACTTTTTTTTGTTTGTAATAGATAAACTTAAAAACTACTGGACCTATTTTAACAACTCTTTCACCATTAGAAAGCTACATTCTTCCCGAGTAACAGGCTATATTTTATCCCGGTATCCCCACGAGAACGGGTAGGTAGGTACCCCGCGGGTAATCCTACTAATATTTATAAAATATGTGAAAGTTTAGATGTTAAGATGTTTACTACTCAATCACGCCAAAACGGATTTGGCTGAAATTTGGGACACAGATACTTTGTAGCCTGGAGAGGAGCATAGGCTACTTTTTATCACGGGAAAATGTCACATTCCCGCGGGATAACGTCTCGTGTCATCGTGTAGTCAAGTCACAGATAAAATTACAAAACATTTAATATTTAATTAATCGCTTTAATTGATGGAAATTTCTTACAGGAATCGAAACAGCGACCTTCTGCATCCGCCCAGCTGTCGCAAGGACGAATAGCGCTCCGGTCAATAATATACGATCGAATGTGAATAAAGAATGTGAAAGAATGTATGTACAGTACAAGCATTGTTGTTTTACAATATTATGCAAAAAACTTTTATTTGAAAGTCAAAAAACCTACCTATCCCTCCCTACTAATATAACATTAATTAGAACGGCTCTGTGGTCTAGTGGTTCACACCACCGATTTCAGACCAAGAAGTCCCGGGTTCGATACCCAGTGGGGGTACATATTGTATTCGGTTTGGTTGGTGGTAGGACTTGTTCTTAGTCCGCCTGGCTAGCTACCACCATCTTATCTAAGTCTGACGCCATAACAACGGTGTTTTCAGCATTATTGTGTTCCGGCAGTTAGAGATAAGATAGCCAGTTCCTCAGTGATTGAGGATTCCGGGAGTAGTGCGCTTCCACCTTCAGCCTTATCACCACTTAACATCAGGTGTGATGAAGGCTAAGTGCTACCCCGTTGTGGATAAAAAAAATATATTAATGAGAAAATATGTATATTTGTTTGTTTGTTTGTCTGTCTGTATGTTCCGTTTTCACGTCAAAACGGCTGAACCGATTTTGACGAAATTTGGAATGAAGATAGTTTGAGACTCTAGGAAGGACATAGGCTACTTTTTATCCCGGCAAAATATGACATTCTTGCGGGATAGCGTCGTGTACTTCACGCGGGCGAAGTCGCGGGCGGAAGGCTTGTTTAAAAATAAAATGGATCATTAAATCTAAGTATAGGAAGAAAATGTGCGACTTTTTCTAACTAATTTTGGATGGAACTTACTGATCTGTCCGAAGTCGGTGCCAGCCAAGCCAAATACCTGGGGGCCAAGCCTGCTAACGTTAAGTAGGTAATAATCGTGTCTCAATCGTGGTTCAATTGTAGTTCAGTTGTTGTAGTGCTCTTTAAAACACTAGTTACAAGAATTGGGTGTTTGACTGTTGTTGAAATGTAGATATTTAATTATGACATGCGAAAATATAACATTATTGAATAACAAATATGAAAAAAGACATTCAATAATGTATTATAACAAGCGAATTATGAGCTACTTAATTGTGACTCTAGCTATCTCTTTCTAAAACGAAATGTTCTATGGCGAGGGTATGGCGCTATAGAAATGTGACGTCACGTTTCTATAGCGCTCTCCTTGTCTAATTAGTAAGTTTGATGCTCTATATCGCTGAAAATATGCAAGATATTTGAAAATAAATACCTATGTTGTGTTACTACTAGTTAAATGAACATTTTAAGTCAATAAAAAAAATTCAGTCAAATACCCAATTATGCCAGTTTGATATGATGTGAATGTAGTGTGTGGTGTGACCATCAGTAGTATTGTGAAAAAAGTACCTACACATTTCTTGTAACTATTCTAAGCTTGTAACTAGTGTGTAAAAAAGCAGTACAACTGAACTACAATTGAAACACGATTGAGACACGATTGTGACAACGTTAGCAGACCTAACAAATTAATTATAAGTAGTATGTCAAAGTCAAAAATATTTAGGTAGGTAATTCCATTGAACTTACAGGCCCCCTGTAGCGTTGCTTCGCTCGCTACTAATCTATTTCATGTTATTTTTTATTCTATATTTTCACGGTATCATTTTTATAAACACCTTTTATATAATTCGAAACTATTTGTCAAATTTTTATGCGTCTGTCCTGAAAAATAATATTTTGAATGTTAATGTTAGTTCCAGTTAATTAAAACCGGTTTAAATAACCTTCACCAGTGACCTTCATCATCACATAACGCACAATAACCTCTTGAATGAATATTATGAACACTTGTCAATCAAACTCTTATGAAATACTAGCGACTGCCAGCGGTTTCACCCGCGTGGTTCCCGTTCCCGTGGGAATATCGGGATAAAAAGTATTCTATGTTTTAATCCAGGCTATCTACTAACTGTGTGCCAAATTTCAACCAAATCCGTTAACCCTTTTAAACCTGATTTTTTTTTGTCCGAGTGGACTTAATTTTTTTTAATTTAAAATAGACTAGGTACAGAGAATATGTAAAAAATAATATCTGTGTTTGATAGAGTTTATTATGTGATTATATGAACCCAACCGTTTTTAAATAAAAAAAGCATTGAAATATTTTGTTAAGTTTTATGTTTGACGACCGATTTGGCGCAGGGGTAGGCTACCCACCCACCTTCTGCGCCAGTGGTCTCGGCTTCGATTCCCGAACAAGAGAAATATTTGTGTGCATGAACATGTCTATTTGTCTTGGACTAGGTGTTTACTATGTATATTAAGTATGTATTTACAAACAAAAAGTATTTAAGTAAATATTTATCCGTTATCAAGTTATCCATGATACAGTTTCTTAATGAAATTAAAATGGGCTTAGATAATTGGTGTGAATGTAAGAAGAAGTTATTATATTATGTCCTCATTTGTGGACGCCAGGTCGGAAAGGGTTAAGTAGTTTTTGCGTGAAAGAGTAATTCGAATTCGCGATACGTTTAACTGTAACGTGTAGTGTACATACCTTTTCTTACGGCCTGTTTCACAATGTCCGATTAGAAGTAGGAGATATTTTCCAGTTTACTTGACAGTTTTGTATGGCCTATCTGCCAAGTTACACCTAATCAGAACTTACTTAGACATTGTGAAACAGAGCCTATATAGTCAATATAATCAATCAATCAATATAATAAAAATTTGGTCACCCATCCCGTGACCGACCATAACGAAAACTGCTTAACCAGTAAACTGCGTAAAGAACAATACAACTGGCCGATCGAACGATATTTAAATGTAGAGTAGATAGATATTTAAATGTTGGCATCATTAAAAAAATTAAGTCGCGTTTGGTAGCCCTGGCGAAGCCGCATCTACTGGTAAATAATTGCTTAACTGGGAATCTGTGGAGTCGCGCGGGACAATATTCCATTGTCATAATTTTTTTTATTTTAAGATATCAAAAAGTTATAAAAAAATAAGAAAAATATAATTAGGACACTAATGCTATTTATATTGATCTGTTGGTTTACCAACAAGATTTACTCACTCTGTAGCTCAGTGGTTAGAACATTCGCCAGGACAATGAAAGGTCGTAGGTTCGAATCCCATTGGAGCTAGTTGTTTTAAAAAATTAGGTTTGGCCGTAATGATAATATCTAAAATTTACAAATATGAAAATTATTGTTATAAATTTACAAAAGCGTAGGTACGTATATTTACGAACGAACGTACATACTTGTTAAATTGCACATACTTTAAAGTAAAAAGTTAACAGTAATCTTTCAATAAGTTTATGACATGTTAAGAAACATTTAATCGGCTTATCAATACATTGGTTTAAAAATAAACTTGAAGCAAGAAAAGCATGATAAAATATTTTATTTATCTATTACAGATTGTCATTCATTTCACAAATGATAAATTTTGATTTTCGTATTAGCTAATGTTAATTAATACGGTATCGGGCTGTTGTTAAAATGTAGATATTTAATAATGACAATAAAAAAATGTAACATTTAAGAATGTGATAAAAAATTAGATCTGTTTTACAACAAGCGACTTATGAGCTGTTTGCTCTAGCTCACTCTTTCTTAATAATCCATCAAATAGATAAATTTAAAAAAATGCTATGCCCTAGTCAGGGTCTATAATAAACTATGTTATTCTGTATCTACCATCTTGTTACCATTGTAGAACGCAATAAATTTAAATTGAAATTAAACGAAATTTTCTATGGCGCGACTATGGCATCACATGCCTGTAGCGCTCTCCTCGTCTAATTAGAAAGTTTAATGCACTATATCTCTGAAAATATTCAAGATAATATTTGAAATTTAATACCCGTTTGTGTTGATAATATTACGAAAAGATTTTTACAAGTAAAAAAATATCAGTCAAATAAGTTACTATCTATCGTGCCGGTGGTGGGCAGTATTTCAATTTTTTTATTAAGAAATATTGTTTGTTTCACTCAGTATTTACCTATAAGCAGTGAACCTCTTAACACAAAAATCGTAAAATCCCATTTTGCGTGAAAAACCGCATAAAAATTTATTGTCCGGCCCATGAAGGATTCATTGTTAAAAGTTTCAATTTTATTTGTCTCCGGTACCCCTAGTGTAAGTTTTTATTTCAAACAAACTTTCATTTCAGCGCCTCTAGCGGCGAGTAGCGCGCTTATACAGTTTTCATACAAATTTACATAAATACGGAATCGCGATAGTTGCGTTTGCTTGACATAAAAACTTACACTAGGGGTACTGATCTTTTTTTTTTAACATGATGAAGTTTACGTAGATCAGGCCCGCCGTATGATTTACGAAGATAAGATAAAGTTGATATATCTATTTGTATCGAATCGCGTATCAACAGAACAACTACTTTTCTTCACATAATTCGGCATTATTTTCAAGACATTGCATTACTTTATTGAATTACCTAATCTAATATTTAAAATTTTCGTGTCACAGTTTTCGTTGCCATACTCCTCCGAAACGGCTTGACCGATTTTGATGAAATTTTTTGTGCTTATCCGGTATCTATGAGAATCGGCCAACATCTATTTTCATCCCCCTAATAGGGGTAGGGATAGGGGTAGGGGTAGGGGTAGGGGTAGGGTAGTGGTAGGGTAGAGGTAGGGTAGGGGTAGAGTAGGGGTAGCGTGCAGTAGGGGGTAGGGCCACGCGAACGAAGTCGCGCCGGGTCAGCTAGTATGTATATAAAAATCTCATGTCACAGTAGGTACCTAGTGTTTGTTATCGAACTCCTATAAAACGACATGACCGATTTGAATGTTTTTGTGTATATTTAGTAAGTATTGTATATTTTAAAAGTGTATTATATTTAATAGGTCTGAGAATAGATCGTAGGCTATTTTTTATCCCGAAATTTCGCGGTAGTTAAACTACGGGGTGCAGCTTGTAACTTACAATTTACAAAAAAAAACTAAACGAATACGTTCTAAAGCCATAGCTAAAGTTTAAGATTATAAATACTTTTCAAACTTCTCAAATAAATATACGTATAATTCTCATTATAAACAAACTAAAATCACACCCAAAAAAATTATCTGTAAAGTTTGAGAACTTCCATAATAATAACCGCTTATCGGTTGAAGCATTTAAAAACTGTTCGCCGCGACTAGGTTAACAATGTACCTACGTTATTATTGCTTCACTCCAAACATAGCAACAGAAGTGCATAGCATTTCAGGCTTTACTGCACTGTTCAGAAGGTTAACATTAACAACCTTGCTATTAAGACTGCTACTATAGGTAAAAAAAACTAAATTACTAATCCTTACTAATTATATTATATACGCGAAAGTTTGTATGTATGTATGGATGTATGTTACTCTTTCACGCAAAAATCAATAAACGAATTTGATTGAAATTTAACACACAGATAGTAGATAGCTTAGATTAAAACATAGGATACATTTATCCCGATATTCCTACAAGGGGAACCACGCGGGTGAGGCCGCGGGCGGCCGCTATCGCTAGTCCTACTTAATATTATAAATGTGAAAGTTTAGATGTTTGGATGTTTGTATGTTTGTTACTCAATCACGCAAAAACGGTTGAACGGATTTGGCTGAAATTTGGGACACTGATACTTTGGAGCCTGGAGAGGAACATAGCCTACTTTGTATCCCGGAAAAATGTCACATTCCCGCGAGATAACGTCGTGAAGTCCACGCGGGCGAAGCCGCGGGCGGAAAGCTAGTCCTACTATAATATTATAAATGTGAAAGTTTAGATGTTTGGATGTTTGGATGTTTGTTACTCAATCACGCCAAAACGGCTGAACGGATTTGGCTGAAATTCGGGACACAGATACTTTGTAGCCTGGAGAGGAACATAGGCTACTTTTTATCCCGGAAAAATACCACATTCCGGCGGGATAACGTCCTGTATTCCACGCGGGCGAAGCCGCGGGCGGAAAGCTAGTATTATATAAATGCGAAAGTTTTGAAGTTTGTTACTCAATCACGGCGAAACAGCTGAACAGATGTTGATGAAATTTGGCACAGAGGTAGATTATAGTCTAGAATAGCATACAGGACAATTTTTCCCGGAAAAATACCTCATTCCCACGGGAAAACATCAAAATACAAAATGTAGTTCACGCTGAGAAACCTAGTTTATAATATTAGCAAGATTTATTTATGTTGAAAATATTGAAAATTAAGGACCTATTACAAAATGTTGACCCGTCTCACAACTAGCTCCTCACAACGTCACAACTAGCTCCGATGGGACTCGAACCCACGACCTTTCACTGTCCGAGCGAATTCTCTAACCACTGAGCTACGGAGTTGAGTTGCTAAAACCGATAAATATATTAATTATTAATAATAAAAATTGCATTACGATTACGAATGCAAGAAAGTTAAAAATATTTAAGATATTAAGTTATTTAAAACTCAACTAAACTAGTGACACATTTAATGTCCCAACTGTACCAACGGCCGTTATCTGTTATTTACACGGGGATTGAACCCGCGATAAGGCGAGTACCTACGGGTGTGGCTCTCAAACTGCTGAGAGACTGATTAGTGTGTTTTAAAGATAATATGTAGAGATGCTTTGAAGGTTTAACTCGAATACGTTTATGGTTTTACAAAAGGCTGTACTTAAAGATAAAAAGGATGTAAATAAATTTATTTTGGTAGGAAAAAAGAAAATAACAATGGTGGTCTTTTCTTTTATGTTATGATAAATGAATGTGTGAAAATAATCAAAATATTGGAAATATAAAAGGACGAAAACAGGTGTTAAATGGCATTAAATAATTTTAACGTAATTATTTTACACAAGCAACGTCTTTAGGGTTAAGATTTTAGTATATTAATTCATCCCTTGCTCCGTTTTAACGTTAAAGACGGACAAACAAACACAAAACCCCACTTTCGCATGTATAATATTAGTATATAGACTTCACTGACTTTACCGAATATCAATGTCATTTTCAACCGCCATTTCTAATTAACCAATAAAATATTCCTACAACCAGCCGCTCTACACCCGTCCATGTTCTAAAGTCGTCACATGGCGCGTCGCAGAGCGAATGTATTGTGTACTAGGACTAGATCTTTTGATACTTTTGGTATTATTATTATTACGTTAAATGTATATTGACGAAAACTTTTGATATAATGAATAATAGCAGATAAGAGCAAGAATAATACTGATGAAAATATTTCAAAATGTACCTGTTACTATTTTTATTATTATGCGATATTTATTTATACGTTTGCGTTTTTAATAACTATACCTACTTACGTTTACGTATTAGCATTTACTACTTCTTATCTTAAGAAAGTAGATCAAAGACAAAAAAAAGATAATGAGTTTATTTAATGAATTTATTCTTTACTCTCTTTTTATAAGTTTTTCATTTATTTTTTTCTTTCATTCTTTAATGCTTTTTATTTTATTATTAAGAATACTGTACAATGAAATAAAAAATATAAGGTATTATCATTATACATATAGGTAAGCTTGTGATAGAGAGTTTGAAATAAGTAAAAAAGGCAGGTTGAAAATTTGTTACTAGTCTCACTCTAATGTCTCGTTATTATGATAGCTATTAATTAATTTTATCAGCAATCAATAATAAATAAATCTACATGTCTTACTAAGATTTAATCCTGAGATAAGATAAATAACAGTAGATAATTTATAAAAGTTATTGACACGATCTGAGCATTTAGTATCTAAAGTTAAATATTTTATGAACTGTGATTAAAAAAAACCTTCACATCAATAGGTTTCGATATGTTATTGATCTTGGGTTGGGTATATTATAAAATATTATAATATTTTCAAGTTAAGTGTTATTTTACTTATAAGCTGTGATGATATAGGCATACTTTTACTTAACAACAAAATACTTAATATTCGCTACAAAGTAAAATTTTCAAATTTAAAAAAAACCAACAATAGTAATAATAATAATTACAAACACAAAGCTCAAAACCATTCGGTCGGACTGCAAAAATCCCATAGCGTACTACAAAATTACACTTCCGAGCGCTCAAACGACTGTCGCCGTTACGCCCACCACTTAAAGTCTATATTCGTTCGAAGCTGCTGCATAGGTATTGGTGTATGGTGCAAAAACAATTTGTTCTTTGTCATTAAACTTTAAATACGAATTTACTGCTTTACGGAATGAATATTATTAATTTGCACTGCTAATTTTAAATAATTGCTTGTATTTTGTATTTGTAAGTACGCCCTTTAGCGCCTTAAAGTAATAACAAAGTATATTTTAGTAAATTTAATTAGGACTTAACGAAGAAAGCGTATAAAGTACTAAGTGAATTCTCAGTTTTCTATAATTTTATTTTACTTCTAAAGACGTTTTAAAATATATTTCATAAACTGATTTCCGTGCTGGGGTAGTAATATCTTCACATTGATAAAATTAACGCTGGCTATACAGCCGAGCGCGTAAGAAGTGTTTGATAAATTCGACGCTTCTCGTAACGACTCCGTAGCTCAGTGGTTAGAGCAGTCGCCCGGATAGCGAAAGGTCGTGGGTTCGTGTCCCATCGGAGCTGGTTGTGAGACGGGTCGATTTTTTCTAAATACTTCATTTTCCATTTTTCAAACTGATTTCTGTTCGCTAGTTTTCGATTTTTTCTATTTTATGTGTCGAAAATTGATAATGTGTTTTTTCTTACTTCGCTCCTGTCCTGAATTCCTGATACAAAAGCTATTAAGTACTTACTTAACATTTTTATGCATGTTTTGTTTTTGAAGTACCGATCGAAAGTGTTTTTTGTTATTTTATAATATTATTAAGAGAGAAAGATAAGATAAAGATAAAGATAATTTATTTGCATAAAATATGGTACATTGAGATATTAAACTTCTAAATTCAATTCTCAATTCTCAATTCTCAATTCTTTATTGCTATTCCACAATGGTTGTTAGGTCTTAAAAATAACAAATCGTGAACATCATGGACCCTGTCGGGCACAGCAAATACAATTATATTATAAACAAGTTTCACATATTTTGCCAAATGTAATGGCGTGCAAATGTCTATTTATTAAATTAAATTAAGTAAGTAATATTTCTAATACAATTATTTTCAATTTAACTCGGCTGCAAAAATAGTAAAATATAATAATTAATCTATAAAATGTCAACAAACAAGAAACAAGAGTTTCATGATAATTTCAACGTCATAATGTTTTTTTTTTGTTATGTAAGTGTTTTTTTTTTACATTTATACACCTCTAAATTTTAATTAGTACAACGATTTTAGGGGATGATAGTGTCCATCAACACGAACAACTTTCACTATGGGGCCACTGAAAAAAAATCAGCTGTTTCATACATTTCAATCGAGTCGATGTTGTACTTTTGTATGGAACAGCTGATTTTTTTCGCGATTCCGTGGTTGGCTCCATAGTAGAAATTGTTCGTATTGATGGACACTATCATCCTCTACAATCTTTGTACTTATTCAAAGGACATGTCCCAATATGGGCCACGTCTATGTACACCATCCCCAAAGATGGAGAAAAATTTACTGATTCTGAGAAAAATATAAATAATTTTATAGAATGCACGGTTAAATGGTTATTAATAAAAACGAATCAATATTTTTTACTCGTAATAAGGCGTCAAAATAATATGGCAACTCTTCGTAAAAAAAAACTGTCAGTGTCACTGTAATTGACTTGAGTTCTATTCTACTCTGCTCTGTGCTGTGGGTTGTTGTCATTATTCAATTGACTGACATGACAGCTGACAGTGACAGCACAAGACAGACCAGACAAACAACATCAAAATGACATCTTCATTTTTCCGCCATGATGAATTGTTGTTGTGTTTTGCATTTTATTTGATGTTCCTTCCAGAAAACAAAGCGAATTTATGAATAATTACAAACTGTTAATCGTATCTTTATCTATTTTTTGGTAAACTGTACAAAGACGTGGCCCAGACCTCATACAATTTTGGACATCACCTTTAGTGGTTTATATAGTTAAAACATTATTATACCATACAATACAAACCAACACAAAAATAATATTAAAAATAAACAAAACATTTGTAAGCCGCTTCAGCTTCTAACTAAAACCACCTCCTACCAGTAATTTCATCCATGAAAATAGTTGGCGTTACCAAATAAGGATTAGAAAGAGACGGCCGACGCATCGCGCGAGTGAGAGCAGGACGGCACTATGCACTTCGCACCGTTCTCAATTTTTGAGGTTTCCGTTCGTAAGCGCCTTTTTAGGGATCCTTTGGATGGTTTTATTTCGTAATTTGTTTTAGTTTTAACTAGGAACACTGATTTTGTAGTTAGAAAGCTCTAAAATCGAAAATATTGAAAATGAAGTATTAGAATAAATCGTTTAATCGTATCAATCGATGGGACTCGAACCCATGACCTTTAACTGTCCAGGCGAATGGTCTAATAACCTAAGCTATACGGAGTCGTTGTAGGCGTTGTAGCTAGTATTTTTTTTCTAATACCTAAGTACTTATTTTTTTTTCAATAATAATTGCACTGTGAATGCAAAAAGTAAAAATAATTATATGTAGCTGGGTGTTATTGTTGATCGAAGTATGTAGCTCTAAATCCCTCAGCAGAGGCGTGCATTTGGCTTAAAAAGGGCTAGAGCTCTAATGAGCTAATGACGCTTCCGTTGGCGTAGTGGTACTGATCAAACCTCCTAAACCAGGGGTCGGGGGTTCGTTCCCACCTGGGACAAATTTTATTTTTAATTTTTTTTCACAACGGTGTAGCACCTGACGTTAACCTGATGTTAAGTGGTGATAAGGTTGAAGGTGGAAGCGCACTACTCCCGGAATCCTCAATTTTGAGCGTTTGCCTTTTTTTTCGTGTCCGGGCCGGGTGTTATATAAATAAATGTGTCTAATACTTTCCTACTACGTAACTTAAGCTACTATTATTTAGTTTTTTTTGGAAAAAGATCTAAGTATGTGAATGATGTTCTTTGTCAGATATTTATTTATATTAATTCGTCATTTTATTTTCTTTTTTTTTTTTTAATTAGAAATAAGTACTTATACTTACTAATTTTCTAATCTGAAGCTATAATAGTTAACATGTTCGATTCTAGTTGTTTAACACAGTAAAGTCAATTTCCCTTTTTTAAATTGTTTTATTGTAATTTTTACAAATAATAATTATTTACTTTGTAAAACACACAACTACAAACTACAATCTACAAAAATATAAGGCAGTAGGTACTGAACCCCAACTTTTAGTAACAAACGCGCTTCACGTATTTTTTTTTAACTTGTCGGTTCCTATTTAATAATAGTTCGCTATTGTCTACGTACTAACAATAAAAAATAATTATTTTGTAATGCTAATAAGACCGACTTGTCATAATAATAATATAAAATATCAATGTATAGTATAGCCAATGGTCGTCGAACACCGAGACTGAATTAGAGGTTACTCGCGGTTTTACCCGCGTGGTACCCGTTCCCGTGGGAATATCGGGATAAAATATAGCCTATGTACTTGGGAAGAATGTAGCTTTCTTATGGTCAAAGAATTTTTAAAATCGGTCCAGTAGCTTTTAATTTTCTGAATGACAAACAAAAAATCAAATTTTTCCTCTTAAAAATATTAGTGAAGGTAGATAGTGTAGATTATTTTTTATACATATTAGTTCTGAGTTTTACAATTATTTTCAGTAGTTTTTTAAACATTAAGCTTTCAAGTTCCTGGATAGACAAGGGAGTCTAAGATAGCCAGAAATTATGACGTCTGTGAGAATTAGGTTCTGTGAGAACAAAAACGCCATACATTCATCGTAGAAGACTTCAGGAAGGGACATATATTATACAGTCGTGATAAGTCTTCTAGCTAGAGTTTACCTGTCCTTTAGTTGTTAGTCCATTCATTGGTGTCGTGGTGTATTATGTATGTATGTACCTACTCGACTTCACGAGTGTGTGGCCGCAGAACAACATAATACGTGGTAGAACGTTGTTATAAACGTGGTAAAACGTTGTTATAAACGTGGTAAAACGTTGTTATAAGAGACAGGTGGTGAAAATGGCGGTGATACCACTGCCATTTTCGAAAATTTACAACCAACAACACAACTAGCTCTGATGCGACTCGAACCCACGACCTTTCAGTATCCGGGCTGATACTATTAACCCCTGAGCTACGAAGACGGAGTCTAAAACTTCATTTTCAATATTATCAATAATAAAAAATTGCATAGTTATTGCAGAAAAGTTAAAATAATTTACAACCAATTAAAATTAGGTGAACTTATCATAACCTTACCTCTCCGTGCTGGTTCCTCCCGTCTGGCGTGTTCTCGGGCAGGAAGTATAGCCTCAAGCTGACCAGGGTCTGGTCTGACGCGCGGTCAGTCCACAGGAGCTGCAGCTCACCTGGGGATTAGGGCGTATCATGAGTAAGGTGAGCTCGTTGTTAAAATCTCTTAAGGCGATGATTTCCGACCGAAATAGGCACGATAACGCTTGCTCGGCCGCGCGCGATACACTTCACGCGGACGCAGCGGCAGCCGGCAGTGAACTGTGAACTCGCGAGCGCCCCGCGAATCGAAAATTCAATAAAAAATTAAATAATAAAAAATTTAAAGAAAAATGGAAAATAAAGTATTTAGAAAAAATCGACCCGTCTCACAACCAGCTCCGATGGGACTC
Organism: Crambus lathoniellus; assembly: GCA_949710035.1. Taxonomy (NCBI): domain Eukaryota; kingdom Metazoa; phylum Arthropoda; class Insecta; order Lepidoptera; family Crambidae; genus Crambus; species Crambus lathoniellus. The sequence goes on from OX453319.1 coordinate 3,016,103, forward strand.
GAACCCACGACCTTTCGCTATCCGGGCGACTGCTCTAACCACTGAGCTACGGAGTCGTTACGAGAAGCGTCGAATTTATCAAATACTTCTTACACGCTGTATAGCCAGCGTTAATTTCATCAATGTGAGGATATTACTACCCCCACACGCGAAAGAAATACCTTTCCAGATATTTGACAGTCGCTAAAGAAGAAATTACTATGGCAAGTTATTTAATTTTTTACTTTTTTGCATTCACAATGCAATTTCTTTCGCGTGTGGGGGTAGTAATATCCTCACATTGATGAAATTAACGCTGGCTATACAGCGTGTAAGAAGTATTTGATAAATTCGACGCTTCTCGTAACGACTCCGTAGCTCAGTGGTTAGAGCAGTCGCCCGGATAGCGAAAGGTCGTGGGTTCGAGTCCCATCGGAGCTGGTTGTGAGACGGGTCGATTTTTTCTAAATACTTTATTTTCCATTTTTCTATGATAAAAATTGCATTGTGAATGCAAAAAAGTAAAAAATTAAATAACTTAAAAAATTTAAACTTATGACGTTAACCCTCAGCTATTCAAAGACAATTATTTTCGTTTATTTATCATTAACAAAAACCAAGTATACTGCAAGTAATAGGATATTTGGATTACGATTTGACGGATGTTTGAGATTTTATTTAACACAGTAAAATATCACCAATAAAAAAAACGGCCGGAAGCACTAGATAAATAACTGTAAAATAACATAATATAGTTTTAGTACTTGTGATTTGCGAGTAATCCATAATTTAAAATACCCTATTTTGGGGAATGCCAGCCTTAACCAGTAAGTTTTGGCTAACAAAAGAAGTGAATTTAAAAACTTCGATGAACAATACACCTAGGTCTGTTGATCGAAGAACCTGAAAACAACCCCCGCCCCACGCATAAAAGTATCTAAAAAGTAAAAAAAATAACATTTCTCTCTCGCATCCGAAAGAAACATTTTTACAAATGTTTAACAATCGATTAAGATGAAACAGCCATTAAATCGAGATTTTAAATTATTTGTATGCATTCACGATGACTACTTCCCATCGCGTGGCTCGTCTGCTCGTTTGCCCCTTTTTAGGGTTCCGCAGTCAACAAGGAACCCCTATAGTTTCGCCATGTCCGTCTGTCCGTCCGTCCGTCTGACCCCAGTCTAGCTCATAGACTCTTAGTACTAGAAAGCTGTAATTTGGCACGAATATACATATTTACGGTATTTACCACGCCAACAAAGTGGTAAAGTAAAATTTTGAAAAATATTTTTTTTTGGGTTACCTCGCCTACACGTGAAGTGGGTATGTAATTTTTTTTTCTTGTCTACCCCATAGTGTGGGATGTCATTGGATAGCAAGGGTTTGTGAAGACAGTTTTTTTGATTGAGGCATCTGTTTGTGAATTATTAAGCTTTAAAATGCAAAACTATGTTAGAGTCAAACATAGTTTCAAACAAGTCAAGTGTCCCCCCCCCCCCCCCCCCCCCCACCAGCCAAATGGTTGTTTCTGGATACGTGAAAAAATTCACGATAGTAGTAAATATGACGAAGTTAAAAGGAAAACTATCACAGCCAAGTAGTCTTTACAAGTTTTTGAGATATAACACATTTTCGAAAACTGCAAATATAACTTTGTCATTCATACGAATACTATGAAAAACAAAGTTATTTTTTTTCTGGCAAAAAATGACAGTGGTATTTTTGCTAGGTGTACGTAATCGGTACGTTAAGTGGGTACGGAACTCCTTATGGGCGAGTCCAACTCGCACTTGGCCGATTTTTTATATATAAAAAAACCCGGAGGTGCGGGTTCGAATCCCGCCTGAAAGGCCTGAAAGATACGTACAGGGTTCGTGGTTTTTTACTATCACATTTTTCCTATACTTGCAGAATTGCATTGTGAAAGCATAAAAATAATTTAAAATCTTGATTTAAGATAAAATTCAAAATTCAAATTCGTTAATTCAATGTAGGTTTGTTTAACAACACTTATATGAACGTCAATGAAGCTACGCCATCGGTTCGCAAATCCTACGGCAGGAGACCTTGTAGCGAGAAGAACTGGCAAGAAACTCGCCAAGGACTATTTTTTTCTCCTTGTTTTAATTTATACAGAGTCGTCAAATTTGAAAAATGACCTTTACATAATAGTAAGGTTAAGGTTACTACTCACCAACGGAGACCAGCTCCGAGTCCTGCTATATCCTGACAAAGAAGAAGTCTCCGATTGCCACGATCCTCTCTTTCTCCCCGAAGGTGAGCCGGATGGCCTTGTAGAATGTGTACTGGTATCTTACAATGGCTGATAATGAATTATGACTTTAAGAGACTCTACTGGCCGCAAGGAGATAACTTTAAGGTGTATCGATGAGCTCAGTGGCGCCGCCAATGGAAATAAATCAATTGCATTTTATTAAAGGCTTGGATTAAAAGTTTCGGTTATTTCGCACTAATAGAAGAGCAAAATGCAATTTTTAATTGCTTTTTCATGGCCTCGAATATGAGCACCAAGTTATGGATCTCGATATTGCCAAATGTGGCCACTTTTGGCACTATTGAGATTCACGACTTATTGCGTAAGTTTGAGTTCTCAAAAGTATATTTATAAAATACATTCCACGCTTTCACCTGCGCGAAATAACCGAAACTTTTAATCCAAGCCTTTAATAAAATGCAATTGATTTATTTCCATTGGCGGCGCCACTGAGCTCATCGATACACCTTAAGAGAGTCTACTCACCAACGGATACCAGCTCCGAGTCCTGCCATATCCTGACGAAGAAGAAGTCCCGATTGCCACGATCCTCTCCTTCTTCCCGATGGTGAGCCGGATGGCCTTGTAGAATGTGTACTGGTATCTTACAATGGCCGATAATGAATTATGACTTTAAGAGACTCTACTGGCCGCAAGGAGATAACTTTAAGAGAGTCTACTCACCAACGGATACCAGCTCCGAGTCCTGCCATATCCTGACGAAGGAGAAGTCTCCGATTGCCACGATCCTCTCCTTCTCCCCGATGGTGTGCTTGATGGCCTTGTAGAACTGGCCGTGCTGGTCATGAATTATGACTTTAAGAGAGTCTACTTACCAACGGAGACCAGCTCCGAGTCCTGCCTTATCCTGAGAAGAAGAAGTCTCCGATTGCTACGATACTCTCCTTTTCCCCGATGGTCAGCCTGATTGCCTGCTAGAATGTGTACTGGTATCTTACAATGGCTGATGATGAATTATGACTTTAAGATAGTCTACTTACCCACGGAGACCAGCTCCGAGTCCTGCCATATCCTGACGAAGAAGAAGTCTCCGATTGCCACGATCCTCTCCTTCTCCCCGAAGGTGAGCCGGATGGCCTTGTAGAATGTGTACTGGCCGTGCTGGCCACAAGGAGAGCCCACCAGCTACGGAGAGAGAGAGAGAGAGAATAAGTTAATCAATGTCAGCAGGGTTGCATTGCATAATTTAAATCATGATCATTGTGAAAAACGAAATATATACAGGGTGTTAGGGGCACCGTTGCAAAAACTTTAACCATGGCTTCAGACCATCATGCTGAACAACGCACAGCAAGATTTTTTTTACGGAAATGAAAAGAAAATTCGACTTTTCATACAAATTTAGCATCTAATCGGGACATTTTGTATGGAGAGGCGAAATATTTTTTTCATTTCCGACAAAAAATTCTTGCTGTGCGTTGTTCAGCATGATTGCCTGAAGCCATGGTTAAATTTTTTGCAACGGTGCCCCTAACACCCTGTATGTAGCTTATAGCCGCTACACACGCTCCTATCCGACCGCCGATTTGGTGCGGGCGAACTTCACTGCAGATCTGATCCGCGCCTACACACGTTCAAACCAAATCTGCCAGACCAAATCGGTCGGCGCTACACACGTTCCGATTTGGTCTGGCCGACCTCTAGCCGTTGTTGCAGTGTTGCCAGCCACTGCTAATCTCCCAATATTATTATTATTTATAAATACTGAAAACATCAATTTGCTTGCAATAAATAAATTAAAAAGAAAAATATTTTCGGTTTTAATGTTTTATTACTATAAAAAAACAATTTCATTATTTTTTAATTTTCTGTTATTTTCATTAAAATACTAAAACATGCTAAATATTTACTAAAAGCAGCACGTATTGATGAGATGTTATGCCCTTTTTATTTATATTTAGTTTTACGACAAATTGCTAGCTTTTAAACAAAATATTCTAAAAAAACAAATAGATAAATAGAATCTTTTCATAAATGGCCATATTTAAACCTTTCGTTCGTTCAGTCCTACGTAAAACTCATGAACGAGCATTAAATTGAAAACTCTGAAAATCCCTTAAACGTAATTTACCTGCTTTAAATATTTCCGCTTTTACATATTTCCTCCCTAAATCTAAGGGAAAACCTCCAAAATTGTCAACACTGCCAAGTTGGTCCGGTCGGAAGCCTACACACGTTCCGATTTTGTAGGAAGTGAAGTTCGTGCGAACCAAATCCGGCCGACCGCGTCAAACACGAATAATAATAATTATGGTCGGACGACTACGCTACACACGTCCAGATTTGGTCTGGAGCAGACCAAATCGGCGGTCGGATCGGAACGTGTGTAGATGCTATTACTTCCGCAAAAAACACAATAAAATTGCACATGCACACCACGAAAATACCAGTGCACAATACCTGCATTTAGCAAGACAGCAATACACCTTGCACCTTCACCGATCACTACACGTCTGTCGCCCCAACCCGGGGCATCCTCAGAAGATAGTTCGTGCGAAAACCAATACCAAAATTGCGGAAGTAAACTACATAAGTAATTATATTTCGTTTTTCACAATGGTTAGGGCGAAGTCCCTAACCATTGTGAAAAACGAAATATAACCTAGTGACGCCTGATTCTTAAATCATGATTTAAATCACGATTTTTATTGCATGATTTTTTAATAATAATAAGTAATAAATTTCTTACAATCACACCAATTACCTAACTAGCTCTTATAAAGTTTTCATTATGAAACTGTGTTATGGAAACTAGGTCACAGAATAATAATAGTACTAACTAACTAGGTAACGGATAAATATAAACTTATGTACTTTTTTGTAAATAAATACATACTTAATATAGGTACATAGAAAACACCAAGACAAATAGACATGTTCATGCACACAAATATTTGTCTTGTTCGGGAATCGAACCCGAGACCTACACCTCTGGCGCAGAAGGCAGGTATCCTACCCCTGCGCCAAATCAGTCGCCGTTTTTATTTAAAACTAGCTGACCCGGCAAACGTTGTTTTGCCATATAAATTTTATTGGACACGAACTTCGTATCATCTGCCTGACACAATGTCACTTATTAAACAAAAAGAAATCATGCGGCAAAAATGTCAGTGATTACATACTCTTTGACATACCTTCTCTTTGGAAGCGGCTAAGAAATGACAGTTGTGTGAAGTATGACAGTTTAACGGTTTTCTATACAAAATTACCATTTTTATTTACCCCTACCCCCTACTCCACCCTACCCTACCCGTACTCTACCCCTACCCTACCCCTACCCCTACCCTACCCTAGAAGTTCGAGATAATACATTTTGTGATTGACTGCACACATATACTGTAATATTTAAAATGATAACAGATAGATTGGACATGTGGATTAGCATGGAGAACTTCGAGATAATACATTTTGTGATTGACTGTACACATATACTGTAATATTTAAAACTAGCGGCCGCCCGCGGTTTCACGCGGTTATCGTTCCCGTGGGAATATCGTGATAAAAAGTATCCTATGTGTTATTCCAGCCTATAATTTATCTCTGTTGCCAATTTCATCCAGATCCGTTCAGTAATCTTTGAGTGCAAGAGTTACAATACAAACATCCATACGCAAACTTTCGCATTTATAATATTAGTATAGTAGTAGTATAGTAGTATTTATAAGAGATAGACCGGACAAGTGGATTAGTTTACGATGTATCTGCAGGGCTAGCACAACTTGAGCGCGACTCGAGTGAGAAAGAGTCGCGGGCACTTTCAACCAATCAGATCGCTCGTAGATAGCGCGCGTGACTTAAGGCGACGTGCTGATTGGTTGAAAGGAGCGCGACAAAGAGTCGCGCTAAGTTGTGCTAGACCTACTGATATCATTTATTCGTTTCGTACCTATACAGATAAAATAATGTTGTAGAATGTGTTTGTTTGAATGCTTTAAGGCTAGGATTCCCGACCGAAATATGCACGCCGCTTGATCGGCCGCGCGCAATATACTTCGCGCCGATATGATTATATTATGATGGCCGGAATCCCTCGGCTTTTCAAATACAATTATTTTCGTATATTTTTCATTAACTAAAACCAAGTATAGGTACTGCAAGTAATAGGATATTTGGATTACGATTAGACGGATGTTTGGAATTTTATCTGATACTTACAGTAAAATATCACTCACTACTTAATCGAAAAAAAAAAACGGAGGGAACAACTAGATAAATAACTGTAAAAGTTTTTTTTTCTAATTTTAAGTACTTGTGATTTGCGAGTAAGTAATCCATAATTTAAAATACCCTATTTTAGGGAATTCCAGCCTAAATGTCTAGAACTACTAGATAGATTGCCTTTGCATTGGTGGTAGGGCTTATTCCAAGTCCCCCTGGCTAGGTACCACCATCTTATCTAAATCTGACGCCTTAACAATGATGTTTTCAGCATTATTCTGATCCGGCAGTTAGAGATGGTGTGATGAAGGCTAAGTGCTACCCCGTTGTGGATAAAAAAAGTATTATAAAATATTATCCTAGTAATTTTATAAATGCGAAAGTTAGAGAGTATGGATGTATAGATGTTTGTCTCTTTCATGCAAAAACTACTGAACGGATCTGGATGAAATTTGCAACAGAAATAGATTATGGGCTGGAATACCACATAGGATAATTTTTATACCGATATTCCCACGGAAACGGGAACCACGCGGATGAAGCCGCGGGCGGCTGCTAGTTATAAAATATATTATAATAAAAAGGGCGCACACACAATCTTAACCGTAGGTTAACAATTCGCACACCGGATGTAGCCTTTTAAAACCTACCGACAGCAAAACAAATCAAATTAATTTTATCCTCGATATCATGTCCTTAACTTTGACGGAAGACGGTACGGTTGGCAAAAAAGGAATATTTTTTTTTTCATGAATATATTTTTATCTTAAGTACTTATACTTAGTTATTATTATCATATTTTTTAAATTAATAGTACTAGAAGTGTATGTATAGCTACTATCATGTATAGGGTCAAGAAAACCTACATTCATTTTTAATTTAGTATTAGTTACTTCTGTATTGACCTTCAACTTTTATTTCAAAAGAATATTACTTGTAAATAATGTAGGTTTATTTTACACTGCACTTAATGTGCGTATGCACGTGTACGCGTATTGGTGGTAAAAACTTATATTTAATTAAACATCTAATAAACATAAATAAACGTATTGCCGTGACTTTAAGTGTCATATCTGATTGATTAGTTATTTTTTATCTTCTGAAGTACCTTACGTATTTCTTAAATTATTTATCTGCTACTCAAATAAAAAAAAAAACTAAATCTTACATAAATCCTAAACACATTGCTTCAATTTTGACTTTAATCTTTTAGGTATCCATACTAATATTATAAATGTGAAAGTGTGTTTGTTTGTTTGTTTATTTGTTTGTTTGTTTGTTTGTCCGTCTTTCACGTCAAAACGGAGCAACGGATCGACGAGATTTTCGGTATGGAGATAATTTGAGAGCTGGAGAGTAACATAGGCTACTTTTTATCCAGGAAAATTATAAAATAAAAATGGTAATTTTGTATAGAAAACCGTTAAACTGTCATACATCACACAACTGTCATTTCTTAGCCGCTTCCAAAGAGAAGGTATGTCAAAGAGTATGTAATCACTGACATTTTTGCCGCTTAGGATTTCTTTTTTTTTAATAAGTGACATTGTGTCAGGCAGGTGATACGAAGTTCGTGTCCAATAAAATTTATATGGCAAAACAACGTTTGCCGGGTCAGCTGACCCGGCAAACGCAAACTGACTATTACTAGCTAGTAATAGTAATAATTTAATTTTCAAAATCACCAAACAACAACAATTTCTCTGCTATCGGTACACAACACGACCTCTTAATCGATAAGTATAAAATTGATACAGGCTGCGAGCGGGAAGGCATGGTGATGAGCGAGAGGGAGATACTCCTTAGCCGTTGTTCACCTGCGGCTTATTCTGGATAAGAACTCGAAAGTCGCACTTTCGAGTATTGTATTGTAGTGATGGATGGATGGATGGCTGAACACAAGAGGTATGGCGGTATTACACGGTTCACTTCTGCATTTCAATTTGGATGAAGCAACCAAATTGAACAATGTTTACATTAATGTTACAATGTATCAACACTATCACTATTACATAGCTATTATTGTTTGCTTTCATATTTGGCTTCATTATTTTTTTTATTAGTAACTCATCAATATATAATCAGTTTTACCCGCGCCGCCGCCGTTCCCGTTCACATGGGCATATTGGGATAAAATAAGCATATAGGGCTTATTACACTTGGCTAAATTCAGCATCTAATTAAGCATACATTGCTTTCTTTGAGCTCATTTGTAGCAAGTGATGCAATCAAAACAAGCAATGTATGCTTAATTAGATGCTGAATTTAGCCAAGTGTAATAAACCCTTAGTAATAATATTAATTTAGCTTTGTTACTACTGGTGATTTTTTATATAAGTAATCGGTTCAATTTTTATTTATTTTATTTATTTTTATTTTATTTATTTGAACACCAACATAATAAACATTAACATAAACAATGTAGACGAAAAGTATAAGGTGTAGCATCTTAATGTTATTACAATTATAGGTGTAGACTGCATGCGTAAAAGAAACAACAAATAATAAAATGAATATTAAAATTAAAAATTAAAATTAATAAAATTTGCATGCGAATAAATTAAAAAATTAAAATTACTTACACAAAAGAAAAAACACATTACAAAATACTAAACATTAAATTAATTTTATATGAACTCATTATAGAAAGAATGCAAGATTAAGTACTTATATGAATATGAAAATTAAAAATTAAAATAAAAAAATAGGCATACCAATGAATTTAGAAAAATATTAAATTTCACAAAAAAATTACAAAATAAATCACATTATAAAATACTGGAACATTACATTTAATTTTATAGGAACTAATTGGAATTAATACTTTAGGAATAATTTGCATTGTTTGAGTTTGACTAGTGTAAAAGAGACTTTTTAAAGCTGCGAATGCCACCCGCGAACAAATCAACATCCTTGATCTTAGATAAGCCCTTGAAATCACGCACGAGGCGGGTTAGTGGTGCATTAAGCCCGAGGTTGGAGTAGCTACGGCCTTCTATAAGGATGTTAAATCTTGATGAGCGAGGAAGTTTCAAAGGTGCCGAAAATGTAAGACCTTGCAGTAGTTCAGGAGCGTCGAGGATGCCATTCGCTAACTTGTGTAAAAACAGTAAATCATGCATACGTCTACGATCCGAAAGGGAACACATTTCAAAATGACTCATTCTTTCATCGTATCTTAATAAAGTTTTACCCATATTGCAGGAGTATGTAAGATGCCAGAGGAATCGCTTTTGGATATTTTCTAGTCTCTTTTTGTAAACATCATAGAATGGATTCCAAACCGCACTGCAGTATTCCAAGCCACTACGTACATAAGCGTTAAAAAGGAGAATTTTAGTTTTGGGAGACTTAAAATCTTTACAAGTTCTAATGATAAAGCCTAGACTTTTAAAACCCTTACAACATATTTTATCTATGTGCGTATTAAATCTTAATTTGCCATCTATCCATACACCCAGATCTTCAACAGTATTGACGTTCTTCAAAGTATCGTCTTTAATTTTATACTTGTGATTCGGAGTGTCTCTTTTCCTTGAGAAATGCATACTGGAACATTTAGAAACATTTAAGTTCATTCTGTTTTCTTCACACCAGTGCACTAGTCTACAGAGGTCACTTTGTAACAAAGCAGCATCAGCAGGTTCATTCACTATTCTGTAGAATTTCAAGTCGTCTGCAAAGAGTAAGTAGTTGGAATTGACGAAGCATTTACCTATGTCGTTAATAAAAACGTTGAACATTAATGGAGCCAAATGTGACCCTTGCGGTACGCCGGAATCGATTGAAAAAGAGTTTGACTTATAACCGTTAACCACCACTTCAGCCGATCTACCTGTCAGATACGATCGGCACCAACCCAGCAAGGGATCGTCGATACCGAAAGAATGAAGTTTATGAAGTAGTATATTATGGTTAACCTGGTCGAAGGCCTTGCTGAAGTCGGTATAAATTGCATCAACCGAAGACTGTTTGTCTACTATTCGCGAAACATTATCAACAAATGAGATGAGGTTAGTTGTCGTAGATTTATTTCTAAGAAATCCATGTTGATTTATGTCAATTAGTTGCTTAAAGTGCCAGGTTAGTATAGGCATAAGTAGTTGTTCAAATACCTTGGCAAAGACAGGTAAGATTGAGATAGGTCTGTAGTTCTCAATATGATCTTTACTACCGTTCTTAAATAATGGGACAACTAAGGCAGTTTTCCATTCGGAAGGAAATGCACCGGTTTTAAGCGAATGATTAAAAATGTAAGTCAAAGGCTTTGACAGGACCGTAGCACACTTGGCAACAAAAAGAGATGGTAGACCATCCGATCCAGCTCCCTTGTGAATGTCAAGTCTTTTTAATATTTTTAGGACCTGGTCGTCTTTAAAGCTGATAGTGGTAAGAAAGTTGTTTGTTAACATTGGAGCGCTCTCAAGGGATGTATTAGGATTAGTGGTATTATTATTAATGTAAACAGATGAAAAGTTTTCGGCAAATAAATCACAGATGTCGGAACCATTTTTGGCGGTTTTATTGTTAAAAGTCATTTGAGCTGGGTAGTGGCTATTGTTATTCTTTTTGTTTTTGGTGTAAGACCAAAACAATTTTGGATTAGATCGTAAATTAAGTTCAAGGTTGGTTATGTAGTTATTATAGCAAGATGCCCTAAGACGCTCCGAACGCTGCTTTATTAGTTCAAAATCGAGTCGATCGAGAGGATTATTATTGAATTTACGTAACTTATTGCGATATTTGAGTTTTTCTTTTAACAGGTTTATTAAATTACGTGAAAACCAAATTGGGTATTTTTTTGATTTGGGTTTTGTTCTTGGAACGTACTTTTTAATAGCGTTGCGGATGAAGTCATAGAACACATTTACCATTTCGTCTACATTAGAGCAATGTTTAAATTCTTTATCCCAGGAAACTTCTCCTAGTTCCATAATTATGTTTTCGTAATCTGCTTTGTGAAAACAGAAATTATTGTTTTCCTTGTGATGCAAAATACTCTCTGCGCGTAGGACCAAATTGAACTGCAATGGTGGATGCAAAGGGTCAATTGAGACCAGAGGATCGCTGCTAACATCTAAATATGATACCTGTGTGTTACTAAGAACCAGATCCAATATTTTTTCCTTATTATTCAGTTTATTGTTATACTGTTTAAGATCATGGAGCATGGCAAAATCTATAAGCATAGTGGCGAGAGCACTATTATTCGTATCCCCGGGCGATTCAGAATGACCAACAAAGTTCCATTTAATACTGCTCAGGTTAAAATCTCCCACAAACATAACTCTACCAACATTTCCCCTCTCCATCACCTGATCAGAGTTAGTTATGAACTCAGTAAGAAGGTGGTTTTGGACAGGTGGTGGTAAATAGACAGCGCATAAATGCAAGTGCTCCGTATTACCAGCACCGTCGTGGCAGTCGAGCACAACCCATAAGTCCTCACACTTCGATTCAAAATTCTGCATTCGCCTAGAAGGAATATGTTTAGCGACAGCGATAAGGATTCCTCCGCCATCCTTCCTGGAGTGAAATCCACTAGTTTCCCTATCCCGTCTATATACTACATATCGTTCATCAAAAAGTTCCGAATCAAAGACGCTGCTCTTTAACCACGTCTCACTTAAAACAACAATATCATAGTTATTACAAACGATGTTGTTGAAAAAATCAATTGTTTTTGTTCTCAAACCTCTGACATTCTGATAATAACATAACATAGGTATATTGCACAAAAAATTAAACAAAAAAATTTAAACAGAGAGCAGAAAATTTAAAACAATACTTTTTGAGTTTATCCATTAAGGTAAGGACACACAATACACACATCCCACGTATGCCACAGAATAATATAAAGGTCGTATGCAACGTTGCGTCTGATAAATACCTATGTGCGTTCCATACAATGGGCTCAGTATGTCCTTACCTTTACAAACATACAAACAAACAAAAAATATTTTTCCGTCTAAATAACATTAGTAGGTACTTATAGAAGCTATTAAGGCAAGTTTTCTCTGATAATTAATTATATCAACAAACCTTCAATCAATGTCATAATTAATTCGCAAACTAGGTACTTAATTTGTTGGTTTTAAATTTTTAAGTCAATATTATTTATTGTTATTAATTTTGTCCACGTGCAATGTATAAAAACTCGATTTTAAACGTGGAGACCTGTTATTGGCCATGATTAGTGTTGCCTATTTAGTTTTTTATTTGTGCAGTTGGTCTTCCAAAGAAAAATAAATAAATAAGTATAATGTGCCCAACCCAAAATTTTTGAAAATTAAGTTTAAAAATCATTTAACTAGGTACTTAATTAAATAAATTCGTTACATTTCCCTTGGTGCGCTCTAACGCTCTTATTCCGCAGCTGATAAGGTCTATTTTTGGAGCGCAACTGTTAAACTTGATGCTATACTTGATGCTATGTGTAATATAGTTAACAACTATATTATACGTAATACGTGTCGATGTAAAATATTGCCAATCTACAATAAAGTATTACTAAACATTTGTTTGTCAATTTGGCAACTACCTACTGCTGATAATATAAGGCGCTGATTAGCAAATACAAAGCGAACGAAGACGCGTGCCGTTCGTAGTATCTCAATAATTTAATCTAAAATTAAACGTTTATTTTAAACAAGCAATTATGAACAAAAATCCGCGTACTCATTGGAAGTAGTTAATGACACGAGACCTTGGCGATGTATTTATAGATTGACTAGCTACGCCCGTGGCTGCGTCTGTCGATTTAAACAAATAAACACTGTCCTACATTACATACTTAAGGGCTTATTACACCTATCCTAGTTAGGACCCTAATTTAGCATACATTGCTTGTTTTGATTACATCACTTGCTAAAAATGAGCTCAAAGAAAGCATGTAGGTATGCTTATTTAGGATCCTAACTAGGATAAGGGTAATAAGCCCTTTATATAGAAATGCAATACTTACGACAACGACTGTTTAAAACAAAGTAAAAAAATATTTTTAAGTATATAGGATGATTTTCTATAAGTGCAATACCTCTTAGGTGGTGATAGTGCTCATGAATATGAACAACTTTTACAATGGGGCCAACTCTGCAACTCAACAAAAAAATCAGCTGTTTCATACAATTTGTTAATACCTACCTGACCAGAATGTATGGAACAGCTGATTTTTTTTGTGAAGTTGCAGAGTTGGCCTCATAGTAAAAGTTGTTCATATTTATGAGTACAATCACCACCTAAGAGGTATTGCACTTATAGAAAAACACCCCTGTATATATAGAAAAATAAAAGCGCCTTCATAATAAAGGCCACCAAGTACGAAATAATACTAACCTCTAAAATTGTAAATTCCCACCAAATTACCTTCGATCAACAATAGTACTAGATGAAGGCTCACGAACTAAATGAAAACTTTATATGGCACAGACTGACTTTTTTTTAAACGGAGAAAAAAGGTTACGAATGTTACGATCTTACATTATAAATAACAGGAACCGTTCCAAGTTTGAAATACCGTATTATTGACACTGTCAAAATAATCTATAAACTTATCACCTCGTCAGATAAGTCTGCTCTGCACGCGGTAAAAATCGAATACTAATCTTTTCTATAATATTAGAACAAAAAATGCAATGTAACTACCTATCGCCAAAAACGCCCCAGTCACGCGCAGAGTTATCTGACACACACTTTTACATACGCTCGGCCATGTCTATCTGTCACTCCAACTACTAGTATAGTATTATATTATCTGTGCTCAACTATGTATCTAGACTAGAACTAGGTGTTATTGTTGATCGAAGCAAATAACGTGAGTACTTTGAAGTTTATTCGTTAATACCCGCGTGGTAACCGTCCTCGTGGGAATATCGGGATAAAATATAGCCTATGTCACTCGGGAAGAATGTGGCTTTCGGTCAAAGAATTTTCGACATCGGTCCAGTAGTTTCGTGGTTTCGGGGCCTATTCGATGCAAACAAACAAACAAACAATCAAATCTTTCCTCTTTATAATACTACTAGCGGCCGCCCGCGGTTTCACCCGCGTGGTTCCCGTTCCCGTGGGAATATCGGGATAAAAAGTACATATAAACCTTCCTCTTGAATCACTCTATCTATTTAAAAAAACGCATCAAAATCCGTTGCGTAGTTTCAAAGATTTAAGCATACAAAGGGACATAGGGACAGGAGAAAGCGACTTTGTTTTATACTATGTAGTGATTCGATTCGATGCAAACACACAAACGATCAAATCTTTCCTCTTTATAATATTAGTGAAGTGAAGTGGTAGTGATAGTATAGAAGACAAACAAAAAAACAAATCTTTTCTCTTTATAATATGGATGGAATATACGTAGCGTACGTCAACGATAGTTTTAAAAAAAATTAATAAAATAGAGCGTTTTATTTAAATTATTTTTAATTTCGACAAAATTTTAATCAAAATAACATTAACTGGTTAGAGAAAGTTCTTTAGCATCGAGAAATTCGAGATACTTACTTATTATGACGTAAAAAAAAGTAAGTAATAAAAAAGGTAAAACTCATTTGTTCAAATCAAATAATTTGGAAAATGCGTAAGTTTTTGTAACACGATCATCAAACGGCTGAACGGATAAGGATGAAATTTGGCACACGATAGATAACTAGATATTTTAAGCCGCGTCTGTGGTATAATGGTATGGTACACACTACCGGTATATCGGACCCAGAGGTCTCGCGTTCGATTCCTAGTGGGGATATATTGTATTCGGTTTGATTGGTGGTAGCTGATCAAAGTCCGCCGAAGGTAAGAAGTATTTGATAAATTCGACGCTTCTCGTAACGACTCCGTAGCTCAGTGGTTAGAGCAGTCGCCCGGAAAGCGAAAGGTCGTGGGTTCGAGTCCCAACGGAGCTGGTTGTGAGACGGGTCGATTTTTTCAAAATACTTCATTTTCCATTTTTCTATAAGTACCACCATCTTATCAAAGTCTGACGCCGCCGTAACAACGACACGTTTTCAGCATTGTTGTGTCCCGGCCGGCATGGCAGTTACTGAAAAAGGCTTGATCAGACGACCGACGGACTGTCCTCCGGGTACTTTTTTGTCCATCGATATAGATCTCTTATAAATTGTATCGAGTAACGCACACGAGGAACTAAAAGTACCGCGGACAAAAAGTCCGCGAAATTACCGCGGACACCGAGAGACTGGACTGGACAAAAGTTCGCGGTAGTCCGCGAAAAAAATAGAACGAACGTAACTAGGCGCAACAACGCACACAACACAACGAACTTTAGTCTGCATTGAGCGCTCGATAGTGAAGTACGTTTCCGGGCAACAAATGACCGCACACCGTATGCGTTGAGTCCGCAACAAGTCCTCGGAGGACATATTTTGGACGTACAGGGCCTTTTTGTCCGCCGGGGACAAAAGTCCCTCGTCTGATTATGCCTTAAGATAGCGACTTCTTCAGTGATTCAGGATTTCGGGAGTAGTGCGCTTCCACCTCCATCACTTAACATCAGGTGTGATGTTAAGTGAAGGAGTGATTAAGTAAGTACTACCTAGCTCGATGTGGATAAAAAGAAATTATGGTCTAGCAAAGCATAGGTATAGGTACTACGCTTTTTACCCCGGGAAAATATCTTCCCACGGAAAAACATCATCTAGCTCACGTGGACAAAGCCACGACCGGAAAGCTAGTCATAATTAATAAAAATAATTGTTGGTTGTATGTAAATTAATGAAATAGGTAGTTAAGTAGTCCGATCAAATTGTCCCGATAAGATCAATGCTTATTATGGTTACCCTAATTTAAGTAAGCCATGTAAACTACCGGAAGAGGAACCCGGTGGCGCAGTGGTTAGCGCGCTTGGCCTGCGATCGTTGAGGTTAAGCAACTTTCGCCATGGTCGGTCACGGGATGGGTGACCAAAAAACTTTACATCTCGAGCTCCTCCGTGCTTCGGAAGGCATGTTAAGCGGATTGGTCCCGGCTGCAATTGCATTTGCAGTCGTTAATTAAGTAATACCCACCAATTTGCATTGGGCCCGCGTGGTGGGTCATATCATGGCCCATTCTCCTTATCCATCCATTCACAGTGCCCCAGCATAGGGCACATTAAATAGCAGATGATGATATGATAATTTTAACTATCTAGGTATCTCTATACTATTCGACACTACCTATTTATACTAATATTATAATGAGGAACGATTAGATGATTTTTCTTGCAATTTTTTGTTTGTTTGTAGGTACTTAATGGATAAACTCAAAAGTACTGGATCAATTAAAAAAAAATAGAGAGTTACATAAGTCCCGAGTAACATAGGTAGGTTATATTTTATCCCGACATTCCCACGGGAACGGGTACAGTACAGTACAATACAACGCGGGTAAAACCACGCGGAGTCACTTGATCAAAATAAACTGATAGGTAATTAATATTCTTAAATCGCGAAAACTTTATTGAGCTCCTCTCCTCAGTAACTCTAGGTTAAAAAAGCATCTAAATTAAAATCTAATAATCTCAATGTTAAAATACTCAACACACTATAAACTCCATTTAAATAAAACTTTTAAATTCAAAAAAATAAAACGTAATATGGACAGGACAGCCCTAACTACGAAATGACACAAACGAATAGAGGTGGCATTCAGTTCTGAAAATAGCCGATATAGTAGAGTGACAAAAATATTGCAGTAGTAATAATTGAGTTAGGTATATAATTACTTACTTCATTATGGAAACCTAACCGGTTTCATCTCACTAATCCATACTCCATACTAATATTATTTAAGTAAAAGTGTGTTTGTCCGTCTTTCATGTCAAAACAACTGGGCAACAGATCGATGTGATTTTTGTCATGGGGATAGTTTGGAAGCTGGAGAGTGACCTAAGCTACTTTTTATCCCTGAGAAACATCGGTTGCCCGCGGGATTACGTCGTGTAGTCCACGCGGGCGAAGCCGCGTAGTTTACAGTAATTTCTTTTATTTACTTTACTAGCGGCCGCCCGCGGTTTCACCCGCGTGGTTCCCGTTCCCGTGGGAATATTGGGATAAAAAGTACCCTATGTGTTATTCCTGACCCAGATCCTTTCAGTACTTTTTGCGTGAAAAAGTAACAAACATCCATACATCCATACCCACAAACTTTCGCATTGATAATAAACTACACGACGCTATCCCGAGGGAATGTGGTATTTTTCCGGGATAAAAAGTAGCCTAAGTTACTCCTTATTACATTAGCTACCTGCCAGTGAAAGTCCCGTCAAAATCGGTCCAGCGGTTTCAGAGATTAGCCGGAACAAACAGACAGACAGACAGACAGACAAAAATTGAAAAAAATGACATTTTGGTATGTGTACCGTATATATAATCATATGCATGTAGTAAAAAGCTGTTATTTTAATGTTACAAACAGACACTCCAATTTTATTTATTTGCATAGATGTATAGATTACTGAAACATAACGGTTTGATTTTTGGATGTTTGCAAGAATATGTGACATAGGCTATTACACTATACCGATTACCGATATTCTCACAGGAACAAGTACCACTCGGAGTTAAAAAGTTTCCTTTCCCTGTTAATTTAACCATAGTATTTGTGTTATTGTCATTTGACGATGTCTGTGGACGCACCCGTTTTCAAGGTGCCGCTATCCCTAGAGGTCCCGAGTTCGATTCCTGTTCGGGTAAATATTAAAAACGACAAAAAAACACGTGTATGTGGTAAAACCCGTCGTTGTTTCCAAACTACTACGTGATCACGTTTACTCCTCGCCAAGAGTCGTAGATTTGATTATCTAATCACCCATGTCAAACTTAAACATTTTATGGGTTAATAAGAGTTAACCCTCAAAATATATGTTTCTGTATATATTGTATTAAATAGTTTTAATTATAATACTTGAGTAATTTGTGACAGACAACAGAACCGATCTTGAAATATGGTAAAACATAAATTTCAAATTACAAAATTTCTTTATTTAAGTACTTTAGATTGTGATTACAACACCTAATGAACGTCAAAGAAGCTACGCCATATCGCACCGATCGGCTCGCAATTCCTTCGGCATTTAGAGACCTTGCATAAATCGAAACAACCACTTCCGTCTTAAGTCTTAAAAGAGCCCGATAGAGTATCAGTCTGCCTACAGGCAACGGCCTGTCGATTGGCCACACACTCACAGTTTTACATACAAAAACCGAATGTCAAGACGTTCGATCGAGGATTGCAGTGCAGGCAGGCTGCGGACTGATAGTTTGTGAGCCCCCTAACATATTCAACAAGTAAAAAAAGAACTGTTTTTCGTATTCGACGTTATCTTATTTAGCTTTCATCAAATTCACACACTAATAATATTAAATCTACAAAATACTGATTGACTTGCCTTGATTTAATGTAATAATTATTAAAACTATAAATTATCGACATCGATAAAATTCCGCACGCTCCCCACCACTACCGTTGCTGATATGGCGGCCTGAGCGGTAGGGTTGAGCAAACAATTATAATTAAAATTTTAATTACCAACCGTTATCTGCTGATATTATTTAATCGATAGCAAAACTAATAGTTCTTCATTATCTTTAAAAAACTAACTTTGAATCAAGTTTTCATTAAGTTTTTTAAACCTGTTACCTAGGTACCTACTTATTTGTAAAAAACGAACATAACATCGTCATTTTTATTTTTTTAATTTAAAAGACAATAAGTATTTTTTTGAAAGGCAAAACATTATGTGTCATAGAGCCTAAAAAACTTCCAATAATATTTAGAAACCACTATCGTAACAATCTTTATGTTATGTAGGGTACTTATTCACCGATATTGTATACAATTTACCTACATACTGTATTTGTATTTGTAAAGATCTATAACAATAGCTTACGTCATCCTCTTAAGTGTAAGTAGGTACTCCTATGTATTTACTAGGTATAACCTACCGAATTTAATTTTCTCTTTAATATCCGAGTGATTTACAAAGCCTACGAAAGAAGGTTAGATAAAATACATAATTGGCATAGATACCTATTTGAATAGGTATAAATAAAAGAACTAAATAAATTAAACAAAATGCACCATACAACTGTTTTATCGAAATAAAAAAATAACATTTACCTTGAAAGAAGGTTTTTCCATGTTCCCAAAAAAAATCCAAATCGGCAATGGCAATCCAATCTTTTGGTCACTTCAACATAACAAAAACACAGTCCATTACACTTTTTACATTCAAATTAGACATGTCCCTCATCAAACAATGAAACGAAATGCAATCTTATTTTTATCTTTGAGCGTAGAGTAAGACATTGCACTAATTTTAAACACACACTGATCACAAACGGTTATTTTTCGACGAAGCTATTTTAGGCACACCGCAGAAAACTCAAAAGTAAATTATAAATAACAAGAAAAAAAAAACAAATAACACTTTTCCGCGCAACTCCACTCCCAAGATCTTTCCGAACAAACGATAGAAAAAAGAAGCTCAAAATGTAATCAAACAATTATCTATGCGAGATAACGTCCGTAATAATAATATTAACCACGAATTAATATCCTCGCACTCATTAAACGTGGCAATCGAACTTTAATCCAAATAAATCACCACTTTTTACACGATCTGAAGCTAATAATCCCAAAAATACGAAGTTTGTAAATAGCTGTGATTTTTATGGTGAAATAATCGGTCACAATAAAACAATATGGCGTAGATTTGACAAAAATAAGCGGACGTGAGCGCGGGAAGGGCACACGGCGCACGGCCACTACCGAGCGCGGGCCGCTCGTGTCTGTGTCTGTGTGCCTTGCTCGCTCACACGTAGCGCTAGGGCTGTCCTAAACCTTTGAATATTTAATTAGGCTATGTTAATTAAAATTTTATATGTATACCATTGGTGTTTATTTTGATGTGAGAGATAAATAGTGGTTTTGTAAATAAGCAACCTGTGCATTACATACTTACTACTTTTCAATAATAGGTATTACAATCGATATCGATTGGAAGCTACACATATTAACTACGTAGGTACATGTGTAAATGCAATTTGTATTGGTTTTTGTTTTGGTTTGCATATTGTTTAATCTTAATAATGATTGAACAATAAATATCTAAAAAAAACTCTAAAATCCTTTGGAGATCAAGTTAGAAGTCATTTTCTATCTCTTACTCCTTAAATTCTATAATATTATATTCTTTCTCTCTTTCAATATTTGTGAGTATATACTTATTCTATCTTTTTTATGCACCCTTTCCCCTTCTGTCCTTTTGATTTTTTTTTCTTTCACCCAAGGTTGCCTGAAAGAGATTGCTATATAGCAATAAGGCTGCCTAATGTCTGTTCACTTAAAACTATTTGTCTCCTTGTGTTATTTGTCTTTTCCTTTGTGTGCCATAAAGATTTTTTTATTATTTTATTGTAATTAAGTATTATAATTTATCTATTTGGAAAACATACTTTACCATATTTTTAAAAATCTCATGCATGTCATCAAGGTGCCATCTTAATGTTAAAATTCATAAATGTTCGCCCTTCCTTTTAAGTAAGTAACAATAACAACAAAATATCTGTAATTCCAGTTAATACTTACTAGTCACTTCACCATCAAAAGTTATTACTTACAGCAAAAAAAAACCTCCAAAAAAGCTACTTACTAACATTTAACTAACAAAAACAAAAAGGTTAGATCTTGAAAAAAAAAACAATTAAAAAAACCTTTTCCTGGCAACAACTGTCGGCCCTGCGACCCACACAAACGAACTAACCTACACATCCGTACTTAGTCCGAACAGAATTTTTTACGTAAATAATCATCGGCGTAGTGCAGTCGACATGAAATCAACTTATACACTTTCGATTTAATTATCACCTTTACAACTATTACAAAAAGTGTCAAACTGACAACGGAAGTGTCTTTGTGAAGTCGTCGTCGATAGTATACGGAGATATTGGTATTAATCAGTAACCAGTATTTCTGTCGCAATCCGTAGGTACTTTGTTAATTACTGACATAAGCAAATTTAAAATTTCTGTATGTATTATTAATTTTACAGATGACCTCTCATTTTCTCACACGTAATTTTATGGCGCATCAATAAATTGATATTATTTTACTATTAATGCTTATAGTAGACAATACTTAAAGATGTGTGCCTTTTTTTAAAGACTAGAGCTATGATTACATTATTTATACAATTCTTTTTTGCTCTGTATATACTGCGAACTGCGAACTATGTGATTTTATTTTATACTAGCGGATCCTCGCGGTTTTAGCCGCGTGGTACCCGTTCCCGTGAAAATATCGGTATAAATTATAGCCTACGTTAATCAGGGATAATGTAGGTACCTTCTAAAAGTAAAAGCATTTTCGAAATCTGTCCAGTAGTTTTTGAGTTTATTCATTACATACATACATACAAATCTTTCCTCTTTATAATATTATAATAAGTATTGAGTATAGATTTCGTCATGTAAAACCAAGGACAAATAGCTGGCTAACCTATGTGTACCTAAGTAGATACTTAAAACGCGACATTAACCACTTCGCTTTGCTATCAGTGGAGCTTACGCTTTAACTAAGCGTTTAAGTTACTTTCCTCACTTAAGAAACCTGAATTAAGCGTTTTTAACATTTATATAAATCAACTTTTATTTTAAATGTATTTCATGAGAAGCTTCGCAACTTCCGTAAAAAGTAGCAACTCGGAAAGCGAGCGATAAAGCAACGATTTCTAATGCGCCTTACGACCTTTTTGTATGGAATGGAGACGTTTTTGTGCAGTAATCATGATTGAATTATACTTAAGAATGATGAATCATTTTGCGTCGCCAACAAAGATGAAGTATTTATCAATATTTGGTTCGGATTAAGGATTGTGTTACTTGTTGATCTTGTAAGTGCTATGTGCTATTGAGGTACGTAATAATAAGAGTGGCTTTAGTAAATCAACTGTTCAACATGATGCGCTGTCGACTATACTATGGCCTGAGTTTCAATTTACACACACCACACAAACTACATTGTCTAAATTAAACTAATCTTACTTACCCAAATAAAAATAATACCTATTGATATCAAAGTGGCACCCCTAGTTGGAATACAACAAAACGCGAAACAATTTTGAACACACGGTATGCAGAAAATCGTTTCCCCGGTTCGAAATTTAAAAATGGTTTCAAAAACTACGACTATAGAAAAAATAAAAAATGTTCCTATTTCAAAAACGATTGTCTACAAATCGCTTGTCCAGTGTCCTCCTTTTTCACCTTTTTCAAAAAAAGAACTAGGTACTAGTAGCTTTTGTTTTTTATACTTTTTGTAAATACACACAAAGTGTTTGATACTTTTTATTTTTAACCGACTTCAAAAAAAGGAGGAGGTTATCAATTCGACTGTATATTTTTTTTTTTATTTTTTTTTTATTTCTTATGTGTGTTACCTCAGAACTTTTTAGTTAAAGAACCGATTTGGATAATTCTTTTTTTATTTAAAAGGTGACGCTTCTCTTGTGGTCCCATTCAAATTTTATCAAGAACTGGCAAGAAGTTCAGGAGTTATCCTGAATAATGTGTATTCAGACTTTATTTGGGTATATGGACGATTTCATAGTTTCATCAAATTGGGGATCATTTTCAAAATATATTTTTTTTCGAAAGTTGGTACTTCTGACCTGATCTTACTTTCACCAAGTCAGGACCAGGGGATCAAATCCCAGGAAAATTGAGAGAAATTCTCAAATATAGGCAAGCCTTATGCGTTCCATTTATTTTTGAAGTTAGTCAAGTATTTGCATCTGGTAGTTATCATCTCATAGTGATGAGCTGGTGATGGAATCTACAACTCCTTAACGGTTAGGAGCTGGAGAATATTTCTTTAAGTATTAATCGTACGTATGGGCCAATAGTTATTTTCTTTCAGGTTATTAGGGTGAGCTGCTGATGAGAGGTGAAACTCCTCAACAGTTAGGAGTTATATTATGATGTTTTATAAATACAATATGCACGAATGGACCTTCAGTTGTATTCCTTCAAGTTATCTAAGTAGCTAAAGATGGAAAGCTGAATTCCGTAACGGATAGGATATTTACAACAATTTATCATAATCACCATGTAGTTTCTTAAGCTACTTCACTAAAAATCGAAAAATAAAACGTTTTTGAAAAAAAAATGTAACCGCCTTCAAAACGGATCTTCAAACAAATATTAGGTCTTTACATATGAAATTGCCGTTTTTTTCTTTTGTACATATAACTTAACAACTTTTATAATATTAGAAATATATAATTTCTTTAATATTGCGTTACATTAAGACCGTATCGAGCAACTTTTGATAATTTAATAACCACGATATTTGATTATTTACATAGAAATAACTTATTCCGAAAGTTACGACTATTTTTGTTTCCAGAATTTCGTACTTTATTAGTTGTAACTTAGTGAAAAAAAATTTTTTTCTCTTAACGAATGTGTCATTTAGTAGTTAAAATGTCCATAAATACGTGTGTAAAATTTTGTAAATTTACATAATATTAGTCGTTAAATAATAACAAAAACGTTAGTATGGAAAAAAAATAATTACAGAAATCTCCATACAAAACGGCAATTTCATAGGTAAAGACCTATTATTAACTAACACTAAAAAACAAAAAAAATAATAAGATTTTTTAATTCAATGGACGATGATACGTGACTTTTTCTAATTTATCTTGGTACTTACTGAACTGTTTGAAGTCGGTGCCAAGCCAAAAAGAATAAGAACGTAATATAATGAGTGAAATAACTAACATATAAAAAAAAACCCGGTCCCAAGCGTGAGGTGTAGGAGGTAATTACCTCAATATGTATCAGACGGCACCGACTTCAAACAGTTCAGTAAGTACCAAGATAAATTAGAAAAAGTCACGTATCATCGTCCATTGAATTAAAAAATCTTATTATTTTTTTTGTTTTTTAGTGTTAGTTAATATTTGTTTGAAGATCCGTTTTGAAGGCGGTTACATTTTTTTTTAAAAAACGTTTTAATATTAATTACTTAATATATGAACATTATTCAAATTTATCCTTTGTGGCCACTTTAAGGATTTTTTGACTTTTAAGCACTAAGTACTCAATGGTCTTAGGTATTTAAGACACAAATTATATCTTAAATTATAGATAATTTATCTACCTTTAAAGGTACATTTTTCAAATTTATAAAAGTAAAATAGTTTTTTTTATATTACACACAATGTGTGGCACACAATGTGTACACACAATGTGAGGTGCCAAATGTACCGGTTTTGGCCACTTACTGATAGTTAAACTTTTGTAAGTACTTATAGCGAAAAATCAAAACCAAACCCAGGTAACATCAATATATTCTAATGCGCTAGAAACCAGTAAATTGCAAAACAACATTTAATTGTAAAAAACAAAGGTTTATAAAGTATTTCATCCAAAACAAATTTCTTAAAATTTTCATACAAAACATTTTAAAACAGAAAATGGAATTTATTGAAAAAAAAACTTATGACGTAAGGAATTCTAACGGTTGTTTTTATTACCTTAAAATACTTTATTTTGATTGCCTTTATCAAAAATGGCTAAAAGTTGTTTAGAAAACTTTTAGAGCAAAAAGTGGCCAAAACCGGTACGCCTGCCCTACTTACTTAATTACTTATAATAACGATGTTATTAAGTATAATAATAATACTAAGAATCGTGTCGTATGAAACATCATTGGTCGTATGTAATATTAAACATTATGAAAAGGTTATGCTAATAATTATTAAATTACTGTTATAAATTACCTACATAACATACTTACCTATTTATAAAAACCAATCAACAAAATAAACAAAGGTTACATAAATGCAATCATTGTTAAAAATTGTTTACTTTTAACATGAAATGCGTATCTTTTGTAAAATGCTATCTCTAAAGTGGGGATATCTCCGCGATAAACCGAGTTTAAGATAAACAGGCGAACCGTCTAGATTTCGACTAAGAAGATTTGAACCTCCTTGGCAGAGTGGTGTACGCACCGGGTTCGATTCCCCGTCTCGGGTAAATATTGAAAACGAACTTTTATATTTTTCTGAAGTCTAGGTCTAGGTCTGAGTGTATGTACTTATGTTGTTATTTCCAATGTTCCATAACACTAGTGCTCAAGGAACTTAGGTACTAAAGTTATTATTTTAACAATGCATGTAATGGTGTCCAATATTTATTTTTAAAAAATACACACTCTATTGTACGTACACACAGAGCGTAAATACAGAGAGAAAATAGCGAAAAACCATCTATACAAAGGGCGGCCTTGTTGCAAAAAGCGATTTCTTCAAAACATTCTAAGAATGGTAACTCTATACCTAGTCGACTACTACAAATATGTAAATTACTGTGACAAGAAGGCAGTAAATAGTAATTTAATTTTTGCGCGAAGAAACGATCAGAACTACTCACTTTCTCATCTAGATACTAACTAATATTATAATTTTTTTTTTTGATATATACTAATATTATAATATTTTTTTTTAACCGCCTCTGTGTTCTAGTGGTTCACACCACCGATTTCAGACCAAGAGGTCCCGGGTTCGATTCCCAGTGGGGGTACATATTGTATTCGGTTTGGTTGGTGGTAGGACTTGTTCTTAGTCCGCCTGGCTAGCTACCACCATCTTATCTAAGTCTGACGCCATAACAATGATGTTTTCAGCATTATTGTGTTCCGGCAGTTAGAGATAAGATAGCCAGTTCCTCAGTGATTGAGGATTCCGGGAGTAGTGCGCTTCCATCTTCAGCCTTATCACCACTTAACATCAGGTGTGATGAAGGCTAAGTGCTACCCCGTTGTGGATTAAAAAAAAAAAAAAAAAAAGAGGAAAGATTTGATTGTTTGTTTGAATTGAATAAGCTCCGAAACTACTAGACCGATTTAGAAAATTCTTTGACCAATAGAAAGCTACATTCTTCCCGAGTGACATAGGTTATATTTTATACCGATACTCCTATGGGAACGGGTACCACGCGGGTAAAACCGCGAGGATCCGCTAGTTTATAATATAACTATTGACTTCCCGAGGTTTTACTTGCGTGGTACCCGTCCCCGTTTGAAAGAACTTTGAAAGAATTCAAAATCAGTCCAGTCGTTTTTGAGTTTTTCGTTAAAAACAAAGAGTCTTTATAATATAAGCACTATTCGCACAGAATAATTATATATATACTTCTATAAGTACTAATCACTACATAGTATAAAACAAAGTCGCTTTCTCTGTCCCTATGTCCCTTTGTATGCTTAAATCTTTGAAACTACGCAACGGATTTTGATGCGTTTTTTTTAATAGATAGAGTGATTCAAGAGGAAGGTTTATATGTACTTTTTATCCCGATATTCCCACGGGAACGGGAACCACGCGGGTGAAACCGCGGGCGGCCGCTAGTATCACTACATAGTATAAAACAAAGTCGCTTTCTCTTTCCCTATGTCCCTTTGTATGCTTAAATCTTTGAAACTACGCAACGGATTTTGATGCGTTTTTTTTAATAGATAGAGTGATTCAAGAGGAAGATTTATATGTACTTTTTATCCCGATATTCCCACGGGAACGGGAACCACGCGGGTGAAACCGCGGGCGGCCGCTAGTTAATTATAAAGAGGAAAGATTTGTATTTTTGTATGTAACGAATAAACTCAAAAAGTACTGGACCGATTTAGAAAATTCTTTCTCCGTTAGAAAGCTACAGTCTTCCCGAGTGACATAGGCTATATTCTATTCCGATATTCCCACGGGAACGGGTACCACGCGGGTGAAACCGCGGGCGGCCGCTAGTAGTTAATATAGTATGTATGGAGTTGGTATAGCAAAGAATTTTATTTGTGTTCAAAATAAAAAAAAAACAACACAGTCCTTTATAATTTCAAACAAAGGTAAAGAAAAACCATATCACATTTGTTTTAAGAAATGCAGACGATAGATATTATGTAAATAAATACTAATACGATACCAAACAATAACGTTATTAATAAAATTACAATTTTTCAATAATAAAAATTGCACTGTGAATGCAAAAAAGTAAATATTTATATAAGTACTTAAATATAACAAAACAATTTAGAAAAAAGCGTCTTAGAATCAAATAAACAAATATATTATCTTAAAAATCTTATATGTATAATAAAAATAATATAAAACATTAAATAAACTTTACGAACCATAGCTACATAAATACCTACAAAAATCATTAAAATAACTTATTATTTTAATTATTCAAAAGCCCTTTACAAAATCACTCCGTGTAAACCGATTCACGCACACTGGGAAAACGTGTTCGTTTTTCGAATAATCCCAAACTCTCAGTATATTCGAATTGAGCCTTAAGTGAAGGGAATAAAGTCGTTTGTTGTTTGATTTGAAAACTTATTATTACTTGTCTACAAATAGTCCATGTTCAATATATAACATTAGGCGCGCACAAGGCGATTTTGATTTTTTTAATAAATTCGAATTTGGAATGTTGCTATTTTATGTTTTTTTTTAAGAACACATTTATTAGGGTTTAAGAGTACTTATCTAGGACCTAGATATTTATTAGATACTAGCTTTCCGCCCGCGGCTTCGCCCGCATGGACTACACGACGTTATCCCGCGGAAATGTGATATTTTTCCGGAATTAAAAGTAGCCTATGTTTCTCTCCAGGCTCGAAGTATCTTTGTCCCAAATTTCAGCCAAATCCGTTCAGCCGTTTTGGCGTGATTGAGTAACAAACATCCAAACATCTAAACATCCAAACATCTTTAAACTATCACATATTTCATAATATTAGTAGGATAGTATCAAAGATTTAAATTTTTGTTTTTGTTTTTTTTATAGTTTTGTGCCAATGCCAATATTGTCTTGAATGAATTGTGTTCTTTTATCGTAATACCAAAAAAGGTAAGTATATTTAAGAATCAGAAACAAAAGACAAGCAAGCTGCATGCAAGATTAAAGTAAAGTTAACAAGAAGTTAACAATTTTAAAAATAATCCTATATACATCAGCCGCCTGATTTAATCGGATCCGCTGTTGTCGGTCGGGAGCATTTCCGACTGTTTGTGAATCTGAGGGCAGGTTATCATAAAATTAAGTTTTTACCAAAGCAAGATGCTACTTGACATTGATTGGAAGATTAAATTATATTAATAAAGTTTTTTTATCGGTATTTAGATACAGTACCTAACCTATACTAACTATACCTAATACTTAACTATTTAGTAATCTGTGACACAAGCTTGAAATAAATCAATCTTCAATATTATTAATCTAATATTTTAATTCAACGTAAGTTAGTATTTTTTAATAAATTTTAATTAAAACACCAAATCCGTTTAATAAAATAGAAGTGTCGTAGTCTGTACGGGCGCTAAGCAGCAATTTCAAGCAAATGGATACGACATAGGGCCGCGACACACGGGGGAGTTTCTTTATTTAGATGGGTTACACTTACACGTATAATCTAATAATATTTTATTGGAGCTTTCAATTTAATTAAAACATGTCGATTGATTGTTAACAGATAGTATCTGTGTTAGAAACAAAAGGTTTGCTTTAATATTTACTCTTATTTCTTACGTGATTCAATAATTAACCATATTTCCAGTATTTAGCTATTTATAAAGTAAACAATCTATTTTGGTTGTTAAATTTAGAAATGCTTGAATAATTATTAATTACTGACATCTCTTTTTATTGAGAACCTAATACGTTTGTATAAATATTTTGTATCTTTATGTAGTGTAGGAACATTATTAATTGCCTATATAAACATTAAAAAAATGAATTTAAATATGGAGTAATTTAAAACACTACTTAGGTAATTATATGTAATTTCACTAACTATTTTTCTTGGTTTAAAATGATAAAAATCACCGTACTCAGACAAAGGATTTTTACCCCACGTACAGCTTTGTAAAAACCCCCCGTGTGTCCGCGCTGACCCGCGCGCTACCCGCTCCGACCAAATGAATGTGCACAGTATCAGGACACACGGGGCGACTATTGGTAAATATTATTGGATTATCAAAAACAATAATAATTTAATGTGTTTAAGATATATTTATACAATAATTAGGAATGCAACATTTACTTACACCCACTGGCTTAGTGGATTGTCTCGAGTATTGACTCCGTGTAAATGGCTCATAATATCTATTGTCTAGAATTAATTATCTTTTTTTTTATATATCCACTAACGGCCAGAATTAATAATCTATCCACAGAGAGGGATAGGCATGATCCAGATTTGATAATAACATAGAATTAACGACAGTTGCCTGGGTAATAATCTAATCTAATCTGGATCATGCCTATCCCTATCTGTGGATAGATTATTAATTCTGGCCGTTAGTGGACAGGCTTAGTGGATTGTTTCAAGTACTTATTGGCTCCAAATGCTGCATTAACTTAATTAACCAGCCAGCCCGAAGTTGAAAAAACCGGTACCTAACTAAAACTATGCAATTAAAGCAAATTAATATTTAAGTAAACCATTAAAACTGGGTCACATTGTGTGACAGTCATAGTATCAATATAATCACTACATAGTATAAAACAAAGTCGCTTTCTCTGTCCCTATGTCCCTTTGTATGCTTAAATCTTTGAAACTACGCAACGGATTTTGATGCGTTTTTTTTTAATAGATAGAGTGATTCAAGAGGAAGGTTTATATGTACTTTTTATCCCGATATTCCCACGGGAACGGGAACCACGCGGGTGAAACCGCGGGCGGCCGCTAGTAAAATTATAAATGTAAAATGTGTTTGTTTGTTTGTGTGTCCCGCTTTCACGTCAAAATGAAGCAACGGATCGACGTAATTTTTGGTATGGGTTTAGTTCGGGGGCTGGAGAGTGACATAGGCAACTTTTTATCCCGGAAAAATATCGCACTCCCGCGGGATAACGTCGTGTAGTCCACGCGGGCAAAGCCGCGAACGGAAAGCTAGTGAGGAAATAAACTGGTTAAGTTTCTATTAAAATATATTGTTCCTTTTAATAAATTTTTTACTTATTTAAATATTTACTTTTTTGCATTCACAATGCAATTTTTAATATTAAAAATTTGGATTTTTCTTGATATAGGTACTTTATTTTCCTATTTTTTACTTACTAAAATCTATTAAGTAATTTTGTATTTGTCTCACTTCGAAAGTTGTCTCATCTCAACTCGGGAATAAACATATTTTATTTTATTTTATTTGTTAAGAATAATAATATTATAATGTTTAATTATTATTGTGGATGAACACAATACATTTTTGTGCAGTCGGCAAGAGGGCAACAGTAGGAATTCATTGTGATATATTCTGGTGGAGATGGAAACAGAACAGAAAAGTACGGAGTGGAATGGAATACTTAAATGAAGTCGTATAAAAATATAATATTTATGAGCCTCTGACAAAAAAAAAATATTACCATTTCCACTAATACACGGTAATTTTTTTATCATCTCGGATAATTTTAGGGATTATTCTACTCATGAAAACAAACAACTTTTATTATGGGACCAACCTGAAATCGCGAAAAAAAATTGCTGTTCCATACAAAAGTGCAAAAATATTTAATAGAAATGTATGGAAATGGAACAGCTGTTTTTTTATATTTAATCAAAATGTATGGAACAGCTGATTTTTTTTTGCGATTTCAGTGTTGGTCCCTTACCGTGAAAATACCGTGTACCTATAGTAAACGTGAAAAATAAATGTAACCCTCCATAATGTATAATTGCGAAGCTTTTCACGCACATTATTAAAATAAGGGAAATTATAAGTACAGCCACAGAATTTTTAATTGGCCACGTGATTAAAATAATACTAATTATAAATTGTTAAGAAACCTGCTTTGTATAGTTATCTATATCAAATACTCTTTTTGGATAGAAAATAATGTCAATGTCTCAAACTGTTCTTATTCAGCCTTACGTTCTTCAATCCATTTTTTTCTTAAGATCTTTTAATGGTTTAACATAAATATTGAAAGGAAAGAAATATAATTTATTCTAATTTTAACCACCTCTGTGGTCTAATCTCTAGTGGTTCACACCACCGATTTCAGACCCTTAGTTGTTGTTTCCGATATCCGTATTAGAAATGATTAAGCTTCTTTTTGGTATAAGAACATAAATAAAATTAAAATAAATAAAATAATAATAATAAAATAAACATTTGTTTTGTTTTGTATGCGAAATATATTATGAGTTATGACGCCGTGTACAGGTCTGGTTTTTAACCCGCATTTTTAATTACAAAACACAGCTGTAGTTATCCATTAACCGGTCACAGTCACAGGTCTGTTTAACAGATAGCTATTTTGATAACGAACTATACCTACCTAATAGTCTGTCCTATCTATCTATACTATACCCATTATAAAAACCCGTCTAAAAATAGGCATTTTTGGAATTATAGCAGTTTTTTATAAAACTTAAAAAACAAACCTTTATTTTTTACCTTTTTAGCATTCACATTGAGTCATTTAAAATTTTTATTATTAAAAATGAAATATAAGTACGAAAAACTAGTGAAAGGTTTTGAGTTTGATTTGCGGCGAAGCTACGTAGACGATGAGTAGATTTTTTATTCTAATATTACAATGTTAATTTGCAATAATTAAAAAAAACTTCTGAAATCCTTTGAAAAGCGACTCCATCGATCTTTGTTTCACCCGTCGTTTCCCCAAGCTTGCGCGACAAAAGTTTTAATTATATTGCCGTCCCTCTCCTACTCCACTTGTAGAACACCCGCTATCTCTCTTTACCTTTAAATGTGGTAAATACGTTGATGGAGATGCGATTTCGGTAAAAGACTTGTATTAAAGTTTTTTGTTCCTTTAATAATGTCAGTAATACAATTATGTATTTTATAAAGAAAAACCTTAAATTTATCTTAGGAAGTAGGATACCTACAAGTTTTCTTAGCTAATGTATATTTTCTAAAATAATTATATTTCGTTATTGTACGATTGTCACAGCGGCTAACGTACCTATGACCTTTTTCATATAGACTTTCTCTAAACCAAAATTCATCGTGAACGGTCTTACAGTTCCAGATAGAACTTTATATCTTTTTATAATAATAAGAATAAATAATTTTTACGCATCTCTATGGCGTTCTCTATCTAACGATTAGCTATCCATCCCTTTCGCACTCTTTTTTTTTGCATAAACCTCAATTTGAACCAAACGCTTTCAACGGATTTAGAAAAAAAAACATAAAAATGTCTATAGATCATAGCTTTTATCCTTTTTAAAATGAAAACAACGTTATAAAAAGTAAATAAATGTAACGAAGTGTGATTGTGACCTACAAAAAAAATATAAAAGTTCAATGTCATAAGTGCCACTAAATTGTTGATTTTAGAACTTAGAACCAATATTGTTAAAATATTGTATATTTCCTCTAATACATAGCACAATCCAATTTAAACTTAATAAAACAGTTACGGGTTTTTAAATATCAGCGTTGAATAATTTCTTATGGTTAATTTATTTTCTATTTAATAAAAAAAAATGTAATTACATATACTATTTGCTATATTGCTTTCCTCTTACTTGATCAAAAGTCACATCACAAGATTATTATCATTTTATATGTATACGTTAGTTACATATAAATAAATATACTTATTCTTATATCATAAACCCAACCGTTGAAAGTACCAAGATTATAATTCGAGGCACAAAGAATATATAATTCATGTGGAATGAAACGATGAAACTACGGTTACTAAATCGGAATATGGTGTACACCGACTTAGTAGAGTTCATACTCCGTTTATCCATTACAAAAAAAAACGAAAAGTCTGATCTTTCCTCTTTATAATAATAATGAGTAAGTATAGATAGATAATATTAACTGCACTAGCAATTTAATAAGTATTGCATTTTCACAATATTTATAATTTCTTACAAAACAGCCAGACCAAGACAAATAGACAAGTTCATGCACACAAAATATTTTAAAAATGAAAAATAATACTTATTACATTATTTTATATTTCGAATCTTCGGTGGTTAAAATACCTGCAAATACGACTTCCAACAAACGGTATAGCATTTCTTAATGAGTGTTTTGAATTTGTTATATCGACAAGTACTCTATATTTAGCACTAGCGTATCCTCGTGGATTTACCTGCGTGGTACCCGTTCCCGTGGGAATATCGGGATAAAATAAAGTCTATGTCACTCGGGAATAATGTAGCTTTCTAATGGTCAAAGAATTTTTTAAATCGGTCCATTAGTTCTGGAGCCTATTCGATGCAAACAAATAAACAAACAAACAATCAAATCTTTCCTCTTTATAATATTATATTATAAATATTATTAAATTTAGCATAATTTATCTTAAAAATATCAACGCCGTTCAGTCGGCGTGCACGCCAGGTCAATATTGTGTCTATCCTATGCCAGCGTACATGTTTCGTAAACTCTGCGTGAGGCGGCGAGTATTCCTGCTATAGACACTGAGTTGAACTGTGTTGCACTGTATCGTTATGTGTCGCACTGTATCGCAGTGTGTCGCACTGTATAGTAACGTAATGTGTTGTTTTGTATCGTAATGGTTGTAATGTAAGTATCGTAATGTGTGAAATATGTGTTACACTGTAGCGTAATGTTTTGCACTATACCGTAATGTGTCGCACTGTATCGCAATGTGTCGCACTGTATCGCAGTGTGTCGCACTGTATAGTAACGTAATGTGTTGTTTTGTATCGTAATGGTTGTAATGTAAGTATCGTAATGTGTGTAATATGTGTTACACTGTAGCGTAATGTTTTGCACTATACCGTAATGTGTCGCACTGTATCGCAATGTGTCGCACTGTATCGCAATGTGTTACCTGTAGCGTAACGTAATGGGTTGCACTGTATCGTAATGTGTTGTAATGTAAGTATCGTAATGTGTGTAATATGTGTTACACTGTAGCGTAATGTTTTGCACTATACCGTAATGTGTCGCACTGTATCGCAATGTGTCGCACTGTATCGCAATGTGTTACACTGTAGCGTAACGTAATGTGTTGCACGTTGCACTGTATCGTTGACGTGATGTGTTGACGACCGATTTGGCGCAGGGGTAGGATACCCCCCATCTGCGACAGAGGTCTCGGGTTCGATTCCGGAACAAGACAAATATTTGTATGCATGAACATGTCTATTTGTCTTGGTCTGAGTGTTTTTCTATGTACTAAGTATATAAGTATGTATTACAAACTAAAATGTATTTACAAACAAAAAAGTGTTCAAATTTACATGGGCTTAGGTAATTGGTGTGATTGTAAGAAAGTTATTTATTATTTATTTATTTATCGTATCGTAATGTGTCGCACTGTACCGTAAATATCGTAATGTGTTGCTTATCGTAATGTGTCACACGATTTTATGTTTCAGTTCCATGTAGGTAATAGCCTACTATTACCTTTTTTTTATATAGTAAGGGCTTGCTCTTGGCTTCATACTGAACCTTAGGGTTGAGAAGAAGCCTAAGATGGGGCGAGCTTACCCAGAAGCAGCCTATTCACTCTAGCTTTAAAAATAACAGGGTTGTAGTCATTCGGGAACCTACATGGAACTGAAAAACTGTGAACCGCTTTACAATTTTTGTACTACAACAAAAAAATGGTGGATACCTACAATTACTTTGGTTTTAAATTTTTGTATAAAAATCGTTAATGCGGTTCACACAATACATCTATCTACCAAATTTCAACTGTGTAGTGTAGTCTTAAGTTTGGAACAAAGTGGCTGCTGCGTGCGTGCGACATACGCACAGACGGAGGGACGGACAGACAGACATTGTCACATGATGACGACGAAACCATATAGGTTCCTTTTTTTGCTATTCTGCTGCTACTACGGAACGGAACTCTAATAAATTCTCCTCCTTTCCAATTTTTGAAGTCGGTTAAAAAGGAATGAAATGGTAATGTTTCTTAAAAAAAAAAAAAAAAATTGTTTAACTAGTTTTCTGCTTAAGTATATTTCAATACATGATTTAGTCATAATTATAAAATAATTTCACCTGATTTTATTTTATTCATTGATCTAGTATCTGTAGACACAGAATACCTACTTTATATTTGTCTGTAAACTTGATAAGTACATACCTACCTTCCTAAAGAAATAATGTCTCTTGTTTTTTTTTTCATAACGCATTTTTTTAATTTTTGTGCCAACTATTGTTTTAGGTTCATACTTACTGCTTTGCTACTTGTGTGTGTTCAAGCGAGCTATATTTAAACCAGCTTCGTGTGAGTCATAGCGAATATAGAGTAATTGAATAATGTGAAGTAGGTAGGTACAATCGACAAAATGAGGTGTTGGGCAAATTAGTAGGTAGGTACTTCGTCAGAGCCCGCATAGTGAAAGAAAGGTCCCGGTTTCGATTCCCGGCGAAGCTACTTGGAGTATGGGTCGTTTTTAGGGTTCCGTAGCCGAATGGCAAAAAACGGAACCCTTATAGATTCGTTATGTCTGTCTGTCTGTCTGTCCGTCCGTCCGTCCATATGTCGCAGCCACTTTATTCCAAAACTATAAAAACTACACAGTTGGAATTTGGTAGGTAGATGTATTCTGTGAACCGTTTACGATTTTTAAATAAAAATAAAAACAATAAGAAATTAAGGGCGTCTCCCCACCCCATCCCATACATAGAACTGAAACTGAAAAATATTTTTTTCATCAAACCTATTCGTGTGAGTTATCTATAGAAAGGTCTTTAAAAATGACATGAAGGTTTCTCAAACCATTTTTTCACAAAGTCAGTCTTTTGAAAGATAGAGAGAGAAAAAAAATCTTTCCGTGTTCCGTGGATAGAGACTTCCAACGTGGTGGTAAAATATGTGTCCCCCTAACGTTTGAAATAAAGGAGTAAAAATCTTGAAAAAAATACATGTTGTAACGGATAAACAAACAAACACACTTTCACATTTATAATTAGTAAGTAGTTTGGATGTCTAGCGTGCTTTTCACAAGTCACATGTGTTCTAGCTTCCTACTTAGGTACTTTTAATAAACGTACGTAAAGTACAGTTGTCACAACGCCATACTAAACATTTGCTGTATGAAAATAGCCCTTATTAGTAATAATAAGTTATTACCACCTCCTTAAACCATGCGATTAAAACTCTCTCCGTTTGCCTGTTACCATAAACGTCTAAGCCTAAGTCACTGAACCGATTTTGATGAAACTCCAATAGAAAAGGGTGAGATGAGACCATGGAAAAGAAACCTCCTTTTTCTCGTAGGTATATTCTATAGGTACCTACTCTATCTACAGGATATTTTTTTTATCAGTGCACTTTTAAGACCGACTCAGAATCGGTAAGTGAACAACTTTCTCATAGAAACATATATTATGACAAATATTCACACTTTTACATTTAAAATATTAGTACTTATGGATCATTGACATCCTAAATGTGTAATTTATTTAAGTCTTAATATTAACGTATCTATATCTATACTAATATTATAAAGAGGAAAGATTTGATTGTTTGTATGTTTGTTTGTTTGCATAGAATAGGCTCCAAACCAAAACTACTTGACCGATTTGGAAAATTCTTTCACCATTAGAAAGCTACATTCTTCCCGAGTGACATAGGCTATATTTTATCCCGATATTCCCACGGGAACGGGTACCACGCGGGTGATACCGCGAGGATCCGCTTGTAAAAAATGAAATTAGAGTCCTTAATAAATTTAAATAGTATTATGATTTTATGATTTTGCAATTAGTAATATTTTTTCGTTCGTTCTACAGACAATTAATAATTGTTAAAATATTTTGCTTACAAGAGTACTCAGATAGCTAATTTGTTTAACTAGTACAAGACTTGCATATTTGTAATGCAGCTAAAATGCATGTGCTGAATTTTGATAAAGAGCTATACTAATTTTATATCTCCTCTTGCAGTGGATTAGGTCTTAACTGGTAACCTTCATATTACTGAACTAAAGGAAGATAAAACTGAATTAATTAAATGTTATGTAATTAGCTAATATTTTATTAATTTACCTGTTTATTTATTTATTTGTTCGCTTACTATTATTTAATGAAAACATTGTTTGAGATTTTAAATTTATTTATATGCATTCACAATGCAATGAGCGATTTTCTGAGAGGCCATTTAAAAAAAAAAGCTTCCAATTGCTTCACTAGATGGCGTTGAATAAGTATGTACATGTCTATGGTATATTTTGGTATGAAACAAATTAAAAGTAATTACTTTTAAAAAACCCAAAGGAAACTAATAATATATTAAATAAGTACTACTGTAGGGAACAGAAACGAAATAGGTAAATTTAAAGATTTAGGTAAATAAATAACATCTGTCTGACGTTGCGTTTTACGTAAAAAAGTCGCGACAAGGTAAAATTTATAACGTTCCGTTCCTTCTAACTGCATAGGTGGGACAGCGCCATCTAGTGACTGAGCTTTCAGAAAATCGCCCATTCTGTAAGTAGGTAGGTAAGTATAGGACAAATTGTGATAGTAAAAAACCATAAACCCCGCAAGTAGCATTCAGGCGGGGTTCGAACCCGTGCGGGGTTTTTAGGGTTCCGTAGTCAACAAGGAACCCTTATAGTTTCGCCATGTCCGTCTGTCCGTCCGTCCGTCCGTCCGGCTGACCCCAGTCTAGCTCATAGACTCTTAGTACTAGAAAGCTGTAATTTGGCATGAATATACATATTTACCACGTCAACAAAGTGATATAAAGTAAAATTTTGAAAAAAATTTTTTTAGGTTACCTCCCCTTCACGTGAAGTGGGTATTTTATTTTTTTTCTTGTCTACCCCATAGTGTGGGATGTCGTTGGATAGCAATTTCAAAAACGTTGTGGGTTCGTGAAGACAGTTTTTTGATTGAAGCATCTGTTTCTGAATTATTAAGCTTTAAAGTGCAAAATTTTGTTTGTGGTTGTTTCTAGATACGTGAAAAAATTCACGATAGTAGTTATGACGAAGTTAAAAGGAAAACTATCACAGCCAAGTAGGCTGTACAAGTTTTTGAGATATAATATAACACATTTTCAAAAACCGCAAATATAACTTTGTCATTCATACGAATACTATGAAAAACAAAGTAATTTTTTTCTGGCAAAAAATGACAGTGGTATTTTTGTTAGGTGTACGTAATCGGTACGTTAAGTGGGTACGGAACTCTTCATGAGCGAGTCCGACCCGCACTTGGCCGATTTTTTAATATCACAATCTTTCCTATAGGTAACATTAACATTGTTTGACTTAATTACCTACTGGTACCTACTTACTTATGCGTTAAATTAACAGTTTAATTTTTTATTTTATTTAATACTAGCGGCCGCCCGTGGTTTCACCCGCGTGGTTCCCGTTCCCGTGGGAATATCGGGATAAAAAGTACATATAAACCTTCCTCTTGAATTACTCTATCTATTAAAAAAAAACGCATCAAAATCCGTTGCGTAGTTTCAAAGATTTAAGCATACAAAGGGACATAGGGACAGAAAAAGCGACTTTGTTTTATACTATGTAGTGATAGTGATCTAGTAGTGGTTCAAGTTTTCATGGGAATACCGGAATAAAAATAAAATCTTTAAAGGTAGGTAACTTTTTGAGGTCGGTGCCTTTTTCTGGCTTTTTCTTGCTCCTGGTTGGCTGGCAGTGGAACCGACCTCAAAAAGGTAGGCACTTTAAAGATATTATTTTTTTCTTTTCAGTTCACATGTTGAAGTCGGTTTTTTTTAATTACCTACTTTATAAACCGACTTCAAAAAAGAAGAAGATTTTAATGAAACTTAGACTGTGACCTAAGTTGGAATACACCCATTTTGAATCAAAAAGAATCATCTCGATATGACTTTTAGTTTTCGAGATATTCGAGGACAACATACAAACTTACAAACATACCTACTTACGAAATTTAGGACAAGTGCTTGGAAGCCTAAATGTAACGCTATACTCAAATTATTATCCAAATTCCAATCCCAACAATATCACATACATACAGGTCAATCTGATAACCTCCTTCTTTTTTAAAGTCGGTTAAATATAATACAGGTCAAACTGAAAACCTCTTTTTTTAAGTCAGTAAAAAATATAACGAAAGCAATTTTATTGTCTTTTCATTAATATTATAAGTACAGGATGTCCCGAAAAAACAGATGGACAAAAGTGGAATACGGATGGATAAAAGTGGAAATAATTAATTTAAGGAAACATATCGCTTTAAATTTATTTTATCTATTGACTTAACTAGCACAGTGTGGAATAAATTGCTATTAATACGAATAAACGTCCTAGCCAAAAGAAAACGAATTTAAATTGAATCAAAAGACTGTAAAATGGCTTCTTACAAACCAAACTTAGTTAGCAAAATCTTTACAAATATGCACTTGTAATTATTTATATAACAGTATAATATGTAGCTTTGATAGAGTGTAGCTGCAAGTGTACGCGGCACTTACGGCAGCTAATAATAATACGAACATACCTTGCTTGAGCGCGACTCTCCTGCTGAACTCTGCGGTGGGGTTCTGTCGATAAATTTATCGATAATATAATTTAACACTATTTTCAATCCTATGATTGGTTTAATACCCGCAGAATTTAAATAATCGAAATGATGGATATAATGTCTGTGTTCGACTATGTGTTTTTGATTAATTGCAAATATTATTACCAATTTGCTTAGTGCCCATCATTGTACAAGCTCTGCTAGATTGGAATAATATAAGTAATATTTTTCATAAACAATACAAATATATGGGTTCTATACAATCATCACTCATCACACCAGCAGCAGTAACAAAAAATATTATAAATAATATATATTATTTATTAAAATAGAAACATCTTTTGGATAGCAAATAAAAATTTAAATGTAGTTCGTGTCGTGGCGTGGCCTTAATGCATTATGTAGTTATTTATGGCGATTTTCTTGCTATGTCAGTCAATTATAAAATATTGTTAAATAAATTAAAATGAAGAACAAAGGAAGTCACCAAACTATCGATATAAATTGCAAATGGCTGCTGTCGCCCCCCTACTCACCGTATCCATTTAGTTTGACAAGCATTCGGTTTCATATATCCGTCGCTTCGGTGTGTGCGTGTTTTTTGTGCGTGTGTGGGTGTGTGCGGATTCAGGGCTGGGAGGAAGTTTGGTTTTCGGTCTTTTTTCAATCAATAATCTATGAAATACAATAACTTGTGATAGGATTGAACGCACCGGATATTTTAACACTTAGGAATTATATAATAAAATATGGTTAGAGTACTTATACATTATTGCTTAAAAGCACTTAAAAAATTATGTCACTAAATTTTAATTAATTGATGTGTTTTTATTGTATTTGCAAAGAGTCAATTTATTATATCACTCACTTGAAGGTCATGCGTAATTTATATAGCTTGTTCTTTACTCGATGTTTTGGCACTTTTACTTTGAAACACAATTTTAACAAAAGAATCTCAACAAGGACTCAATGTATTTGAAACTAGTTATAGCGACCCGTTCCAGCTCCACCAGTGCAATGGTGATAGATATAAATAATTACACTTTCATCCTTTTTGTCTATTAATGAAAGTTGCATATAATAGTTAATACGTTGTCGAATAAGTGTTTTTATAGTATGTATGATAAATTCTAAAATGGACACCCAGTATAACCTCTAAGTAAATATAAAAATATGGGCTATACAATACAAGATGTCAAATATTACATGCCTAAATAAGAACTTACACAGACAATTTTCTTATTAATTATATTTTATCGAACTTATTCAATATTTCTTTATTTAATATTCCATTTCATGGTCAACCCTACACAATGTCAGATAAACAACCATGCTGTGTGTTTAAGTACTGTAAGTAAGACGCACACACACAAAATTGTGTATCAAACCCAATACAAACTAATTTCAACTCTATTTGCTTATTATAAAGCATGAAATAGCTCAGCATGCCATTCGGCAATGATAATTTTTACAGCCAAGTATATATATATATTTTTTTAATTTAATCTATGGTTATGTGTTGAAGCTGTATTCATTCCGTTTAACTAAATAAATGTTATTCTGAGATATAATGATTTAAGACTAATTTCACTTGTGTAGTAATTTTTTGTTAAAAATGTAGGTACTTATATACAATGTAGAGTCAAAAGATGAGGTAAAAGAGTATAATATACAACAATAGTTTGAATAAATAATATAATAAACTATCTGTTATACAGACTGTATATTATTAAATTGGTGTGTTAAAAAAGGGACCTCCCTTTTTTAAAACACTAACATACTGAAAAACAACTGAAATTAGTAATTATTTATTATTAGTAGGTAATTAGGTATTTCAATTATTAAATAGACAGCACATTATATACATAAAATTTCTAAACAAAAAAAGAAAATATAAAGTTATATCACTATATTATTACAATAAAGAAAAATATTTTGAAAATAATAAAAGTAAATTCTTGAAATAATATCTAAAAAAGAGTTACATAACAGATCTGCCTGGGACTGTGTCGCACCCATAAGTACTATCATGTAAATCTTATAGTACCATTCATAACGTTTTAGTTGATGTGACAAAGTACTAAACTGTTGGTGGCTGAGTGTATCTAGTAACTCAAGATATTTATGAAGACATGACCTCTAAATGAATTCGTTTAAGTAATTTACTTCTTTAGTTCAAGTTCGAAGTATCGAAAAAACAAGACTCTTTCCTTGAATGCTTTTTTTATTCACAACATCTAAATGATTTAGCTTGACTTAGGCAGGTAGCTTAGCTAGATTTAGATAGGTACCTAGTTTTGGTTTTATTTTATTAAAACTTGTGATTATTATTTCGATTTTATCGTATAAGAAGACGAAATAGAAGATCTATTAAATTTCAATAAAAAAATATATTATAATGTTTTGTTTTAATAGTTTTATTGGAAAATATACTAAATTTTATATTTTCTAAAAAAAACATGAAAGAAAATGAACAGCATAATCTTCGTCTTGAACAATTTAAATTCAAAACTTTAAATGATAGTAAAGATTTTATTTTACTTACGTAAGTACTATTAATAGGTAAGTAGGTAGGTACTTAAGTTTAGTATTATGTAATAGTTAGTATGGCTTAAATACGTTATTATTTAAAAACATTGTCACACAAAAACAGGCCTGCATCACGAATTGGACTTCCATTCCGTGAAATTACAGACAAAAAAGATGCCAATTTTTTATATGTAAGTAAATAACTTATTCATGTATCCGATATCTCGAATATCAATTACTTACAATGTGAAATAAGGATTTATTTTTTTGTCACAACTCATGAATGTTAAATTATTACTT
This sequence comes from Crambus lathoniellus, assembly GCA_949710035.1. Taxonomy (NCBI): domain Eukaryota; kingdom Metazoa; phylum Arthropoda; class Insecta; order Lepidoptera; family Crambidae; genus Crambus; species Crambus lathoniellus. The sequence goes on from OX453319.1 coordinate 3,058,873, forward strand.
TCGCATAGAGTTAAAGTTGAACTTTAGTGAATAAATACAAAAACAACAACGAACTAAAACGTTGCGACACGAGACGGTTCCTCTACTAAGAAAGAAAAAATGCACCTGCCTGATAAAGTGTGCCAAGTCGTAAAATATTAAAAGTTTATATTTCTGTGTTTTTTTATATATATTTTAAGAAGCATTATATTTTTATTTTTTATGCTTTAAGTATGTAAGGCAATGTTGAATTTATAAATTAAATATGAAATAAGTGCACTAAACTTTTTGTTATAGTACCTAGCTATGGACGATTGTTATGAAGGATTTTAAAATGTGACCGTAAGACGTAAGTATAGTAATGTGATAAATAACATATTTGTATTCCAAATTATTGTAGGAATGAGTCGTAATTAAATTGTTATATTCTTATAACAAATCACTTTGTTAAGCAGCAAAAAAAGACTAATTGATTTGACTTAACAAACTTAACTCATTACGTTACAGGACACCCTATATGGTAAAGTATATACCAACTTCAGTATTTTCTTATCACAAAATATTTACTAAAACTAAAAAATCCCTAAATATCGAAATCCAGACTTACTTCTGTATCACACAGCCACCAGTACAGGCGACCCTAATTCGTTAGGTGTGCGTGTGTGCACGAGTGTGTACCTACACGGCGTGGTTGTGTGCCGGTATTGATAAACTAGGGCTGGCTGCAACAATAGATCTATTTTTAAGTGTGCACTAAAATTTCTATAGGTTGTCTATCTGATATTTTTACTCTAAAATGTATAGTCAACAGCTCATCAAAATGTTCATTATTGACTACGTATATCTAGAAGTTTGAGGCAAATATGCAATGTCAACTATTCTTTGAAAACTCTTTTTATTTAAGAAATAATGTTTTTTTGTGGTAATTATTGTAAATCGATATTATTTTGTTATTACCTGAACTATCCCTTAGATTGAGATGAATTTTGAGAGATTGCACCAGGAAGAAGGGCTTTGTAGAGAGAGAGAGAATATATCTAAAAGGCTTAGAGTACGAAGGTTCTAGAAAAAAAAATGATGATGGACCTTGTATTCAACAAAAAAAAATTGAATTTAAGGCGATACTCGGAAAAATTATGCTAAAGCGAGATAGCAATGAGAAAACGACGCGCGTGGGAGCGAGACCGATTTTGCCGATTACGCAAAAAAAACACAAAATCACTTCGTATTCAAAAACTATAGCGAGTTTTAAAAAAATGCTTTTATACGATCCTAAATATTATTGGTGTCCACTAATTAAACCAATTTTCAATAGTATATGTATCCCCATTTAAGAATAATCTTGATATTTCTTATTTTTTTGAGGTATTTTCGAAAATAAAAAGTGTCGAGCCAAAATCATAAAATCGTGTTTCTGAAACTATACGATTCTAGATAAAGGTATGAAGAAATACATATCTTATTACCAGATTTGTAACAACTGTAACCGTCCTATAGTTTTAAATAAAAAAGTCCATACTTTTTCCGAGTAGCGCCTTAAGTGTAATAAAAAAACAAATTAAAAATCATAAAATTATGGTAACTATTTAATTACGGTGTCATATGCCAATTATTAAAAACTATTTACTAAATTTAAACAATTTAAAAACTTATTTAAATAGGTATTTTTCGTTTACTATTAAACGTTTAGAATTTAAAAATATTTATTTTGTTCGTTAAAACAAAGATGCATAAAACTGTTCCTAAAGCAAACAATAAATCAAAGTAAATGACACAAAATCATAAAATCTTAATGATTTATTTAAAAACATTCTAGTTGATTATACAATGCTTTTCCTTTTATTTTGGGTCACTACTTACCACGCTTTAACCCAGGAAAGTTGTTTTATCCATTAAAAGTTACTAGGTTTTGTTCTTAAACTAATAAAATATAAACCACCCTATAAATAAAACTAAATTCAAAATATGAAACAATTATAGGTATCCATTAGAAAAACCACGAGTTAATTAGGTAACAAATTAAACATAAAATGGTGATGATAATAATAATAATTAAGCTTGTGACAGCCCTAAGCAGTTTAGTTTGCATTCCGCCCGCCGCCGCCAGCGCCACAATCAAGTACAATACCCGCTGGAGCGCTGCTGGTATGGATAAGACTGAAAATGTATATAGTTATCATTTAAGTAAATACATCTGCGACCATAGTATAGTGCCATTGAAATGCTGCCGAAACGTCGGAAAAGTCTAAAAAGCCCTTAAAATAAAAATGCATATATTTTTGTGTTAAATATAAAAAGAGCTTGTTTATCCTTAAAAGTTAATAATAAGAACAGTTAAGTGGCGCCACATTCAGTGACAAAACCCACTGGAACGTGGCTGCTATGGATAACACTTTAATATATAAATATATACCAAAACCAAATATTATATGATATGAAATTTATGCAGTTTAATATTTAAATAAATATTAATTATTATAAGAGTAGTTCAGAGTGTATTCCACAATCAAGTACAATAGAAAGAAAGAAAGAAAAAGTTTATTCAACAAAATCATAACCCACTCGTGCCCGCTGCTATGGATAAAACTGGAAAATATACAGTTTAATATTGAAATTATAACAATAAAAACAGTTTACGATACCCGCTAAAGCGCGGCTGCTAATCTGCAATGGATAATACTGAATTTATACAATTTATTTAATATAAAAATAATAATAGTAGGTATGTAGTAGTAATTTGGTAGCGCCAAAATAAAGTACAATATCCACTCGAGCGTGGTTGTTATGGATAAGACTAGAAAATATACAGTTTAAGCACTTTACGACACTCGCTAGCTAGCGCAGCTGCTATGGATAAAGCTGGAAATTTATACATTTTTATATTAAAATGAATAATTAAAAGAGCCGTTTCAAGTATTTCTAGTAGGTATAATTATTGCTGTTGATAGCTCTAGTCTAGGAATCTCAGAATATTCAGTTTAGCGATTTCTCTATAAAAAATCTGTTGTAGTCGAATATTCATTTTCTTTAGACGACATGCATGGCGCGGCGCGGTGCGGTGGGTTTGAGATTATTGTTATTGTTTAGCAAATATTTGGACGATTATTGTTATTTGTATAAAAAATGTTTGTTTATTTGAAAATAAATACATTAGATACTGAAAAATGGAAAATGAAGTATTTTAGAATAAATTGACCCGTCTCACAATCAGCTCCGATGGGACTCGAACCCACGACCTTTCGCTTTCCGGGCGACTGCTCTAACCACTGAGCTACGGAGTCGTGAGAAGCGTCGAATTTATCCAATACTTCTTACTCGCTGTATAGTCAGCGTTAAATTCGACAAATAAATAAATAATATAAATTCGACGCTTCTCGTAACGACTCCGTAGCTCAGTGGTTAGAGCAGTCGCCCGGAAAGCGAAAGGTAGTGGGTTCGAGTCCCATGCATCGGAGCTGATAGTGAGACGGGTCGATTTTTTCTAAAATACTTCATTTTCCATTTTTCAGTAGTAAAAATTTCATTGTGAATGCAAAAAACTAAAAATTAAAATAATATATTAGGTAAGTACCTATGTACTTAAATCAATCATTAAGCTTTGAAGAACATTTTTATGAATAGAACGAGGTAAAATGAAGGAAGCAAAAAATTAAATTATTAAAATTAATCTAGTTTTCTGAATCAAAAGATAAATTTAAAAAATTATTTTTTTTTGTCTTATCCATACTAAGCCCGCTTCCGCACACACTCCTGGAGCACGTAATATGCCAAACACATGAACACACGCACACTAACGCAACTTTTTTAATTTTAAAATCCTACTGCTTAGCAAGTGAATTTGTTTAGATGATACATTTGCTTATGTTTTACCGCCCAACAGTGGGTTTACTGAGCCCACACGCAAAGATTTTTACGTTAATCTATTTTTAGTGAAGACAATAAAATATACCTAAGTAGGTAATTGTAGGTAGGTACTAACATACATGACATACTTTTCATAATGATGAAATTAGTCATTTCTGAAAACAAATAGAATAAATTACCTTAGCACTTACCTATTTTAAAATTTACCTATAAGTACTTTTGTTTACCAGAAAATCTCAATGCAAAGTAACCCTAAAAACAAACTTATAAAAATAATATTTATTTAATTAAAAATAAGCATACTAGCTTTTGCCCGCAACTCCGTCCGCGTGATTAAGATAGTTGTGCGTTTATTTTGAAAGACACGGAATAACAATACCTATAAGTATCAAAGGTATTTATTTATCAGTAGACCTTATTTTTTTGTTCCATGCTCAAACCAACCTTTAACCTAAATGGAAATTCCTTTACAAACGGAAACACCTTGTAGCATCCTGTATAATGGGAATTTTCCAAAACCCTTTCGTAGTGCTCACTTACATCATAAAAGGTATATATTCTCCAAAAATGGTGTATATACCTTCAGCCCTATACAAATCCCCATACAAACTGAAACACCCTGTAGCACCCTGTATAATGGGAATTTTCCAAAATGCTTTCTTAGTGCTCACCTACACCATGGAAGGTATCTACCCTCTAAAAATGGTGTCTCTACCTTCAGCCGTTAGGGCTCTATGCCTATGCCAACAATACAATGAATGAATCAGTCAATCAGTCAATCAATTTTAGAGTTTTATATGTATAGATTAGAGTCAATGAGTCAATCTTTTACCTTTTACCTTCGATCATATAATCGAAGCCTTTTACGAATCAATAATTATATTGGAGCTGGCTGCAAAGTGATACAAAACAAAACAATTCGCTATGCCATTTAAATAATGTACTAACTTGTACCACATTCAAATTTTCGTAAATTTTTTGTGATAGAACCCTAACTAAACACAATACACAACTTTTTTGTGCAGTCGTGTCGTGTCAAATGTTTTTATTCAAATGTGATTTGTCGAATAGCGCGACATCTAGTATACTTTTTAGAAGTCTGGCAGTGATGGATGTTACCGTTTCCAAATAAAACCGCTAGATGTCACTTTAAATATAATGCTGCTAAATAAAAATAGTTAAGGGAAACGTTCCAAATCCTAATCATATTTCTGATTATTTTCTATATTTTTTTTGTAATATTTAAAATTACAACATAGTTAATTCAACTCATCACAAAGCGTATATTTTTTTCATTTTCTCTATAAGCATTGTTTCAAGTGGAATAATAAGGCTATGAAATTGAGAACAATGTTATTTATTTACAGATCTGTAAAGATTTTGAACGCATCTTACTTTGACTGCAGATTTTAATTTATTCGTATAATACCCTATTGACGGAAGAGGCAAGGAAGGGGTTGTATTTTGCTTCATTGCGATTTTTACGTATTTATGTAACTAATACATTATTGATTTATATTTGTAGGCGTACTACAATAGTGTAGTAGTTTAATTTACAAGTGTTATTAATAAAACTTCGCCGTGGATCCCAACATAAGCGGTAAGCTACTTTTTGTTTGCTATTTTTTTCCGGTTTTTTACTGCGAAATTATCAAAACATTTACAATTACAATATTCTTACAACTCAAAATTATTGCAAAAGTTGGCACTTTAATGCTTATCCAATACATTTTAGGATTTCACACTTTAAACGTTCTGTGACCTAATTTTTAAAGAACACAGCAAAACGTGTGGGTGCAAAATAATGATTTCCTTTTTTATATTGTTTGTTTACTTGTATGTATAAAAGTCTAAAATAGATAAATGAGTAATTTCTAGTTTTTCTAGTTGTTTGGTGAAATAGGCATTATGCAATAAAGCCCGAGAGCCAAACTAATTCGTTCTATGGAGACTCAACAATAATTCTATATCAGTAATTTTTTAACATTAAAAATTAGATTATCTAGTTTAATAAATAATTCATTAGTAACCCACCAATATTTATGACCGCGACATTAAAAAAAACAAATACAAAGCTTTAAAAAATCTATAAAAAAATAGGCAAAAATGGTATAAGTGTTATTCACTTTACATTTGAATACATTTATTATTATCTTTCGTAAAAGTATATAATCCCCCTATTTTTGTAAATGAAAAACAAATAAACTTTAAAAAAAACTCTCTACGTAAACTCAAATTGGCATTACACCTATGTTAAAAATGCTATCAGAAACAACCAACTTCTTCCTAAAGTATTAGTTTCCCGTTTTATATCTTTATTCTTTCTTATTATTTTTTCTTCGTTCAACTGAAGTTGAATGAAGAAAAGTTGAACGAAGAATAGCTAACAGTTGGAAAAGATACTGGGGTCTAAAGGAGGCAATGAAAGACAGATAAGATAAGATAAGATAAGATAAGATAAGATAAAAATATTCTTTATTCACTTAGACATAATAAATATGTACTTATGAATCGTCAATATTTTCCTACCACCCATTCAAGACTTTTTTAACTGACAAGAAGAATGGGCGCAAGAAACTTGCCAGCGTTTCTTAGTTAGGTAACGACATTTACAAAAAAAAAACATATCGTTACTAATACAACAATTGCTTAGTATAAAAATACATCATATTAAACAGTGATTATGTTATGTGTTACATCATGACCATGCATTGCGGTCATTCAAATAATCGTCTACTTTATAGTATCCTTTGCTCATCAGCGACTCTTTAATGTAACATTTAAATTTATGCAATGGTAGTTCAATTATATGCTGTGGAACTTTATTAAAAAAGGCTATGCTTTTCCCCAGAAATGAGGCTCTGGATTTTGCTAGCCTAAACTTGGGAACGACAAGTTTATCTTTATTTCTTGTGTTAAAGCGATGAATATCACTCTGCTTTACAAATGTATTATAATACTTTTTCACATAAATTATATTTTCATAGATGTAATGTCCTGCAACAGTTAAAATGTTTATTTCTTTAAATAGATCTCTTAAAGAATCTCTCGATCGGAGGTTGTAAATGGCGCGAATAGCCCTTTTTTGGAGCACGAATATACTTTGGATGTTAGCGGCTGAGCCCCACAACAAAAGGCCGTAGGACATAACACTATAAAAAATAAAAAAAATAAACTATTCTAGCCGTTTCAATATCGGTTAAGAGCCTTATTTTCTTAACTGCGAATGCAGCCGAACTGAGTCTACTCGCCAAGGCTTCGATATGAGGATCCCATTGTAGTCGCGAGTCTAATATAATACCTAGAAATTTTGTATTGTTAATGAATTCGACCGTATCGCCGTCTAGTCTAATATGAAAATCAACTTGTCTTACATTAGGTAACGAAAACTTTAAACACTTAGTTTTCTTTGAGTTTAATGATAAATTATTACTATTAAACCAATGTGACACTTTTGAAAGAGCACTATTTACTTCGTCAGAACAGTCATCACCTCTATCTACTTTAAAGACTAGAGATGTATCATCTAACACAACACAACACAACGAACACTTCAAATACATCTAAAAGGCAAATTATTTAATACTAGCGGCCGCCCGCGGTTTCACCCGCGTGGTTCCCGTTCCCGTGGGAATATCGGGATAAAAAGTACATATAAACCTTCCTCTTGAATCACTCTATCTATTAAAAAAAAACGCATCAAAATCCGTTGCGTAGTTTCAAAGATTTAAGCATACAAAGGGACATAGGGACAGAGAAAGCGACTTTGTTTTATACTATGTAGTGATAGTGACTTGCATATTACCCGTTCTAATGTATGGCAGTCAAACATGGGCTTTAACACAAAAACACAAAAAGAAACTAACAACATGCCAACATGCGATGGAAAGAAGTATGTTAAATGTCAAAAAATCAGACAGACTACAAAACAACTATATCAAAAGCAAGACCAAAGTCCAAGATGTTACATACAAAATCAAAAGGCTTAAATGGCGATGGGCAGGCCATATGATAAGAGGAAAAGAAAAATGGAGCAAAATTATAACAAGGTGGTACCCCAGAGAGGGCAAAAGGAAGAGAGGTCGACCACAAAGAAGGTGGGACGACGACATACGACAAGTCGCAGGAGCGACATGGATGAATAGAGTGGCTGAGGACAGACACGAATGGAAAAGGTTGGAGGAGGCCTTTGCCAACTGGCAAACAGACCTACAAAAAATGAGCAAGGCTCAAATACTAAACCACTAAGAAAATCCAAAGAAAGATGGTCTGAAGCGAAAGGCTATATTATTATTATTATTTATATCTTTATGGATTTCGACTTTGGTGCTTAGATATGGTGAACATAAACACATGTTAACGATAAAATTGATGATAGCATATTTGCTGAAAGAATTGCACCATTTTCAGGGTATAACTTACCTTCCAATGCGATATTATGTTGGATTCTAAAATATAGTCTCTTAAAATTATATTTAAGGGCCGTTTACAAGAATTTGGCCTGTTATTGAATTTTTTACAAAAATATCGGATCGTTCTTGGGGTAATAGTAGACTAACACTGACATTATTTTATTTAATTGAAGTTGTGATTAAAGCTAATATAAAACTGTTTTATACATACAGGGTGCTCGGTGCATTGTGTGCTAAATTGAAATGGTTGACTGAAGGGTTTGTCCGCTACCACACCTCCCATGCCATGTGATTTTTATATCAATCAGTTTTACCCGCATGGTACCCGTTCCCGTGGGAATATCGGGATAAAATATAGCCTATGTCACCCAGAAAGAATACAGCTTTATAATGGTCAAAGAATTTTCTAAATCAGTCCAGTAGTTTTGGAGCCTATTCAATTCAAACAAACAAACAAATCTGTCCTCTTTATAATATTGGTATAGAAGACCCAAATACTGCACTTGAGGATTGTGTAACAAACGGTCTTCTTACAAACGGCGATAACGTTTTCCACCCTCTAAACCTTAACATACAGCAATGAATTTTCGCTATGTTGTTGAAATGCATAAGAACTAGGGCTGTATGTTTAGTTTTTTAAAATATTTATCATAGATTTTGAATTATTTGCACTTTATTGATTTCATTCAAAACAAAAAAGTGCCAATATTTTCAAATCTACAATGAATATTAATAAAAAACAAAACATACAGCCCTAGTTCTTATGCATTTCAACAACATAGCGAAAAGTTATTGCTGTATGTTAAGGTTTAGAGGGTGGAAAGCGTTATCGCCGCTTGTATGCAGACTACTTTCTACACAGTCCCGTTAACCAGGCTGCAGATTTTTAAGGGAGGCAAATTAGTTATTTAATATTGTAGATTAGAAACAACGATGGGTATTACATACACCCCAGACCCGAAGATATATTGTTAGACTTCTTATGCATTATTTACCCGACTAGGAATCAAACCTTGACCTCCAGAGATAGCGGCACCTTGAAAACTGGGGGCCAAGTCTGCTAACGTTAAGTCATAATCATGTCGCAATCATGTTTTAATTGTAGTTCAATGGTATTGCTTTTTTACACACTAGTTACAAGAATTATGACAGTATTATGTGATGTGAATGTAGTGGGTGGTGTGACCATCAGTAGTATTGTGAAAAAAGTATACATTTCTTGTAACAAGTATGTAAAAAAGCACTACAATTGAAACACGACTGAGACACGATTATGACTTAACGTTAGCAGACTTGGCCCCCTGGTGCGTACAACCACTCGGCCACGGATAGTGTTACCATACATCCGTGTCAGTTCAGACATGTCCGGACTTTGTCTAGCTTTTTAATTTGTCCGGATGTTTTGGTTTAAAAATAAAATTAAACTTAAATCCTACTAATATTATAAATGTGAAAGTTTAGATGTTTGTTACTCAATCACGCCAAAACGGCTGAACGGATTTGGCTGAAATTTGGAACATAGATACTGTGTAGCCCGGAGAGGAACATAAGCTACTTTTTATCCCGGAAGGATAACGTCGTGTAGTCCACGCGGGCGAAGCCGCGGGCGGAAAGCTAGTAAGTTATATATCAAATCAGTCTTTTATCTTTATTAACTCCCTGCTCATCTTACAAAATGCTCATCTTAAAACAGCCCCGAATCACTGTTAGGTAAGTATTAAGTGGGTACCTAATGTGTGCATTTTGTGACTAAAATGTCTGGCCTTTTTTTGAACTGTCCGGCTTTTTGTCAGGACTTTTCAAATTTCTAAATGGTAACTCTAGCCACTAAGGTCTTTGACCAGTGTGTGTTGCCAGTTATGACTTATGGAAGCGAGATGTGGTCTTTTACTATGGGTCTCATAAGAAGGCTCAAGGTCACCCAGCGAGCAATGGAGAGAGCGATGCTTGTTATTTCCCTGCTCGATCGAATCAGAAATGTTGAGATCCGCAGGAGAACTAAAACGACCGACATCGCTCGAAAGATTGCTCAGTTGAAGTGGCAGTGGGCGGGACACATAGCGCGGAGAACCGATGGCCGTTGGTGCGGAAAGGTTCTCGAATGGCGACCGCGAACCGGACGACGTTCCGTGGGCATGCCCCCTACAAGGTGGACCGACGATCTGGTCAAGGTCGCGGGAAGCCGCTGGATTTGGCAGTCTAAGATCTTCATCAAGTCGGTTGACAAGAAGAAAACTAGAGAACTTCTGAAACAGAGTAGGAGAAATATAAGAACGATTGTAGGTGTACTTACTGGGCACTGCCCACTAAATAGACACCTATCAGTGATTAAACGGATAGAAGACCCTATCTGTCCGCAATGCAAAGAAAGAGAAGAAACAAGCTACCACTTCATGGCAGAGTGCCCAATGTACGCATCACTGCGCTGGGAGCTCTTTGGAACGGACAAGCTTAAGGTAGAGGATCTAAAGCAGTTAACGATAAGTCAACTCAGCAGGTACTGTAAGCGCACAGGTAGTTTCGAGGGTCCAACGCCGGTGGGGTAAATGATAACCCGCCTCCCCGCTGCTTTTTAGCTTTTTAGGGGACTTGGGGAACTGGGTGAAATGGTCCCGACCCAGGTGACTGATCACCCGTCCGGCTTCGCTGGCGTCCCCCCTATAAATAATAATAATAAGCCGCTGGATGCGGGCAGCGCAGGACCGATCGTTGTGGAGATCCTTGGAGGAGGCCTATGCCCAGCAGTGGGCGTCGTATGGCTGAAATGATGATGATGAACTCTAGCCACGAAGGTCGTGGAATGATATAAACGTGCCCTATCTTCTTTCAGTGGAGATGTGCGGGGAGGGGTGGCGCGGTGGCGGGGTGGCCCGCTCGCCCTCGCACGAGTCCGTCACCACTGACCTGTCGCTGTTCAGCGTCTCGTCTGCCGCTTCTGATGCCAGGATCCTCAGGCTGCTCGCTTCCAAGGTATTGTATTGCTAAAAACTAGATTAAATAAATAACTTCTTACATTCACACCAATTGGGTATTTGACTGTTGTGGAAATGTAGATATTTAATAATGACATTCAGAAATATAACATTATTGAATAACAAATGTGAAAAAAGAAATTCAATCTGTATTTAAAAAAGTAAATTATGAGCTACTTAATTGTGACTCTAGCTATCTCTTTCTAAAACGAAATTTTCTATGGCGAGAGTATGGCAATATAGAAATGTGACGTCACATTTCTATAGCGCTCTCCTTGTCTAATTAGAAAGTTTGATGCTCTATTTCGTTGAAAATATGCAAGATATTTGAAAATAAATACTTATGTTGTGTTGCTACTAGGTCAATAAACATTTTAAATAGATAAAAAAAATTCAGTCAAATACCCAATTATCTAAGCCCATTTTAATTTCATTTTAAGAAACTGTATCATGGAAAACTTGATAACGGTCAAATATATACTTAAATACTTTTTGTTTGTAAATACATACTTAATATACATAGTAAACACCCAGACCAAGACAAATAGACATGTTCATGCACACAAATATTTGTCTTGTTCGGGAATCCGGAACCCACCGGCACCACTGGCACAGAAGGTGGGTAGCCTACCCCTGCGCCAAATCGGTCGTCAAAAAAAAAAAGATTATACTGACAGGTTCAATATGTAGCATTGAGGATTGTCGTAGCTAAAGACAGCGTCCGTAGCACTATATGCTGTCAGACTGCTGGACCGATTTTAATGAAATTATTTGTGTGTCTTCAGGTGGATTAGAGAATGGTTTAGATTTACAATCGTACCCGGTAGGTAGCTTGCTGTCGATAAGGCGGTACAAAGTTCGCTGGATCAGCTAGTAAATAAATACATTTCTTACATTCACACCAATTATCTGGCTCATAAGTAGTTTTTATTAAGAAAATAGCGGATCCTCGCGCTTTTACCCGCGTGGTACCCTTTCCCGTGGGAATACCGGGATAAAATATAGCCTATGACACTCGGGGAAAACGTAACTTTCTAATCTATCTATACTTAATATTATAAAGAGGAAAGATTTGTATTTTTGTATGTAACGAATAAACTCAAAAAGTACTGGACCGATTTAGAAAATTCTTTCACCGTTAGAAAGCTACAGTCTTCCCGAGTGGCATAGGCTATATTTTATCCCGATATTCCCACGGGAACGAGTACCACGCGGGTGAAACCGCGGGCGGCCTCTAGTTGTCAAATAATTTTCTAAATCAGTCTAGTAGTTTCGGAGCCTATTCAATTCAAACAAACAAACAACCAAACCTTTTCTCTTTATAATATTAGTATAGATTAATGGGATAGTTGTTAGGGAGCTGGAGAGTCAAATTGGCTACCCAGCGTGATAAGAAAGTGATTTTTTTCCGGGATAAAAATCCCGGAAAAAATCACTTTCTTGCGGGATAACGTCGTGTAATATAGACATAGTCTAGTAAAGTAATAATAAAATAAATAATGATATATAATCCTATTCTGTTTCAGGCGGGCCAAGGCCCTGATCCCTCGATGAGGGTAGCCAGTCCTAACCCAGACAGCAAAGGCCTAAAGTAAGTCAACTATGTTTAAGAGGACTGTGTTATAAGCGGTCTTCATACAAATAGCGATAACTTTTTCAACCCTCAAAAGCTTAAGGTGTATCGATGAGCTCAGTGGCGCCGCCAATGGAAATAAATGAATTGCATTTTATTAAAGGCTTGGATTAAAAGTTTCGGTTATTTCGCGCTAATAGAAGAGCAAAATGGAATTTTTAATTGTTTATTCATGGCCTCAAATATGAGCACCAAGTTTTGGATCTCGATATTGGCAAATGTGGCCACTTTTGGCACTATTGTGATTCACGACTTATTGCGTAATATTGAGTTCTCAAAAGTATATTTATAAAATGCATTCCACTCTTTCACCAGCGCGAAATAACCGAAACTTTTAATCCAAGCCTTTCATCATCATCATCATCAGCCATTTAATGTCCCCACTGCTGGGGCACTGGCCTTCCTTATGGATGAGTAAGGAGAATGAGCCTTTAATAAAATGCAATTGATTTATTTCCATTGGCGGCGCCACTGATCTGATTATCTGATCATCGATACACCTTAACATACAGCAATGAATTTTTGGTATGTTGTTGAAATGCACAAGAACTTTTGTATTTTTTTTTTTAAACGTTTTGTTTTTTTTTTAAATATTCATTGTACATTTGAAAATAATGGCACTTTTTTGTTTTGTATGTAATCACTAAAGTGCAAATATTTTAAAATCTATGATAAATATTGAATAAAAAAATAAAATTTTAGAAACCCCCGACACAAAAAACAATCTTCAAAATAGTCTAAAAAATTAATTTTCTCTCGGTCGGGGGGACTCCCAACGTATAATATACTTAGTACTTGTTTAAATGAATGTTATTGTTTTATAGGCCCACCGCCAGTACTATAAATATAGGTCACCTAGCTGTTACTAGATGGCCCTGTTAGATTTCAGATCGCGGTACAGCAAAATTGTTATGATTTATATAGGTGCTTGGAGAATAAAACTTTCGTGTTTTCGCTTTTTGGCTACGGCGGTAGCAATATATGTACTAGAAGTAAGTGTGTGTGTTTCATTGAAAGTGCCGCCCTCTAATAGTGCTGTTTGGATTGAACAAATTTGGTGCCGAAACCCGGGAACTATATGGATGCAGTGGTAATAGTGAGTGAATAATTTGTGCTAATTTGGACCTTAAAACCGTGAGTAAATAGACTTAGTAAATTTTATCAAATATTTGGACTTGTAATATTTTAAAGTAAATTCAGTGACTTAGGATAATTAGAACAAAAGTGTACAGACGAGGAATCTATGCCGGATTTTTAAATTTGTGGAACTGTTAAAACACTTAGAAAATTTTCGAACATTTTTTTTGTGGACTTAGAAAAATTCAGTGAAATATAAATACAATGGAAGTTAATAACCTTTTGATTATACAAGAAGATAGACTTCAGAAGTTAAATAAAGCTGAATCTAACTACAAGAAAAGTCCTAAGGAAAGAATTACCAGAGGTTATTTAGAAGCAAGGTTGGAAACTTTAGAAACACTCTGGAAAGATTTCTCGGATTCACATCTGAAAATTATTACTTCAGTAACGGTTGACAAACGTACTGGGCTATCCTATTTTAGCGCTGGTATTTATGATCAATTCGAAGAATGTTATACATACTACAAAGGTTCTTTGCGAGAAGCTCTTCGTAAATTATGTGGAGCTCAGACGTCTCAAGTCACTGATGGAAAAGCTAATACTTCTTGTGATGTGAAATTACCAAAGATTCAATTACCAAGCTTTAGCGGTAAATACAGTGAATGGCAAGCATTTTATGATCTTTTCACATCCGTCGTCCACAACAATAACAATATTTCATCGGTCCAAAAGTTACATTATTTAAAGAGTACACTCACCGGCGAAGCAAAAGTTTTATTCTCCAAGCACCTATATAAATCATAACAATTTTGCTGTACCGCGATCTGAAATCTAACAGGGCCATCTAGTAACAGCTAGGTGACCTATATTTATAGTACTGGCGGTGGGCCTATAAAACAATAACATTCATTTAAACATTCCGCCCACCTTGAAGGACTTGTCATTCAAAACAAGACAACTTTCATTACAAAATAAAGATCACAATGACTTCTAACCGTTAGGTTTTGAAACAATCAAAAAAATTCCGCCCACCGTGACAGAGAATGACATAACGAAATAACAAAATCATGAACCTATCTTTACACGTTAACTTATCAAAATATGATAAACAAACAATTAATTCACACGTTAAACATTTTAGCTAAAACAAACAATATAAAAACACAAAGAAATATCATATACATAACATAACAATCATTTTGGCAAAAGACAGAGTTTATTTACTGGACGTTTTAACAATTTATCCTTGCATTTTATAGTTACAACGCGGGTAATATTGTCTTTACCAGGATGCGTTTGTACAATTCTACCAAGAATCCATTTAGTAGGAGGCAGATTCTCCTCACGGATTATAACAACATCACC